>JAOTOL010001608.1:2105000-2475000 GCA_034440575.1 Imbricaverruca yamaguchii | reverse complement strand
TTAATAGTGTAATTAATTAGTCTGAAATCGGTTATTAAGGTTCTATGCCACAGACATGTCATGCTATGCTTTTCTGTTTCATTCCGTGCTTGTTAGTTGTGTGGTACATTATGTGCCGTGACGGTTAGGGATTCGGATGGTTTAATAATCTTCCATTATTCATGCTAGATAATGAAACGGCACCGAAATTAAAGCCTAAAACGGATATTCACGGAATATTGCACACACGGTTGCTAAACACCACGAAAACACGACCAGTAGTCCGAAAGAGTCGAGCCGAAAGTAGGTAGCGCAACCAGCTTGTGGGTGGGAAGCCATACCGACAACATTCGACAAAGAAGTTTGCGTCTCTCGCCCGTGGATACATCGCGCAAGAATAGTCTGTTGCCGAATGTTCCAGGGAATGCTTAGCATGGATTATCATTGGGAACATAGACTATGCTATGCTTGCCGTCGCAGCAAACCAAGACGATTACCACGGGCCGGTGTTCAAGGTCAGGAAGTTGCGTTTTCGGTAGTTAGGTGAGAATTTCCTCTGCAGCCGTAAAGGGGGAGAGACGGGTCTATCTTGCTTCTGCCTTGCATGCATGCATAACATTAGGCTCTCAATGAGCGGGCTACACAGGACTGCTGTAGACAAGGAACAATTGAGCATGAATGGACAATCATTTTCAAAGTTGGTATGACTTAGGCGATGACCGAGCTAACGTTTTCTAAAGCTACCCCCCCCTCCACATTTTCAAGATAGCCCGTATTTACTCCACTATAGCTAGCACGTGGAACGATGTTATACAACTTAGGAATCTACAGTACAATGCACTGCGGCTTATTGTGCGGGGATTGGAATTTTCTGTTCCACTTCGTAACGGATCAGTCAGAGATGTTCGTAAAATATTCAAGTGGGATAGGTGACAGTATAAATAGAGGATGAGTAGCACATAAAGCAAACGAGTACTAAAACATGATCTTAGCTAAGAAAAATAGGAGGTACAATTCTTTTGAGCTTCGGGGCTGTAAGGAAACACTGGTGTGTTCGTTCCTCGTGATCCCTCGTTCTGGATCAAATGAGGCGAACTATCACATACCGCCATTTTTCGTGCGTTTTGGCGCCATTGGTATAACGGTGTCATTGGTGGAACCACTAGAGCTAGAGGTATGAAACATGGCATACTCCAAGCCTGATTAATCAGATAAATTGTACGAACATTTGCATGACCACGTGAGCCTAAAACAGATCAAATGACGTCACAGAAATGTGTACATGGACGATCGCATGATTTTTTTTTTGTAATGCTAAGGACCATGTCATCTACGGATGGCCGGTTTTGGTGTTGAGTTCAATTTCACTGCAGCTACACATGATCTGTTCAGCGTATTTGGTATCAGTCATAGATCAGATCTGTATCAGTCATAGGTTATGCCTATGACAGCCCACTTCTGGTGGTCTGTTGGTTGATCATGGCCATACTTGGAAACCACGAATTTGAAAAGAAACGTTCACTGATATAGCAATGGAAATTGTGAATTTCTCAGCTGACACTGACGAATATAATTATTTAAGTTGAATTATCGTACTGTACATGCTATTCTGGATCATAATCTTGCGTCACATTACACTCACAGGACATGTCCTCATTTGGCCTCTCATTTCCTCACGTGATCCAGCGAGACCTTGTATTGAGTGTCTAAGACATTCAATATTATGCAGTAATACATCACCATTGTATTCGATAACTTCAGGGATATTCTGCGGTACATCTGAGAGCCACGCCTACTGTGCTTGACCTGACCTGACCTGTAATATCATCAGTAGTCTCAAGGTTAGTACGATTTGGTATCCTGGCACAGGGATGCAACAAAGGGACGCCCCCTTAGGCTCCCATGAGCCCCCAGTTTGGCTCGAAGGGTCGCGCCGTGGGCCTGTATACAATCATTTACGTAATCGCCATGGCAGAGATAGAAAGGCGAACAACACATTGTGTGGCTGCTGTGGCTGCTGCCGAGCCGCTAAGGTCTACGAACTCTTACGAACGTAAGCGGGACTTTGCGAAACTTACTGGGCCCCTCCCGGCGTGGACAAACACTTACGAACGCCTACGGGTCCTTGTCGATGCTTGGGGTTCCCTACGAACGTCTACGGGCTCTTACGTTTACGGGCCCTTAGGTAAGTCTACGGATCTTTACGAACGTCTACGGATTCCTACGAACTTCTACGTATCCTTAGGAACGTTTGAGAGTGCTTACTAACTTCTATGGCCGCTTGCGAACGGGTATGAGTCTTTGGAATGCGTACAGGCCCTTACGAGAGTTTATGAACCCTTGCAAGCGTTTACTTACGACTTACAGAAAACTGGATCGATGCTTTTTTTACAATGAAGATTTTATATCGTCCAGCTAGATGCATGTTTAGGTGATCTGCATTCATCGTCTATAACTGTCACGGTTGGTTGTAATTTGAGGAGGGAAGGGGCCCGATAATCCAGGGCCCTAATGAGGATCAAAGCATCATTTGTATATGGGATCAACGGAGCTTTTCCGAAATGAAGTATCCCACATCCAGGGAGTTTAAAAATCGTGACGGTAGTTCGGGACTCTCCTTGGACAACTCTTGGCTATGTCCCTGTCCTGACCACAGTTTGAATTTACCTTTTAACTGGTGAATTGTTCAAATTACCTCCTGAAAATAAAGGCTGTCGCGGAAAGTTGGTGTGGCATTGCCACGCCAACTTTTGAGGTGGTGTGGCCATGTCCATACCTGCTATGCCGCATTCTCCGTCCATGATTAGATATGTATTCACTCCAGCATGGGAGATTAAGGGGTGACATGATTAAAATGCATCAAAACGTTAAAAGGTTAGGTCAGGTGAATCTGAATGATGCCCTTCTATTTAGAGTATCACATATGAGTCATCAATTCAAGTTAGAGAAGTAGATGTGCAGGACAGCTAAGCGACGACATGTCTTCAGTCAAAGGATTGTTGATTAGTGGAGTAGTCTGGCTGCTGGTGTGGGGAGACCCAATGTAATATACTTAAAATGGGATGGAGAATTTGTATTTGTTCAAAAATCTTGTATTTGATTTTTAGTTAGTGGTGGATGGGGTGACATTTATGCTAAGTAGGTGTGCATGGTACAGGTCCCTTGAAGCAAGCATGTATGGAGTTCCAAACTTATTGGTTAGGCACTCGATCCACGTGTATGTTTCGTGGGATCGAGTGAATAGGCTGGATAGGTCAGGTAGATGGGCATGGCTTCTCTGAAATTCTTCTTGGGATGTGGCGTTCGTTGGAGTGATGGATGTGTTTTTGTCAGGCTTATGGTATCTTCCCCTTACATATTTAACCTGGATGGGCCCTTATGGCTCTTAATAAGTCTGAACCCTTTATGAATTTACAATATTAACACTATTCTAAATTACCTACGCTTCAAACATTCATATTTTCTGGAAAATTGTTACCATCAACAAAAATTGGTATCACAAGCTCGAGCCTAATTTTCCAGGACGCGATTTGGCTCAAAAACTTCAGGTAAAAATCCAACGTAGGACTTTTATTACGTTTCCAACTTCGCTGTTTCCTCACCCCTGATGTGCGACATCATCGCTACGAGTAAAAAAAAGAAGATACAACGCTGGACTGAAATTGTTAAATTATGTCGCAAATGTTCCTTCTATGAGCAAAATACTTCAGTTTTGTCTATGAAATATTACGAAGTATTTTTTTCCCAACAAAAATCCTTTACTTGAAACCTTACCATTATTGTTGGTAAATAGAAGAATATTTAAGGGGCATGACGGTATCACTGGTCTGAAAATTACACCGGCAATTATGGATCATGTAATTACAGCTCACGCAAAGCTACATAGGCAGTTACAGGCATGACGACAAAACAGTTCGGTTAAGCGCAACAGTATTTGCGGGGCACTTCATAGTTGGGTCACAGTAGAATAACGCCAATATTTGTGGACCATAGGAGTATTAAAATTCGCGTGTCGTATCGTACCGCGTTGGTGTCGTGTCTCGTGGAGCCATGTCGTGTTGTGTTATAATCTGTCTACTTCAGGGCGTTGCATAACGCACGCCAACGAGACGAAGCATACGCGGAGTAGGTAGGATGTACACAATACATACATTAAGACCGCGGTGCAACGAGGGTTCTCGCTTCCACACAGAGGTGCGAACTGATATGATACTATCAAGCCTTTTGTGAAGCCAGGCATATGGGTAATTGTTGTCGACTTCTTTTCAGCACCCTCATGGAGGGCATGAACTGCATCGACAGCTTCACGCTGGACTGCCTAAAGCCCCGTCACCGGTCGTACTTCAACACACTGTACGCCGGCACGCAGCGGGTCATCTCCGACCTGTGCACCACCGGGGATTACCAGACTGGTGAGATGTTACCTCTGGTGCACCGCCGGGGATTACCAGACTGGTGAGATGTTACCTCTGGTGCACCACCGGGGATTACCAGACTGGTGAGATGTTACCTCTGGTGCACCACCGGGGATTACCAGACTGGTGAGATGTTACCTCTGGTGCACCGCCGGGGATTACCAGACTGGTGAGATGTTACCTCTGGTGCACCACCAGGGATTACCAGACTGGTGAGATGTTACCTCTGGTGCACCACCGGGGATTACCAGACTGGTGAGGTGTTACCTCTGGTGCACCACCGGTTATTACCAGACTGGTGAGGTGTTACCTCTGGTGCACCACCGGGGATTACCAGACTGGTGAGATGTTACCTCTGGTGCACCGCCGGGGATTACCAGACTGGTGAGATGTTACCTCTGGTGCACCACCGGGGATTACCAGACTGGTGAGATGTTACCTCTGGTGCACCGCCGGGGATTACCAGACTGGTGAGGTGTTATCTCTGGTGCACCACCGGGGATTACCAGACTGGTGAGATGTTACCTCTGGTGCACCGCCGGGGATTACCAGACTGGTGAGATGTTGCCTCTGGTGCACCGCCGGGGATTACCAGACTGGTGAGATGTTACCTCTGGTGCACTGCCGGGGATTACCAGACTGGTGAGATGTTGCCTCTGGTGCACCGCCGGGGATTACCAGACTGGTGAGGTGTTATCTCTGGTGCACTGCCGGGGATTACCAGACTGGTGAGGTGTTATCTCTGGTGCACCACCGGGGATTACCAGACTGGTGAGATGTTACCTCTGGTGCACCGCCGGGGATTACCAGACTGGTGAGATGTTACCTCTGGTGCACCACCGGGGATTACCAGACTGGTGAGCTGTTACCTCTGGTGCACCGCCGGTTATTACCAGACTGGTGAGATGTTACCTCTGGTGCACCACCGGGGATTACCAGACTGGTGAGCTGTTACCTCTGGTGCACCACCGGGGATTACCAGACTGGTGAGATGTTACCTCTGGTGCACCACCGGGGATTACCAGACTGGTGAGCTGTTACCTCTGGTGCACCACCGGGGATTACCAGACTGGTGAGATGTTACCTCTGGTGCACCGCCGGTTATTACCAGACTGGTGAGATGTTACCTCTGGTGCACCACCGGGGATTACCAGACTGGTGAGGTGTTACCTCGGTGCACCACCGGTTATTACCAGACTGGTGAGGTGTTACCTCTGGTGCACCACCGGGGATTACCAGACTGGTGAGATGTTACCTCTGGTGCACCGCCGGGGATTACCAGACTGGTGAGATGTTACCTCTGGTGCACCGCCGGGGATTACCAGACTGGTGAGATGTTACCTCTGGTGCACCGCCGGGGATTACCAGACTGGTGAGGTGTTATCTCTGGTGCACCACCGGGGATTACCAGACTGGTGAGATGTTACCTCTGGTGCACCGCCGGGGATTACCAGACTGGTGAGATGTTACCTCTGGTGCACCGCCGGGGATTACCAGACTGGTGAGATGTTACCTCTGGTGCACTGACGGGGATTACCAGACTGGTGAGATGTTGCCTCTGGTGCACCGCCGGGGATTACCAGACTGGTGAGGTGTTATCTCTGGTGCACCGCCGGGGATTACCAGACTGGTGAGGGGTTACCTCTGGTATAATTACCTCTGGTGCACCGCCGGGATACCAGACTGGAAGGTTTACCAGCTGGTAGATGTTACCTGTGCACCGACTGGGATTACCAGACTGGTGAGATGTTGCCTCGGGCACCGCCGGGGATTACCAGACTGGTGAGGTGTTATCTCTGGCCCGGGGATCAACCGGTGAGGGTTACCTCTGGTGCACCGCCGAGGATTACCAGACTGGTGAGGTGTTATCTCTGGTGCACCACCGGGGATTACCAGATCGGTGGCATGTTATCTGGTGCACCGCCGAGGATTACCGGACTGGTGAGACGTAACTCTGGTGCATCACAGGGATTATCAGATCGATGACGTTATCTCTGGTCTACCGCCAGTGATTACCAAGCTGACGAGCTGTTATCTCCGATGAATCACCGATAATTTATAATATTTGTGGCATGTGGCATTGTAGCTGCCCTCTACGCATTGTGTTGCTCATTGCGAACGAGAGCGAAACCTGACCGAATCTATTCCGATGCGCCTGGCACAAACGACCATCTGAACGGGAAGACTCGACAGTACATCTTCTCAAACCATACTAACATCCTTGTTGCTATAATTTCTTCACTCAGTCAGATATGTTCGTTTACTTTTGGTTTTGCCAATTGTTCTCCCATATTCTTCACGGAGTGGTAACAAATATCCGTTCAAAGTCCGGCGTGGTATTTCCGCCCGCGGGTAAGTTATCAGCTATTCTGAATGTCACTGTAGTTCATACCGTGCATACATTTTTATACCTTCCTAATTAAAAGTGTATGAAACACAAGTGAAGGGGAAACACCTGAGCAAGACGCTGATAAAATTCAGAACTGGAAGCGTTCCACTTGAGCAACCTACTCAGTCTTACCGAAAACATCATCCGTCTTGCATGCGCGGCTGGACGTGCTGTGACCGTCCCGCCTGCTCAGTCTGTTCAGCCTGCTCAGCCTGCTCAGCCCGCCGCTGTATTCCGACGTGTGACGCCGACCACCTGACCCGCAGAGTACCTGCTGCACGCGCCCTGCATGAGGAACGTGCAGCGCGGCTACGAGGTGTGCGCCGACCAGTACCACTCCAAGATGGACCTCATCACGCCCTATTCTCCCGCCGACGCCGCCAGCGACTCCACACGACAGATCCGCATGCTCTGCTGGTGAGCGGCCGTACGACACACCGCACGTGCAACTAGCGAACGGGGGCAGCCTACTGGGCGAGCAGGGACGGTCTGTAGGTGGCGGCCACTTCTTGCCCGTCTTCTTCCCGGCCTCGCCTACACTCCAGCAGCATTTCGACGGCTCTCCGACGAACCGCCAGGTTTCGGTCTGCAGCCATCAACAGCAAAACCGTTTCGAGGGGGGTGGGGGTGACACCAGTTAACGCTCCCCTGAACTTGAATAATTAACCATACCACACCACTGAGGCGAGGAAGGAGGTCGCGAAAACACTGCAGGGCGCTGACGATGTTCTGAGGATCACTCGAGCAGTTCTGCCTGATCTCGAACCACACCTGTGTGTAGTAGCGTACGATGAACAGCGCCGGGTGGCCGAGCCGGTGCCCGGGAGAAGCTGTATATTCGTAGACCCCCGACAGCCACGTACTCGGAGTTTCCCACCTGAGAATACGTAGCGCGAAAAGGTTTGTTGCTATTATAAACACGGGCTCACTTATTTTAAGAGTTTATATAGCACAAGCTAATGCTATAATGTAGGGTTGTGTAGCTAACCAAATGCAAATGTGGCATATATCTGGCTCTGCAACCCTGATATATTTATTATCCTATTCCGGCCACCAGTATGCACAAAAGAATAGCGATGCGAAACTGTGAGTTCTCAGCTTCTGCGTTGGGAATGTGCACGCCCACATTATAATGATTTCAATCGATACTTGCAGATTCGCCGTGGCCTTAAAGGCACCATATATATATATATATATATATATATATATATATATATATATATATATATATATATATATATATATATATATATACATATATTATGCTCCGATGCTCCTCGTTGGGTTTTGATGTAGATTAAGCAAAATGAGGACTGGAAGTAAAACTTACGCTTTTTCTCGAAGTATTTCAGTGGCAGAACGTTAAAGTTTTCGGATGGAAACTGCACTATGGAAAATGACTGAATTCCGTGACTAACTCAGACGTGTAGACTCAGGCAGTATCACCTCACAAGGCAGATCATTTGTGTTGTAAGTCAGTAATATTTCGATATATATATAAATATATATAAATATTCACTGACATGGTATTATTAATGAGAGTCGCAAACCGTGCAGAAGAAGAGCAGGTAGACAAGGCCAAATAAAAATATTCTCCTCATATATGTGGCTGCGATATATTCGTTCTTATCTGTTGTGGTTAATTGATCCGAGCATTCTTCTCTTGACCTCCGCTGTGGCAGTTCTCCGTTACGTGGCGATCACAGATCGTGCAACATCGTCTGGCAGTTACTTAGATCGGCTAACACTAGTCATCTACTTCCTCCATACTTTCGTCCACTGCTTCAAACGCAGCTACTAGTATAGCTTCTCGAGTGATCTTGCGGTTGATTTGTCCCAGCGGGCCCGTGAAGCACAGAGGACTACTTGCTACTTCGTCACAGCTCTTGAAAGCTTCGTGGATGTTAAGTTAGCTGGCGTGCAGCTGGTACACGGATCAATGATCGGTCACTGCTGGGTCACTGCAAACAGACAATCCAATTTATTTCACAATACATTTATTTATTTCCAATACATTTATTTATTTCACAATACATTTATTTATTTCACAATACATTTATTTATTTCACAATACATGTCCTCCACGTGCAGTGGCTGTTAAGGCCAATATGCACTTATGCTCCATCGCAGTCCATTACATTGACCTGTGCACCGAATTCGCATGAAATTGCTAGCATCTCAAGTTGATCAATAACCGTCCTAGGTGGCTGAGCTCGATATTCTCGCCCGGGCTGACAGGGTGCTCGAGAAAGCATCGATGCGCTCAACCCACGTTGATGACGCAGATATGTTCGCACAAGTAGCATCCACCGAAGTGAATATTATTTTCTTCCATCGAAATAGAGTTCAAAGTCCTATATCGCGCAGTTTATCAGCCTTCGTACATACGTTTTTAGTATATATATATATATATATATATATATATATATATATATTTGTATATCGAACACAATTCGCAGCCCTCGAAATATTACTGACTTACAACACAAATGATCTGCCTTGTGAGGTGATACTGCCTGAGTCTACACGTCTGAGTTAGTCACGGAATTCAGTCATTTTCCATAGTGCAGTTTCCATCCGAAAACTTTAACGTTCTGCCACTGAAATACTTCGAGAAAAAGCGTAAGTTTTACTTCCAGTCCTCATTTTGCTTAATCTACATCAAAACCCAACGAGGAGCATCGGTGCGGAGAATTGTTACAGAATACGAGATTAGTTACCTAAAATCACATCATGTGCGTACGTAACCGATCTTCGCAACTCATTAATGCCTTCTGGCTACTTATGTGTCCTTCATTGGTAAGATAATGCCATATCTCCAGACTTGGAACTATTTTTAGCCAATAGTATCACGTAGTTGTCCTATTGGCCACCGGGTGCGCTGTAGTTATTAATGGTCCAAATTAAATATCCAGGCGCAGACTCCAAGTTCCTTCTTTTTCACAAATTCCTTCAAATCCATGGTTTCTCGGTGCACCCCCTTGAAGCAACACCAGTTTTCCTGGAATGTATTCAAAAGTGGCCTCGGTGATATACCCCAAAAGGCACGCTATGGGATTGAACGACAGCAGGGACGCCCGCCGGCAGATCTGGAAGATAATCGTAAAAAGCAGAAGGACGTAGTGCAAATATAAGTATTGGTCCCACTGTGTTGGATATATTCATCATTAATTCAGGTCCACCACTTCTGCATCCACGAATGCCAGCTTATTCCTGGCATCACGACCCTTAACGTCGGTAAATTTCGTTGAAATGTCCTGTTCCTATGTTCATGTTCATGTTCCCACATGCTCGTATATTTCGCCATTGCTCGAGCATTGGAAGCGAGGGCGGCGCGGTGTGGACGATCGTCAAATTGGACATATGGGCAAAACAAATATATTAACCGAAAATACATTACCTGCAACTACCTCAGAACTAGCACTGCTACCATACCCCTGCATTCATAATGAACTGGAATGCTTGCTATACTTTGCCAATTGATGAGCGTCGGATTTCAATATATTCTGTTGCCGTGTCCGTGTGCAACGGTCGAGAAGTGCACGGAGCCGTTGGAAAAAGTCCAAAAGGAGAAAGAATGAACATGGACCAAGCATAGCTAACCTTCCATATGTCATCTGGTTGCAGCTCATTCAAAAACTACCTACACTGCTCGCAGAAAGCAGTACTGCATCGGTGCGGTATTGGCACATCTAACTTCACCAAGAACTTCCTGGAGAGAATGGCCGGACCTTTGGTACAAGTAAGTGTGAGACGTGGAAGCCCAAGACGTATCACTTTACGATCACCAGCCAGACGATGTCACCTCATCAGGAAGACGAAAAATACATGATCAGAATTGGCTGTAGATTACTCGCACGGAACAATGGTGGTGGGGTGTCTGCCTGACTCCCCAGCTGCACGATAAGTGTCAGGGAGACAGAAAACAGAATGGAGTGCAGGGGCCTTGAGACTATTCAACTGCTACGGCTATACAGCAAACACACGTGCTACTGGGACGTTATGGCACACACTCACATATAGCTGTACTTCAGCACGCGCACGCACACACGCACAAGCCGCTCTATTCATGTGGCTCTAAGAAGACCGCCCCAAATACATTCACCGCAAAATGATAGAAAACACCTGCCACAAAGCATAATGCTGCCTCAGAAACACCATTAGAAGTCCATAATGCATGCGAAATATCGATGGAAACATGTGGTTGCATCCATATCTGCAGTTCCGGGGCTCCCATCTGGTTCACAACGCCTCGGAAGTTGAATTGGGTTCGGCCATGTGCTACGTCCACTCCCCCTGCTTCTACTTCGTCCGAACACGTACCTGAATAATAGTTATAATAGTTATACTGAAGATGGCTCATAGCCGAAATATATGCGTATGGCTTGTGTAACATCGCGGTGGCAATTGTGACCACGAAGCTATTTTCTCCAGTTACCATAATATTCTTAATTTATTTAGCGATATTGACCATCCGCCTAAGCAAACAAGCCTATGGCAAAGTTTTCGCTGCCCGCCACACCCTGTAATTCATTGTTAACATAAGTTACTTGGAAGAAAGTCAAGTGGGACATGTTTGCACATTTGAAGCAGGTGCATCAAAATGTAATTGGTGTGCTTAAATAACATTTACAGGTGAAATAACAGGTGGAAAGAAGACAATTGTACTTCTTGTTGTGATCATGGTCGAATATAGTCAGACTGCATCGTTGCCATGAGATATCTATCGCCAAAGATACCCTTGTTGTATAACCTAAAATACTGCTGGAAGCCATGACTCCGAAGCCTTTGGTCGAATCGGCTAAAACTTGTTCAGCGGTGTTGAGAACGCAAGACAACCTTGCACACATATTTTGGTCAAAATACAAACTTTGTGGGCGTACAATTTGATAATATTTGATATGTGATATAATAAAACTTGAGAGTATTTGATAGTATATCATATAGTAAAATAGGATATTTGACATAACTGATAACAGTTTGTGGATCTGTTGTGGACGCACCAGGAACAAACATGCTGGCCACTCGCCGCCCGCTGTGACGCGCCGGGCAGCCACCAGAAGCGATGCGATCGTGTCGGCCGAGTCGAGATCGATTTTATTTATCGACGACAAAACATGTTGGCGGATTTAAAATTAGCGGAACTTAGTTTAGCAAAGCTACAATTTACGCGCAATCTAATTGGTCCGATAACGGTTTTCTAAGTTATCGGAAATGTTAATCCGCTAACAAAAAAGTCAGCATCACCTATTAGCGGTTAGCCGATTAGTGGAACCGTGCCCACCACTGATTTTCGGGAATATCACAATTGAATAAATTAGTCGAAGGAAGACAATCCAACCTGAGTGACAACGTGTCAAACGTGCCTGCAAAAAGTCGCACAGAACCGTCCTTGACTACAATATACTTTGACAATTCTATAAAACTTTCCCAGATGTTCTATAATAGTTTGTGTGGATCAGAGCACTATTGAACTTTCTCAATACAAACAATTGATTGAACTTTCGAAGCACACATACACATTTTCTTATTCACTCTGAGCCCCCTCTAGTAAGCACATCAACGGCAAACTCTCAAGGTGTGTAGACAATGGCCTTGTAACATTGTCTGCAAGGCTTGGTGAAGAACAATGAAATACCTTTGAAATTAAAGATGGCAGAAATTGAGCATGCTACGATGCGACAAAGAGCCGAAACATTTTAAGAACATGCTACCAAAAACTCGCTCCTGGCAAAGGTGAAAAATAGAAAAAGATGCTTCCTACGTAAAAAACGCAAAATACCACAGAGATTTAGAACCATGGTCCGAAGTCTCCATGAACTACAAACAAAAACCACGGGGGGGGGGGAGGAAGGAGCATTGCGTTCCCTTATCGAGTTAGTTATTTGGGCTTTAAGGTGCTTGGACCAGAATTGATCATTCGCGCCTGTGTTCCCCTACCGAAACAGCGTTACAAAACGCACGTCGTAACGCATGCGCCCATGGAAAATTTCAATCACTGATAAGCTGCCAAAACGCTGTCACGATGTTCACACCGATGCTTTAAACCCAGTGTGCTGTGTTATCTGTGCATTGGTGTCTGATCAGGCGTCCGGCTACCGCAGACCCACTGCTCCAGCTACCGACACGGCTCGGAGGAGTGCATCTCGGTGTGGAGCGCGGCGCAGCAGACCGTGTCGCCCCGTCTGCCGGCGCTGCTGCTGCTGGTCGGGCTGACAGCTCGCCTCGCCGTGTAGTCGGCCCGCCGCCCGGCCTCCGGGTACACCCCGTCGCCGGCACATCTAGCTCCATCGGCACACCCCGCCACCAGGTGCATCCTGCACCCGGTGGCACGGTACACCCCGCACCCGGTCACTCGACGCACCCCACATCTGTCCAGCCGGCACACCCTGCACTCGGCCACCCCGCACTCAGCTACCCAGCACACCCACACCCAGTCACCAAGTACACCCCACACCTGGTCATCCTGTACACCGCACACCAACGATGCACTATGGCAGCTGCACCGGTACCAGACGAATCAGTGCACTGCAATCCCGTGAACGGTGTTCAATGACAGCTGTGCCGGTACCTGACACATCATGATACTGCAAGCCGGTGAACGGTGTTCTGTGACAGTTGTACTGGTACCAGACACACCACGGTACTGTAATCCAGTGAATGACATTCCGTGACAGGTGCACTGATACTAGATATACTACGGCACTGTAATCCAGTGAACGATGCGTCTTGACAATTGTGTCAGCATCAGGTATACCAGGGTACTGCAATCACGTGAACGGTGTTCGATGGCAGCTGCATTGGTACCTGACACACTATGATACTGTAATCCAGTGAACGATGCGTCGTAAGAATTGCGCCGGCACTGGACATACCAGGGTACTATGATCACGTGAAAGGTGTTGTGCGTTCGTAACTGTACGGTGTTGTGCGGACGTAGACAAGGCAGCTCAGGAGGCATTGAGGCGTAATGACTTCCTTTGAAGCTAATTCTAGATATTTAGCTAAAGGGAAGATTCATTTTGCACAATTTTGAACCGTGACTTTCAGTACCGGGGCCATCGGTAAAAAATAAATGTCTGCATCGCATGTGTATCGAGTGTAACTATTCCAAACGCAGATGTCATATGAGATAGTGTTGTGAAATGGTATTTTCTTACCGGCAAATACAAATTATCTATATGGAATGCAGCATTTAAGCACAAACGTTTGCAAGGGCGCAACGTTGCTCATCAGCCCAAATGTTCATGCTGTGCAAGTTACTAACTGCACAAGTTCCGATAATTATTATTCGCGATAGCACTATACAATATCATATGATTCAAGGAATAATCACTTATCTGTTCACTATATTGGATCATTTTTGTGATTAACTGCGGGAAAACTTCATATCTGTCGCCAACCTTGCATTCCTTGTACCGTAATTGGACATGAAAATCATTCTCAATTGTCACCCATCGAAATCATATTCAGAACACGCAAGGATATTTTTGGATCAATGTCACTAAAACCTTAACGCAGAAGGTTGATCGAACTATTTTTTCCAGGTCCACTGCGACATCGTGAATATTTTTAAAGCTTTCGGTTGGAACAGTTGGTTTCAAATCATGCGCAAAAGCGATGATGCTTCATTTCAGCAACATTTTGAACAGTTCATCGTATCATAGTTTGAGAGTGTGTTGGATTTGGGAAGGTAGAAATGTCGTAGATATGTCGCTTTAATGATTATCCAGAAGCATGGGATATCCCACTCCATTTGCAAGACAGCTGTGCTAAAAATAACTAGTTCAGACGGGAGCGAAAAACCATCTCAGGCAGGGGGAAATGAACAAGTTTGATATGAGACGCATCTAATATACGGTCACTTACTTTACATTTCAAGCGCAATCTCAAATGTTCAGTGAGTGGAACATCTGCAATGAAAGAACGTTAGAAGTGCGTCTGCTGCAACGCTGGGAAAAACCCAGGATGTCGCGCTGCTACCAGGTTCATTTTGAAGGAGGCCGAACGATGTGGGGCTGAGGCGAGGTTTAGACGCTGAGCATTTCTAGATAATTGAGCATGATTCATATTCTGACGTACTGACTAAGACCACACTACATCTGGCTTTATCTAAAGTGTGTGTGCTGATCACCACCATCGTTCGTGACGCACGCTATTCGACGGCACGCCCAGCTCCAGCAGCCAGCGTTCGACGTCTGAGACCATAATGCTGGGACCGCACACGTAACAGTCCGGAGGCTCGCCCAGCCACCGCACGGCTGCACCCAGGTCGCCGCAGGTCATCCGCCGTCCTGCAACCGATGAGGAGCCAGGCTGTCACACGTCATCTTACGTCATCCACCGTCTTGCACCCAACCACCCAGGTCACCAGAGTTACAGCCACAGGCTGCAAGCGACCAGGGGCTAGGCCATCTCAAACCAGTCGCCGACTCACCACCGACTAGGTGCCAACACGGTAACCCTGCAAGAAGTAAAGGTCAGGTGTGACGTCGGGTGTAGCGTTATCCTGCCACCCGACAGGGATCAGGCCACCGCATTGTGTTGAAAGCTTTTGCTTTAATGTCAAATTAAAGGAAGCCATGGTTGCCACAGTTTTGACAGTACACTGACCTGTGTTAGTACCCGAAATTATTGCGCAGGCCGCGCCCACAAAATAAATCAGTTGTGCTGGGGAAGGGATGGTGACAGTCCGAAAGGTGGACGCAGAGGCATGACGAGACTTTCTGTAGCGCCTTGTGCATCTGTTTTGCATATATCGTACAAGGTTCAGGTCACGGTCATCAAAGGTCATTTGCCTGGGACACGTAAAAAAAAGTAATATTATAATCAATAGAGACAGAGATAGAGACAGAGACAGAGACAGAGACAGAGATTGCCCCAAATGCTTAGTTTCAAGTTGGCGACGAAGTACTGGGTCAAACATAGTCGCACTGTTATTGTCTGTTCCATAGCTTATCTATACCCATACCTGGTGTTACTTAACATGATAAAGAAGAAATTCGACAACCCTCGCAGTCGATTCAATACTTTCACGTCAAACATGCTTAGTTTCTGGCTTTGCTACACATTTAGTCCGCACACGAAAGATCACATCAAATAACGAGCGATGTGGAATACGGTCTTTCTATGCCCGGACGATCTAATGACGTTGAACGGAAATTTGATCCCTTGTTTCGGGAGGCTAGGCTAGGTTTTCCATTTATTTCCGCCAGGAGGATATACAATCGTCCCGACATCCTTACTTCTGTTGCCAATTATGTCGCCCGTGTATTTGTTCGCCTTATTATTCCGCGTCGCTCGTCATTTGGCATCGAGTTTTTATGGTTACAGAATCCATGTGGAATGAAGCCAATAACTAAACATTTCCGACATGGTGGAGCGCTAAATTGATTATCCATCACGTCTGTTATAAGTAATGACACCAGGTATATATTGATAAGCTATGGCATATATAACAACAGTGCGAGTACGCATGGCGCAGAATTTCGCCGCCAACTGCAAGTCAAAGCATTTGCGGCGGAAATTAGTGGTCATATCGTCATAATCACGCTCATAAACGTGGTATTCCGATAAAAACACAAAAAGACACAAAACAACCTAAAGTGCAAATTTACCTGGCAAAGCTCACTACCTGGCAAGCTGACCTACTGGGATAGTTGTAAAATAATTAGGTTCAGCCACCACCACACAAAAACAAAACAACTCCAATGGGATACATTTAGGAAGGGGCGAAAGCAAGGTGCTTATGCTTGGCCTGGTTAAGGCTAGCTGACCCTGACGAAGTGGTTATCTCGTTCGACGTGAGACGAACAGCAATGTGTGAATGTGTGAAAGCAGGCTTTGTACAAATACGAGAGGATTTCAAGCTTATATCGAGTATACACAGAATAGCTGAGTGGTCTCGTCAGCCATTTTGCGACAAATCCGAAGCGTTTCTGAATCTTCTTGAAGTGTTCAAACAGACAAAGGTAATTTCGGTGCCAGCGTGTAGTGGTGTGCATCGGACGAAGTAGGTAGAGCGAAATTACTTAGCGATAAATTTGCGGCAAAATTGTCAAATTTAGTTGCCATTGATTTCCCAGACATCCATGAGACTTGCGTGGATATCTAAATAATTTTGCTGTGTCGGAGGAATTAGCATACAATTTGTTGAGAAACCTAGTTGAATGCAAGGCATGCCGCGGATTGAGCGCCCGAATTCTGCGTGAGTGCGCCGAGGAGCTAACTGTCCCGCTATGTGAGATTTTTACCGTGATAGGCTGGCCTACCTGCTCGTGACAGGCGAGGGGTTGATGTTGCAAGGTAGGATGAAGGACATACAAAATGACGCTGACATGGGATGGATACTGGAATGGGAAGAGAGGGATGGACATTGGAGACTACGTGAGACCACGAAAAACACCTCCGTGCTTACACGTCGCTGATCGGGACGGCTGTGTTAATCTGAGAGTCATTTCCTTAGGCAGCCGAGTAACGATGGCTGATCCACTATGGGGGCGGATTTCATACAGACTTTATCATGCCGAATGGCCTTGATCTCATGGCATACCAATCCTACAGTAGATACTAACGCTAAACGATTACGAAATTAACATCCTTAAAACAAAAATATAAATTGTTCTGGAATTAATTGTCCCGATAGGCCAGATCAGACGCAATTCGTGGGAGCAAACGGTGCCAGCGCATACAATCACAGTGTATATGCTGTGATTTTCTGCAGTGTGTGTGCTACATATGCATAAAGCACTTGCACTTTTCTTTTTGACAATTATATGTCGATTATGAGATACTAAACGAATACAGTATCTATAAATGGCATGTGTATTTGAACAAAGATGTCATTTCAGGTCATCCCAGGACAAGACCGAATCCCATCGTAGACACGGAGAAAATCGATAGTGTCCATCGAATTTAGATTCCATTCATTGTACTTACCCTGCACATGCATATTCATACTCAGACACATGCATCCTAAACGCAAGCATCTCCATTTCCCTCCCCACCTACCTCATCAAATAGTCTTCTGCAATCAGGTACCGTATGCTAGAGGAAAGGCGATCTTTGGGAGAAAATGCAATTATTTTATTCATACATTTCGTCATTTAGTGCTCTGTGCATTCTTGCCATGAGTTCAATCGCATGTGCATAATGGTATCATCAACAACCAGATAACATAGATGATAAAAATTACAAAGATATATATATATATATATATATATATATATATATATATATATATATATATATATATATATATATATATATATATATATACATTTCATCCTGTCCTGCCAGGGCGAAGACAACCAATGCAGGAAAGCGCTGCTCTAAATGAACCATCGGGATAGCGCTACCCTTCCAAAACCAATAATACTAGACATGAACGCATCTACTGCAATAAAAAAAAGTCAGTTGGCAAAGTAAACTCAAACTAAGTGATGATTAATGCAAAACAACGCACTTAAGAAGCACACTCATCAAAGGAAGTAAATGCACTCTGAGCTGAACTTACTGAAGCATTGGGGATCTTGGCTAGAATTATCCTTTGCGGTGATGAATAAATCCGCCATCATCCAGTCACCTGCCTGCATGCCTCGAATGCGGTCCTGTGAAGAAACGCAATCAGATCATATCGCCCAAGCTCGCCGTCTTCAGATTGTTCAGATTGCGCGCAACGTCTGCATCAGTACGATGTGCAATCGAGGGCGTAGGACGAGTGTAGAGACAAGAGCAGGCTTGTGGATGGGTAGTACGGCGGGGCAGAGGGGTAGTATGACGGGCTCGAGGCAGGCAGAATACCGCCATCGGCAGAGGACGGTGGTGGCGCAGTAGGCAATCATCGACGCGAAGTATATCAGACGTGATGCTTCGTTGACTCGAAGTCATTCGAGTCCACACACATGATGAGTTATTTCCTACCTGCTGAATGCAACTAGCTCGGCACATACAGGGATCTATTGGAAGCAACAAAGGCTGATCGACCAAAACTGTATGCAGCATGCACATTAGGGTGTGTACCGAAGTACCTTTTTTTGGAAATTGCACTTTGCTTAGTGAAATTATCGTGCAGATCACCTAAAAAAACCTGTGGTCGAAACCAAATCGAAATCAAACAATAAACAAAATATGCCACAGGCCGATAAAGAAACAAATTTGCCGGGCGCCGGGCGTTGAAGTCTCCAGTGATGGCGCTCCGTTGCGATTGGCATCTAACACCACGCGTCCGGCCACCGTCGGAGCGCCGCCGCGGCGCTGTGACGAAAAAGGCGGCAGTCGGTGCTGTGGATGACTGATGGATGGATTCTGGTGATGAAGCTCATTAATAAAACTCAATGAAAGTGTTTAGTGGGGTAAAAGGCTTTTGATAAGCACCAGTCGCTTAATAAGTTGGCTGGATATCTGACGCATGAAAGAAAGGTTCACTTTACGTCGCTTGTTCGTTCCATTTTCAATCAGTAGATCTATCGGCGTATAATGCTAATATTTTCACTTTTGAAAGCTTGAACATCTTCAAAATTCCTCGTCTGTTTACATCGAAGACCAATTAAATCATTCTGAGACACTTGATATCTTATTGTTATGACAAATAGACCAGGCGAAATCGGCATCATGCTCCGTTCCACTACAACCGAAGGAGACGGACATAGAGCGACGTCACCTTTTGTACGAGCGGCCACATTTTTTGTACGAACTATCATTTTATAACTGTACTACTTGTCTACATGCTCGACAGAAAACCCGACATGAAATCCTTTTTGCTGCTGAGCACTGGCATTGCTGACCTGTGTTTCAAATTCGCCACAATGTAACCGTGGCGGGCCTCTTCACCAATTACCTTCAAAGACGCCTCGGTCACCACTATCACCATCCGTTCCACCGTCTGACTGTGCACGGGGTATGGCGGTACTTCGAGAGGACTCGCGATGATGTCTGGTAAGTCATCATCGGACAGTTGTTGCGTCAAGGGCGGCTCGGTTATCGCCTCATTACACCAATCAATCAGCTCCATGATGCTGTTTGCCCTCATATTCACTTTTGGAAGCTTGAACTTCCGCACTTCGTCAGTATCACTATCGACTTGAGTTCTGCGACACTGCTGGATTTGAATGACCGCCCTTTCCCGTGTGACTTGATCTTGGCCCGCTGCCATTGCTAGCAGTACTGCCTCAGGGTGACACCAGTAGCTGTTGCGCTGTATTACCGGCTGCACCATGGCCGCTATCTCAGGTCGAAAACTTTTGAGAAGTTGCACGCTGTGCAGCGCATTGCCAGGATCGTCAGAACATTTCCAGTTCTTCTTGATGCATAACCACATGGAGTATAGTGGCACACGATGAACTCCGCTAGCATTCTCAGACTGTCTGATGGCTGTTCGGTTGATATGTAGAGCCGGAGAATTCGCGCCGCCAGAGTCAGCCACCTGGTGTGGCTTAGTGGACCGATCTTCATTCTCGCAGTTCTATCTGAGAGTCTGGACACTACGCGCCAGACTGTACAGAATAGCCTGATCTGAACTTAGGTCACTGAGAATCTCCTGCGTCATTTCTGAAACATTTCCGCCATCGATTGGCTCAAAATCGACCACTGGCAAGGTTTCTACTGCGCCTGCAGCAGCCCGGCCAATCAGCCCACTAAACGACTTAGGCCCTGTTGTGACTCCATCTAACTGGCTAAATACTGCACGAAGATTAAGTTCATTTGCATGAAGTTGGCACACAAACCAGCGGACGGGGCGTTTTTGTCCGAGCTCGAACAAACGGATAACACCACCTTTTTGGCCATTATTAACTCTCGTGCTGTCACAGCCAAGCACAGAAACATCCTAACAAAACTCATATACCACGGCGTTCAGGTCCTGAAAAATGTCCTCCGCTTTCCCAGTCTGTGGGGTAAAATGTCCTAAATATGCACTGTCTGGCTCGGATACAACCACAAAGTGCTCTTCCGTCTTCTTTGAACTGGCTGTCATAAGCGTGTCGTCTTTTCTACCGTCGAAGTAGAGACCAGATACACGACCTGCATGATCCTCATGGCTCTGGGCTACTACCTCTCTTCTAATCCGATCCCTTGCTCGCCATACTTTTTTGCTATCCACTATGCAGTCCATATCGTCAGAAGTGATCCGACCAATGTCCACTTGGAAACCGTTTATGATCGCAGCACACGCACGATTAGACACTCCGTACGGATCTGCTGCTAGAGCCGTATTTAGCAGTTCGTCTGTGTTACTGTTCACCATATACTCTGACTCATTGACTACAGATGTGAGCGATGATGAATCTGTGGCGGAATCTTGGTCTGAATTATAATCTAGCTGGGCCGTTCCAGAAGGTCCCGGTTGTGGTGCTGTGACTGTCTCGGCGGTCAGACGCCTCCTTTCGTCCATGGCGCGTCGACGAGTGGTTTCACGGATATCTGCGGTGCCGATTTGCATTTGGCGAGGTCCTCTCTGGTCTTGGACAAAGGGAAACTCTATTCGTGGCACTTTGTCGGCCATCGCACATTTGCAGCTATCGATATCAGCACATTTGCAGCGGGCTATATCAAACAATTTTCCAAACGACTCATCACCGGACGGACGTACACCTGGTGATGCCGACTTCTTTCCAGCAGTTTTCATGTATCGCAAGTAGCGATCGCGGCATTCTCGAACCATATGTTCGACTCGGGCCCTCCGAACAATTGGTATTCCTTCGCAGCACCACATTTTCATCACACTTTCCGCGACAAACTTTATATGGGGTGCTAGCCTCTCTTTCAACCTTTTGTTCGCAACGCATGCGTCTCTATTCACTTTACTCATTTACTCACTTTACGCGCCATGCGACGATCGCCGCCAGCTCGTGTCGCCCTCGTTAATAGGTTGTCCCAACTGCTGATAATCCCAGTTTCCCTTGAAACTTGAGTAACGAAAAGGAACAGGAGACTTGGATTGACTAATAAAACAGGGATGTATGACATGCGAAGCTATTTTATGTCGTTAGTGCGTACGCAATTTATTCGAATGATGATTCATAGCACTGTGAAAGGAGGAGCACAGACAAAGGAAAGTGGAGTGATCAGTCCTTCAGTGAAGTTTAATCTTTACAATCAGATGTATCCCGGCTCCCCTGATCTGTTTTTGAATTACCAGAATCCATTCATAAGTCATCCACAGCACCGACTGCCGCCTTTTTCGTCACAGCGCCGCGGCGGCGCTCCGACGGCGGCCGACGCGTGGTGTTAGATGCCAATCGCAACGGAGCGCCATCACTGGAGACTTCAACGCCGGGCGCCCGGCAAATTTGTTTCTTTATCGGCCTGTCGCATATTTTGTTTATTGTTTGATTTCGATTTGGTTTCGACCACAGGGTTTTTTTAGGTGATCTGCACGATAATTTCACTAAGCATAAGAAAAACCGTTCAGGCGACACACCCTAATGCACATGCGACGACAGAATTCCGCGAATGCGATTACAGGTCGATTACAGAATGCTTGTGGTGATTAAATACTCTCTCACAGCGCAAGTAGCGGCGCGAGAACGATTTTTCATGTGTGCAGGTGAGGGGAGGGGGGGGGGCTCTTTTAACTTGGGATGTACACTGATACGAAGGTGAGAAGCGTATATGCTCTCTGAGAATAGCAGATATTCTCATTTTCCTTATCAAAATCAGACCACACAAAACGAGCATTCTGTTCGAGATATGCTGAGAATGCCATTTCGAAAAGAGAATTCCAGCGCGTTGAGACTTACAAATGCACTCATATTCCAAGCTATCACTCAAATAAGACTAGTTTCAGGTTTCATTTGAGCAATACAAGTCGCAATTGAGAATGGTGGTTGGCACAAATGTTCCTCGCTATTCTCTTGTGAAACTTAAGTCAGGTTAGATGCACGTTTTATCTTGGTATCGCGGCTGAAACGAGATAGATGAAAAGCTGTCTTTTCCCAGTGTCACATGACATAGTTTTAATGTGCTCAAGAGTGCCGCACACTCACCGGCCGGCGTCATTTGTCGCACATGCTGCTGATCGCTGCCTCAGAGGATATCTTGGCGATGGCCAGCCAAGTCACTGAAGAGGAGCCGTGAGCATCACAACATTCTGTTCATTTGCCAAATGTGTTCTAGGGGTAACGAGTAGTCTAGGGGTAAGTTGATCGTCTCGCAATCGAATGGCTGTGAGTTCGAATCTCACCTAGCGCTACTCTTCGCCCGCGACCAATTGGCGTGAGAGATTGGCGACGCTACATGACTCAACGGTCGATGTGTCGTAAAAACCGATAACCAAATGTATTCTTTACAAAATGTACCATATGAACAGGCATGTGTTTGCATCAAATATCATCGACGTTTGCATTTTCGCTAAATCACTTGCGGACAACACTCCTAGACCTGGGCATATGCCTGAGCATGCAGAAGCCTGTTCAACCGCCATAAAGGCATAAAGGGAACATCGGGAGCTACAAGGATGTACGTCGAAAGGAAGCTCAAATAGAACGCGACGTCTTTTCCCGTTGCTTATCACGCCGCGCTCTGGACCTCCTTTATCCACACACAGACACTGCTGGAACAGCCCATGAGGTACGGAGGAGAAACCTGCAACAGGTATGGTCTCTGTCACCGCCCGTCTTCAACCGTGACGAGACTGTCCGAGAGTGCCGATCGGCAGCTGGAGGCGGTTCACCAGGATACAGTGTCTCGTCTAAAACAAACGTCTAAAGATATAAAGTTGCAAGTTTATCAACAGCAACATGCGATTTGGACATTTCAGCATTTACCTGACGCGTCTCCGGATACCTTGAAGCAAATGTCCGAATCTACTCTGTTAGACGTCAAAATGGGAACACAATGAATTCCTCCTTTAGTTTTCGAAGTTATTCTATCCAGGGGAATCTACGTTTTTTAAAACTATTTTCATACTTCAGTGGATAATAAATATAGATGTTTCGAAAGGTCTGTACTTCGGCTTGTCCTGTCAAGCATTCGACGAACCAATATTGTGAATGCGACATATACGATAGAGATGCAAGCCTTGCGTAATTGAAGGACATTTCAATTATTGCACGTGCCAATTCATTAGGGTCACTTTTTGATCCAACAATCGACTACTCTGATACAAAAGGAGCTGGAACTTAATGCCTTAAAATTATACATAATTAGACATACACAGGGAATATCGCAAGGTTTTTACTTCGGGTACCATTGAAGAACATTTAAATCCGGGTGGCTTACCTCACTTCGAGAATCAGATTTAAAACAACGCGATTATTCGGCCTTTGGGTGTGCAAACCCATTTGCAACCGGTAAATTAACAGTCGTGACGACAGTAAAAAAAACAATCCGACATAGTCAGTGGCCGGTCGCAAATTGCCAATCTTAGTTCCAACTCTCAGTCTGGTGGACGCGGCAAGCTGCAGCCCCTCCAGCCCCCTTATGGAAATGTAGTGGCCCTCCAGCCAGCAAAGGCACCCCTTCAGAACGGCTAGAGTGCAATGTCCCCACCCTATGCTGAACAGACTTGTTAGCTACAAACGCATCTATCGGAGAAAAATGCGCCCCTTTGGGACGAAAAGTTGCCCCTTGAGTATGCTCTGGTGAACCCCTCCCCACTTAGCGACTTATTCCGCGGATAGCACCACTCCGAGGAAATGTATCCCTTCACGGACGAAAATGCCTGGATCCACCCCTGGTAAGTGTACCTTGGAGGCTTAAAATGCTCACTAAGTCGGGTGTTCGGAATTCAACACACTTGCTTTAACAGATGCATATACACGTGCCGTATTCCGAACACCGCTGTTCGGTTCGCCGTGTTTAATACATTTGAGCCCAAGAAAACATGATTGCATACAATCACAAGGCTGCACTGTACCTAATGTGTACAAGTTATTAGTAACCGCTAAAAATATCAGTGAGAAGTTAGTATTTGGGGTTTCGGGCGCTTATACTGCTCTGGCTCTGATCATATTGCGCCCATCACTCATATGATCATTGAGATACAATCAGCAGCTCCAAGCGTCACACCATGGACGCCGTTTCATCGCTATACTTTGGTACCAAGCTACATATCACGCATATCGATAAGGGTCATATATAGTTAAAACGATACTTCGGATAGAACCACCAGCCATCTCCATCGGACAACGGGAGAGCTGTAGGTAATGGTCCGTGGCGGGAAGCGGCAGCGACCGAGTGCACGGGGCATGTGCTGCTCGCTTTGCCGCAGCGTCTGCCAACTCGTTCCCAACAATTCCAACATGGCCAGGAAGCCAATACAGAACCACTCGCCGTCCCAAGCGGTGCACAGCGGTAAGACACTTTAGAATATCAGGCACAAGTGGGTTGAAGGGATGAAATGCTTTCACGGCTTAAAGACTACTTAAAGAGTTAGTGAAAATCACATGACGATCACCTCCTGACACTGAGATATAACATATGGCTTTAAAAATTGCGACAAGCTCCGATGAACATACAGATGCGTGCTTCGGGAGGGAAAATGATCGGGTGACAGAACCACGAACGAATGCGCTGCCAGCACCGTAATCCGTTCTTCGACCATCAGTATATGTGGTCACACATTCATGAAATGAAGCGACGCGTTCAAGGGCCAGCGAGCGGAACTCTTCTGGAGCGACATCGGTTTTGCTGGTCCTAGTGAGGGACAATCCGCCTCATGTGCGTTCAACTCCCATGGAGGGTTCTCCATATACTCAACTTTCCGGATGCTTTGGAGTCTAACTCTGCTTCCTCGGAAAAGTGCACGCATGCGTACACCGAACGGGGCAACATTCAAGTTTCGATCTGCGGGGAAAATGGTCGGCAATCGTCGCGAGAAAACATGTGTGTGAGCGGGGTGATCAGGGAACTGGCGAAGTTTCCCGGCGTAGCGCATACCCAGCCTTTCTCTACGCAGGCAGGGGCGGCTCATGCGCCTCTGCTAGAAAGCTTACCCTGGGTGAGTCGCGAAATTATCCAGTTGCAATGCGGATGGCGGTGTCGTGGATGGTTTCAAGTATACACTCATTGGCTGCAGCAGTACCGTCATAGATAAAACTGGCGTAGTCAAGTTTTTAACGCATCAGATACCAGAGAACGATATAGCAGCATAAGCGTATCTCGATCAGCACAATGGGATGTACAAGCAACGCATTTTATAATATTCAGTGCGCTAAAACACTTTTAACGTAACGTTTTCAGATGGTGCTGTCATGTAAGACGTTGGTCAAATTCCACTCCCAGAAATCGCACCACGGGGTAAACGTTCCTGCCATGCAGTATAATTTCTATGTCCGGTCACATTGACGACGACAAAAATGGAGGACGACAGCTTTCGTTGTAGAAAACGAAAATCCCTTGATATTTGCCCACTTTTTCAGGCATGCAACTGCAAGCTGAAACTGCCTTTGTAATGTTTGTTTTCGTGAGGCGCAGGACCAAATGGCAAAATCATCTACGAAAAGCGAGCTCCCCATGTTCCGCGAAATGGAATCGCCGATGTCATCGATCATGATGCCGAATAGGGTAACGCTCTCAACACTTCCATGTGGGACGCCGTTCTCCTTTTTGTTGTTTGTTTGTTTATTGGTTGGTTCACGACACACTTTATGCACATTCACGGCTAATGGCGCCGCCCACACTGTTTCGCCGGTGGGCCGCGGGATTGGAAAATGTCCTGAGTGGCGCTAGAGTCGAACCCGGGACCTTTGGTATCCATAGCCCAACACCTTAACCACTCGGCCATCACCGCACCGCCGTTCTCCTGGATAAACTATCGGGAAAAATAGTTACCAATGAGTACTCGAAATCCTCTTTCTTTCAAAATTTGCTTGCAGAAATATACCCACATGACCACGTATTCCTTTCTATAAGAGTTTCATGAGGATTCCGTGACGCCAAGTTGTGGTGGTGGTTGGTTTTACGACACGTCGACCGTTGAGCCATGTAGCGTCGTCAATCTCTCACGCCGATTGGTCGCGGGCGAAGAGTAGCGACAGGTGAGACTCAAACCCCACAACCTTTCGATTGTGAGACGAGCACCTTACCCCTAGGCTACTCGTCTCCGTGACGTCAAGTTGTGTCATATGCTTTCTCGATGCCGAAGAAAACGGCCCCTAGATGGCGTTTTCTATGAAAAGTTCTGTTCGGTTAGAGGAACACACGGAACATCGCCTGTGTTGTTTACCGAACACTTGTATACCCCAAGGAAGAAGGGGTTTAATACATTCCAGCTCAATACAACATGATTGCACAAAATCGCAGGGCTTCACTGCGTGACATTTTGAGCTTTCGAAATTGCCGCCCTGCAGTTGACCAGACCTATACATGCAAGGAACCATAGCAAACAGCCGTAGACAATTTTTAAAAGGAATATCATGTGATATGATCCAACAACTTACCAGTGTTCTTTATTATCATCTGCACACTTCGGACTACAATCACTCTGAAGCTATAGCTGGGTAATTTCAAACAGATCGCACGGCAATGGCGGCCAGATGTCATTGGAAGAAAATAGACGATGAGTACAGTATCTATTCTCATGGTAGCCGCAACGCGGTCTTTTTCTGACCATACTCCATGCTGCTCCGAGCAACTTGGATTAGCTACTCCGTGTTCTCGTGCGTTTTCGGAGCAGATTGGAGTAGCTCCAATCTACTCCAACTTACTCGGGCCGAGAGCAAGGGGAGCTTGGAGCAGCTTGGAGTAGCACAAATGCGGCGATGAAGATACATTTGCGAAGCTTTAATTTTGAAATGTTTCACTGGACTGTGAGGAAGTTTATATGAAAATGAGTTTATATGAAAGTTTATACAACCTCAAGGGAGTCCTTGAGGTTGTAATTTCCTTTCATGCAGACATGAACACTAAACTTATCCACATTGAACCACTCCACGCGTCATATATGTGACCATAATATAAGCACAAACTGCTGATTTATACTCCAAGCTGCTCCAGACGTTTCAGCGCTCATTTTTACCGAGCCTGCTCCGAGCTGCTCCAAGTTGATATAAGTTGCTCTGCTCTTCTTTTGGAGGAGGGTCAGGAACAGACCCAACTTGAGACCTGCACTATTCCTCACGATGCCTCGATAAAATTTCGCATGAATGTTGAGAAACTTACTTGGTCTACGACATAAATCCGCAAAAAAAGGTTCTCACGGCCTAAAAACAGCACTCGTTCAAAACATCTCCGAGTCCGATAACTGTCCTTTCGTGAGCAGCAGAACGAATATGTTCTCAAACCGTTGTTTTTTGTGTAGCTGTGGATTTAAAGCTACACTGTGCATTGTCTGGCTTTTTCCCCGATGACGCGGAATCGGGGGGGGGGGGGGGGAGGGGTAGTTTTAAGTCGATGCTACAGAACTTCAGTAAGAAATTGGAACTTCGGGAGACTTAACACATTGTCAAATCTTCACACACGTGTGATGTTTTTTCAGCGTTCTGACCTCGGTTGGTTATTGGGGTTTAGGGGCACATCGACTACATCGGTCATGTAGCGCCCTGGCACCCGCAGTCAATACTTCTAAGAATAGTACCGGGAGGGAGTTACGGGGAGTAAAGACGGGCGTGGGCTTTGCGTAGCCAAAGCCGTTAAGTCGACTGGAAAGTGCATTAGCTCAAGAGTAGCCTGCCAGAAAAAAAATGGGTACACAAGTCTGCCGACATCAGATTGAAAGTTGATGCCCGCTGCCCAGTTTGCTCCTCGTTGCAGTCTATGAATGCGAACTAGGTACGCACACAGGTGCATTGACATATGAGCATCGAATGTGCTGGCGAGATGACCAAACCATAGGCAAACGTCCAATCTTACTGGTACATCCTGAGGAACTGACGACCGAAATCCGAACTGGGATGGGGGAGGGGGGAATACTTGCTGTGGAAAGGAGACGCGGTAGGGTAGAGAAATCCACCTGAAATTTCTCGGATGCAACGGTGATGGTCGGACGGATAGATGGTTCCCCTCTTTGTTTCAGGGGGAGACATGATTGGCCTCCATAACCTACCAACAGGCATGCACCTAGGTGTACATCAAGAGGGGGAACGACTGATGCCGGCGAGCTCCACGGAGCACTGGCGGCGGGACCTATGGGGCTCTAGGGCTCAGGGCCCCGTTACACGAGCAGAGTGGGGCTCGGCAAACTTCCCATAGCGGGAACAAAGAACACCTCATCGATTTCGAAATGCAATTCGTGGGTCGCCTGGAAAAAATTAATGAGCTGTAAGACCCAAGGCATATCGGTTCCTCAATACCTACTTCACATTTAGTTAGCAGCAGAAGCTATATGGATGTCTGTCACTCCACAGGCAGTAAGCTTGCCAGTGTTTCTGGCTGAATCCATAACTCCGCAACATTTCTCCTGTTGATGTCAAGAGAACGGCAGCGTGCAACTTTCACATCCTCCAGCATTGGCGGATTTTACCCATCGGCTGGTGGAGGGGGCAACCTTCGGCTTTGGCGCCCAACCCCCACCCAGTGCAACCTGGGATTAAATAGGGGGGGGGGGAACGGATTACGAGGGTGCCCATCCTGCCACTGCTGCTGTTATTGGTTTAAAAACACCGGATTTCGACCCCTATTTGAGATAAGGGCCCAACTAAAAAATACTAATTAATGACAAAAGAATCTACTGTGTATGGGTTAGAGTCTACCACTGTCGTTTCTAAATTGTCGGATATTGCTCTTGTTTACCACACCGTTCACGTCAACGTTCAACGTCCTAGAGTGAAAACTGTATTACTCAAGGGAAAAACTTGTCATCAGTATAATTCCCAAGTATTTTTTATGCCGTATATTTGGCGCCATTGCATCAGCAAATATTTTAAGCATACTAAGTCATAGTTTTTATGAAAATTTTCACCATATTTAGTATAGTAATAAGTCCATGAACATGGACAACATTACGTGTGGAAAAATACGATGCACATGTGCAGAAATGTTGTCGGAGTTTGACAACTGATAAAGGTGAGATTGATTATGGAAACCTGGCCAAATGAGATATGAAGTGATAGCTGAGAATATTATCATCGCGTTAATAATTTCAAAAAGGCATAAACCAATTCGCAATATGTAATTTATTATCAAACAATAAGTAATTACAATAGTCGTTCAACTGTTTAGTACCTATAAGTTCGAATAAGGTTATACAAAAACGCACAAAAGCACACATCCAAAGACCAATCCCAATTAAATCAGCGATCCTTTGACTGTATGTGCTGCGAGTTTCAGTTGCACCTAGCCGCTCCAACACCGATAGTGATCACTTGTATCCCGACAGGCCGCGGTGCGTTGCGGTGGGCAGTCCCGGACGGCACGGCGAAGCTCGAGCCGTCGCGTCGGCTGGTGTGGTGTTCTGACCGGGTAACCTGATCCAGCGGTTGCTATGCCAAACAACTCCCATAAACTGACGAGGCGACTGAGTCGAGATAGAGCAGGTGCAGAGTCTCCCATAGGAGGGAAGCTGCCCTTGTCTGTAAGGGTCGGGTAAGTGTGGTGGGATTTTGTGTACAGTGAACATGGAGGTGCGCGTCAGCAGAGAGGAATTGGTGGACTTATTATCCAGTGCAAAAGCGTTTGGGCGTGGAAACTATTATGCTCATGTGCTTAATTATAGGTTGCAGTTGATCATGGAGAAAATCCCTCAGGGAAATCTCCGAAGTGAGTCGTCGATTGTGGACATGAGAAAGGCGACCGACGCGTGATCGCCAAGAACTTAAAAGGAAAGTGGGTTAAGTGTATGCGAGTCCAGGACAAATTCAGAAGTCAGCTTCCGACTTGCCTTTCGGAAGACGAGGTGTTATCCGTGTCCCTGAAGCGTGGTGACCACGTCGTGAGTGATGATGAAGCCAATACCCGCCTTGATGACGAGACCATGGAGAGAGCGCGAGGGCGACCAACTAGAATCTACGATCATCTCAGCGCCCGTACTTAGCGTCGAGCATCCTCAAGAGTTGCTCAACAACACAGTTATCTGCAGCTCGTGGAAGTTGTCGGGAAAAGTGCTCGTGCTGAGGGCATGAAGGACGCAATTTTCGTGCTGCGACAGGCATCACCTAATCGACCCAGCAGATTCGCCGGGCTCTCAGAAGCTCTGCAGTCAGCCAACCCGAGTACGTGTTAGGAGAACGGGCTCTGGCAATGTGTGTGTCTGGTGACTTGTCTGCACACGGCTATCGTATGGTGGCCCGCCGAGTGACGAATGATGCGGCGAAGACGGACATCCTACCCGCTTATGGAAAGGTGTATGAGGCCAAGGTAGAGTGCTATCCGGCAGCCACCAGCATGCAATTCACCGAGACGTCAGCTGAGGCGATTCTGTAGGCTTTCCTGGATCATACCACCCAGCGGCTGGTGGCATGTCTGCCGTCTGTCGCCTGTACCGACCCAGCACTACCTGCCGACCAGCCGTCGACGTCATCCAACACCAACACTTCGGCCGTGCTGCACACCAAATGGGGTTTTGACGGGGCCACAGGGCAATCTGTATACAAACAGATGGAAATCGGCGATGAAGCTGAAGAACAAACTATGTTCTGTACCACTCTGGTGCCTTTGCAACTGACGGTGGGTGGCATTTGCGACCAACCCAACGCCGTCTTCAACCAGCTTCTACCAGGGCGCTGCGGATCCAGTACAAGCGCGAGACAGCAGAGGTCTCCAGAAAAGAACGAGACGGTGTTGAATCCGAGATACGTCTACTGACGCCGACCTACGTCTCCCCAACAAACGGTACCAGTCTTAGAGTGGCGTACAATCTTCAACTCACCATGATTGACGGCAAGGTGGCGAACGCTCTGACCAACACCGGCAGCAGCATGACATGCACCATCTGTGAGTGCACACCTCGGCAGATGAACGACCTGTTTGCTGTCGCGGCTCGACCTGCCCGCGAGGGTACATGCCAGCTCGGTCTTTCATCTATGCATGTCTGGATTCGACATTTTGGGTGCCTTCTCCACATTTTTTACCGCCTGGAGATCAAAGTGTGGCCGGTTTCTGGCGAAGAAAACAAGAGGCGTGTGAAAGAAAGGACGAAGAAATTGCAGCCGAAGTTCAGGGAGAGGCTGGGTCTTGTCGTGGAGCAGCCACGTGTGGGAAAGGGAGTACCGACTCAGACATGCCTGCAAAACGTCCCGAGCCGCAACCATCCAGGATCAATTTTACTATCTATTGATCACCAGCGACCCAAAGACGACTCACAACATCAAAGAAATTGAAAGATCACTGCGGTCACGAAATGTCCGAGAGGCCGTCAATTCAGCTGACATCAGTCATCTGCTGGTATCATCTGAATCCGCTGGGGAGAGGGCCGGAACAACCAGTTTCAGAAGATGAAGAGGAGATGAGTGGTGAAGAGGATGCTAATGAGATTGAAGTTCTGGAAGGGCACGACATGTCAGTGGATGATAGAATGCTCCCCGAGTACTACGGGCTGTTGAATGAATAGCAATATCTGAGTCTTCCATCGATAGCTAATAGCTAATGCTATTGTTCATAACTATGGGTGAGTTATGTGATGTGTTTGGTTATGGTCTTTTGTGTTCTACGTTTCTGATTGCGGCTGCATTATTTTACCATGCGTTTAGAGGAAGTACTATGCATTCGCGCATGTGCATTCTAACATTTGCACTGCTATATAGGGATGGGCCGGCTGTGACGTCACACGGGAGGTTATATGTACCGATTTTAATTGTGAGTCATGTCTTAGTGATGTAATTTGACATAATTTCAGCCACTTAGGAAAAGGACATCTTGAATATATTCTGCGTAGCAATTATAAGGTCACATTTACAGTGCAGAATGCTCGCATATCAAACACTCACTAAGCATTATCCAATATATGAGCGCTCTCGGACTTCACTTATAACGTCATCATGATGTCGCCATGCATGACCGGACGTCGATCTTTTAAAACGAGGCACACTAGATACCAATATAGACGTGTGCACAATTTCAGCTGTCTATCTCAATTGGTTCCCGAGATGTTTCGCGGAAGCAAAATGAGGGGAGCGGAATGCTCCCTTCCCTCTAGCAGTTACGACCTCTGACATTCCTGGGTTAGCAATATTTAAGACAATAGATCCTGCCCATATGGCCTAAATTTGAAGCTCTTTCGATTAAGACCAAAATCTCCCCAAGAACTAGCATGCTTTGTCCGTTATGATTTATAGTCAGCTTTTCCCTCAACTTATCACAGTGTGCAACAGTTCCACGGAACAACTGGGGCTCAAAGGAACATAAGAAAACTTAAATACGATTTTCACTGTACAAGAAGGATCACCTTTTGTTGTTCAATTAAGTTTTAAAAAAAGCATTACAACCTTTCCGGGGGTAGCTTTGTGTGCTTTTTGGAAGAGCACTTGAGCCTCAATGTTCGCCTTGCCCCCAAAAAGTTCGAACGTCTAACATTGGACCCTATGTGATGCGTCCACCAATCCATTTGGGCCCGTCCACTGCCTTCATGCATTGTGCTCTTCCAGGAATTTTCGGAAACCTTCACCTATGAGCTTCCCTGTGGAGTACTATAAATTTGCATAAATTATTGAAATGTGTACATATATGGCGTAACTGTATGAGCTGGTGGAGTACGTGTGACGGATCTATCAAGTTTACCTTGATGAAGTCTCACACTCAGCTAAAATTGCCTTCATTTTGTCCTCGGAAATGAAAAATGCTGCAGATATGATTTTTCCCACCAACTTCGCATGATTCATGCACACATGATAAGAATCACCCTTGTTCACTGTTCACCCTTAATCACCCTTGTACACATGATAAGAATCACCCTTATCACCAGCCTGTATAGGACTCGCCAAAGCTATCCTACAATCAACACCAAGAGTACTGCCCTCAGGGGACACTTTTCAATGTTTAATGCTTTCTGGCCATTTCCGCTTCCCCGAGTCCAAACCCGTATTCAGAATTAAAATATCAGAAGTGGAAGTCACTCAGATCGACTCGCGACGCACCGCTCGGCTGGAACGGCCTGTGATTGGTTTCGCGTCACAGTTCGGCTCGACCACCGGCCGGCCCCGGCCGTGCAGGGCTGTGCACCACGACTCGCAGTGCTCCCGCGGCTTTGTAGGTCGGTGCGTGCTTCCTATCGTATTACGCTGCGCGTGCTACTGCAACATGATGGGCAACAACAAATGCTGCTTCGTGCCTAGGGATGCCAATTTATTGGCATCCAAGACAGACATCACCTTTTGTTCGCCCCAAAGGAGCTGGGAAAACGAAGATGTGATGTCGAGCAGCAAGACCCTGGACGACCGCCAGCTTGTTGCGATCCGTGCTACTGCGAGGATAATTTTGACCTGGAGTCCGATATGGAAACTATATTTGGTACAAGCTGATGTCAACCACAAGAATGCGGATGAAACCTGGTGTGGTGACTCACAAATTTGAGTGCCAACGACAAGGAACAGTGTCAGGTTTTCACCTCCCTGTACATTGCAGTCCATCTGCAGTGAAGAAAAGTAAAATACAAGAAATATTCAATGCACCAGAACGGGAAAATTCTGATTTGGAGTCAGTGGGCAGCCCGGGTCAAGGCGTGCACCGCAACCAGACAACGCGAATAGTTGGTTTTCAAACCAGACACGTGACATTCGCGAGATCAAAGGCAGTGCAGTCCAAAGCGCGTTCCACCATTGAGTCCAAAAACAGCCATTGTCAGATCAAGACAGTTGATGAAGACAGATTTGAGACCTGCGCATCAAGACGGTTGATGCGCAGGTCTCAAATCCTATTTTTTCCTGCCGTGCTAATTTGTTGTCAGTCGGCCCGAGGCACGGCCAGCATACGTCATTGCTATCGATAGACCGGGTGGAAGATCAGTGTCTTTCCTCCATTTCTTGGATTCAGGGAATATACAGTCAAAATGATCCTCTAGACCCGCCAGTAATGAAACAGGGTATAGGCCGAGCTGCAACACTGTAAAGTAAAACTGTAAGTGATATAAAAGACGAAAGTGATGCCGAAGATACCAATTTGTCCGAAACACCCCGTGTTTGAACAATCGTGGAAGGGCACATATCCTCACTGGATCAGCGCCTCTTACAGGTGCATAACTAAAGCCGAAAGAGGTGGAGTAAAGGCAGCGGGGCCGCCAGGGGATCTTAGGGAGACCAGAACCCCTAGGAAAAACAATGATGAGCATGGTCACCACGCTTCAGGGACACGAAGAACACCTTGTCTCCCGAAAGATTAGTCGCAAACTGACTTCTGAATTTGTTCTGGGCTTGCATCCACTTAACCCACTTTCCTTTTAAGTTCTTGGTGATAAGTCGGTCGCCTTTCTCAAGTCCACAATGAACGACTCACTTCGGAGGCATCCCTGAAGGATTTTCTCTATGATCAACTGCAATCTATAATTAAACACATGAGCATAATAGTTCCCACGCCAAGACGCTTTTGCACTGGTTAACAAGTCCACCAATTCCTCTGCTGACGCACACCTCCATGTTCACTGTACGCAAAATCCAACCACAATGACCCGAACCTTACTGGCAAAGACGGCTTCCCTGCCGTGGGAGACGCTGTGCGTGACCTATCTCGACTCAGTCGCCTCGTCAGTTAGGGGACTTTTTGGCATAGCAACCACTGGATCAGGTTACCTGATCAAGACACCCCACCCCGCCAGCCGATGCGTCTAGGTGTCAGACTCGGGCTTCCCCGTGCCGCCCGGGCTGGCGACCGCACCGCACCGCGGCCTGTTGGGATACACTTGATCACTATCGGTGTTAGAGCAGCTAGGTGCAGCTGAAACTTGCGGCACATATAGTCAAAGTAGCTGATTTCATTGGGATTGGTCGCTGTTGTGCGTTTTTTTTTAAAACCTTACTGGAACTTCAAGGCACTAAAAATTTGAACGACTATTGCAATTATTGATTGTTTGACAAAAATAGCATGTTGTTAATTGGTGTATGCCTTTTGAGTTGCTTACCGTAATGAGAATATACTCAGCTATAATTTCATATCTCACTTATCGAGGTTTTCAGAATGCAGCTTACCTTGAGTCGCTTTTTCCACACGTAATGTTGGCCATGTTCATTGACTTATTTTTAGATCAAATCTTGTGAAAATTTTCATAAAAACTGTGACTTCGTCTGCTTTAATCATTTGCTGATACAATGGCGCCAGAAATACGGCATGAAAAAATAGTCGATAAATGCATTTATGGCCAGAATTTCCCTTGAGATATCACACAGTGCGCCGTGCCCGCCGCGCACCGGATGTTGAATCTGGATCTGTTCGATCGTCCGCGGTGGCGACGGAAGAGGTGGTGATTCGTATCCCTCCACCCCTCCCCCTCCATTGAATCCACCACTAATGCCAGACAAACGGGTTACGTGACTCAGGGATTTGCATAATGCTGAAGAGGTTAGGTTGCGCTTCGTCCGCTTATCTACCTATGTGCGCCGTTGCTAAATTATATATATATATATATATATATATATATATATATATATATATATATATATATATATATATATATATACAAACAGTCCTGCCATACACCCTCTCTCCTGAGCGTGACAAGTGTAAATGTAGAACCCGGCAGTAGCGGTAGCCAAAGCATGAAGCGGTGGTGGCTGAAGCTTGAACGGCTGGTAGTCGCCGTCACTGCTAGCTGCCCAGCAGAGCCGACCAGCCGACTTATGACGTCACGTGTCTGCGCTCCCGAACCGTCCGGCGCGATCTCGTGGGAATTAGAGATCATAGTTATTTAAAAGTTTAAGGCGAATAAAAGCATCCAGAAACCAGGACTGCATCGAGCCCCTCTCTTTTAGTATGGCCACACGAAATGGACTATTTGTCACCACGAAACGTTTTATATTACTTGAAGTACCTTGGAAGCAGGGATGCGGAGCCGGGAAAATTTTGGACGGCTCCGGCTCCGACTCCGGCTCCGGGAAAGTATCCCGGCTCCGGCTCCGGCTCCGAGTAAAATGTCCCGGCAGCTCCGGCTCCGGCTCCGGGCAAAATGTACCGGCTCCGGCGGCTCCGTACATCTCAAACGTGATCGATATATTAAGTAAAAGCTAGGGGGATGCTAAAAAAAAAGTTAGCCGCGACCACTCAGAGGCGCAAACTTCAGACAATTATAAGCAACTTTTCCATATAAACCCTGTATCTATCTTTAAATAAACACCCGCCCCTTCCCAAATCACTTTTCGGTGTTATGCCCTCGTAAACTGACGCTCGCTTCGTGCCGTATTGGGGCAATCAGAAGAGGGGAGACTCGAATCAACAACACTCCCCATCCCGTGAACGGTCCAAGGAACACCATTGTTGTAAATTGTAATGTTTGACCTCATATTTAATACGGTACAACAACCCGTTGATGGTGGAAACAATGAACTGAACTGAACTAAACATGGAACTATTGCATTGACTACTGAGAATAGAATATAGTTATTGGTTATTTTACCATTACCTGGCGATATTTTTACATGTTACTCGTATTTAAACATTTTGGCTTTTAAAAATGCGTTTTCATACCATACCATACCATAGCTTACAAGGTATAATGTGTTCATTTCACGTTTGCTAATTTTGTTTAATTTACAACTCTTTCGGAGTCGGAGCCGCCCTGCTTTTGACGGCTCCGGCTCCAACTCCGGCTCCGAGTAAAATATCACGGCGGCTCCGGCTCCGGCTCCGGCTCCGGGCAAAATGTTCCGGCTCTGGCGGCTCCGGCTCCGACTCCGGCTCCGCATCCCTGCTCTGAAATATACCCAACCCAGGACATTGCAGCCGGCGGACTCTGGGTGAGTGACATGCTGACCTCCACAGTCCGAGTGAACGTGTAGGCCAACAGCGCCAAATGTTTTGTGTTTTGCTTTCGTCCAAATTGCGTGATAGAGACAATGTGGTGGTGGTGGATTGGAATTTAGGGGCGCGTCGACAGCTAGGGTCATTTTACGCCCATGTGATAGAGACAATGCTGACTAACACAGATTGGTACTCAAATACTATATCAGGCCTAAAGTCAAATTATTTAAGAAGGTAGGGCAGCAGAGCTGTAAACTCCCACATCGAACTGACATCCATGTGAAGTCATACTCAATTGCATTCAATTGGCAAGTGTTACCAAACAAAAGCTGATTGGTTAAGCGTGACCAATTGCACATTATCTTTTTACTGACGGCCCGTCGCCGGCTCCAGGATGGCCCACAGATTACAGCTGTAGCTAGTTAGTTAGTTATTTGGGCTTTAGGGCGCTTCGGCCAGAATTGATCATTCGCGCCCATAACGTTTATTCTAGTACTTCGCTGTTGGTGATAATTATTGGCTTGGTGTGTACGTGGTTTGAAATCCCATTGCCGACAAGCATCTGAACAAGTTTCCAGAAAGTACAGGTGTCGAGTTGTTTCCCAGGATGTCTTCATACGTAAAATGATCCGCGCCTCTTGTATAAAATAACCGGCGCTCTGGTGCAAAGTGGGTGAACGTGAGAAGTAAGTGAAGCACAGCCAGGACACCGCGATCTCCCCTCCCCACACGGCAGGTAGCGATTGGTAGCGTAGGAACAACTGTAGCATTTGTCCCAAGTATAATTAGTGCCGATGGCAGACTACGCGGATTTTTCTCCATCGCGTTCTACGCGTGCATAGTATGGACAATGAACGCGACTTCGAAAGCCACTGAATATCAACCAACACAACAAACATCAACCGACCATCAGCACGCAATGCACGCGACTGACCTTGAAGAGGAGCGCGTTCTCCGACTTTGCCGTGTAGAGGAGTGCCAGGCGGGAGGGGGCGGCCGGCCGGCCCTCTCGGCGCAGCCCGGCGCAGTGCTGCATGATGGACATGAGTGGCGTGATGCCGACGCCGCCGGCCACCAACAGCAGCGGCCGCGTCGGCTCCGACACCGCGGGGCCGTACCAGAAGGCGCCGCCGACGCGCAGCGTTACCCGGCTGCCGACCTGGCACTGCCGACCTGACCGCGTGTCAACACAGACTGGTGCCGCCGCCCCGCACACCCGTCTGCAGTCTACACTGTGTATATGTATAGGCAGGGGCAGTCAACACAGACTGGTGCCGCCGCCCCGCACACCCGTCTGCAGTCTACACTGTGTATATGTATAGGCACGGGCAGTCAACACAGACTGGTGCCGCCGCCCCGCAGACCCGTCTGCAGTCTACACTGTGTATAGGCAGGCGGAATAGCCGGGCCGCGTGTCAATACCGACTGACAGCCGACTGGCACTACCGCTACCTTGCACTCTAGTCCACATTATGCATATATGTAGACACTAGACAGGTGGAGAATGAACAAGAGGCATGTATATACTGGCCGACTGACAATCCGGGTACCCAAATATGCATACTGGAGCAGGACACCAGGATTTGGACCGGAGACCAGAGTAATCGTTGGTATCTATACCTCACACCTCAGTCAGATGCGCGGGCAAGTCAACATGGCCTGTCTCTCACACCGAATAGACAGAATAGAAAGCCCACGCTCCAGGAGCTACTGATATTCGAAACAGGGAGCTCGCAGTCAGAGCACGATGTCGGGCAGAGGGATCACCGCGCTCCAGTGTCGGACTCTTCGAACAAGGTCAGGACGATCGCCGGCAGCTGGTCAGAGCAGTAAGAACACCCCGTCTGGGTGTTCTGACCCACCTGCGGTCTTGGTGAACATTCATAGCTACTACGGTGACCAACCGCGGTCTTGGAGGACCGCAGTTGGTCACCCAGCTGCGGTCTTCAGCCAAGGACAGCGGGATCGGCCGGATGGTGTGCTGGGCTGGCTGCTGCCCCCACACAGCCCACCTGCGTGTGCACCCAGACGGCGGGCGGGCACGTGGAGCGTTTCACAGCCAGCTCCAGCGTGCCAGCGTCGCGCAGCTGGCGCGGGCTGGAGCAGATGCTGTAGCCGCCCACTAGGTCCGCGCTGTCGATGATGAAGTCCACCCTGCGCACATGCGTCAGTCACTCCGTGCATCGGCGCTGACAGTTACTGCGACAGAAACAAATTGTGCTGGCGATTTAACACTTGTGACATGTATTGCATATGACGCCCGCGACGACAAGGTAATTTTGCTTACATTTGCCACAATAAACGGCTCCAGAAAATAGCCGCACAGAACATTCCATCCAGAAAGACCAATTGGGGAAGCAAACAGCTTGTCAGCAAACGAGCAGGTTTGTTGGACACGCACCGAAAAATAATATAATAACGTGATGTAACATGAAATAGTGAAATAGTGTGCAAATGCAACATGATGCGGCATGAAAAAGGCCTCTCATACTACCAAATTTGTCTTCTAATATTGATATTCACAGACATTACCTGACCCGGATGAAAGCTACGTTAGGCGTTAAGCGCAAAGGTAATGCTGACATCGTGGGATCTCAAGCTAAAGAAAGAAAACAGGTAGGTTCTTCATGCCATTCATGAACTCTGAAATATGCGTCCGGGACAAGCGCGCCCGGATGCTCACTAGTGTGCACGCAAGGAATATAGCTACAATTTATGACACTCCAATTAATTATGATTCGATGTTCATTTATTTAAGTTGGCTTGCCTTCATAGTTCAATTTCATAGCCACCAGCTACATGCATCTCAGCTTCATATCTAACATATTTTCCCAATTGGACCTACAATTCTTTTCATAAAACGACACTAATGCACTACTCGACTACACAACGACATACTCGTTACTCGCTGGTAACAAGCAACGCCAGGGCTCTAGATATCCAGGGTAGCTGTTACTCCACATTTGCTAAGAAAGCCAACAAACCACGAGAAGACTCACGTTTGCGTCACTGGCAACAGATGGCAGCACCGACCCGACTCCTCTATATGAGCAATGTTCGAAACAAAATTTCACCCACCAAACATGTGCCGAAATTGACAAGTGGTATCACCAGAATCAACTTCGATACTGACATAGATTGGTAAACTTAGCTTTAATGTTCTTCAAGAATAACTTTAATTCTTGTAAAGAATTAAAGTTATTCTTGAAGTTATCCGTCCGTTCGAGAAGAATTAATAGTTATCCGTCTTTCGGGTCAAATCCTCACACCCTGTCTCGGGGGTGGGGTGGGGGTGGGGGTTGAAGACCCCCTCTAAAATCCAAATTGAGCATCGCACGAAAATGAAAGAGGTGTTGTCGGAAAGCGCTCGACGAGTAGGGTCCGGGTCCACCCTCCAAAACAATTTCCCCCCAAAAGTGACGTCACCAGGGGGGGGGGGTAGATTTTCACGACTTTTTACGACTTACATTATGTTTTTGACGCTGGGGAGTTCATTTTGGGGATATATGAACAAACAAAATGTATTTGGAATGAGAAAAGGACAGCGAAATCGACTAGGGCTTTAATTTGTTTTGCCCCCCCCCCCACACAATTTTTCTTTAATTTCACAATTTTGGGTTTTCAAGTTTTCTTTAATTTTCCTTTTCCAATGGGTAGAGCAGACCGAAAAACGTTGTTGGAAGTCAACTTGCCCTAATAAAAAATGCTTACTTTAGCCAGAATCCTCCATTTGAACTGCAATTTGGTAAATACACAACATTTATCTGTAGTCAAAAAGGAAAAAAGGAAAAATTCCACTCGTACGTTTTGTTGCATCCGTAAAGATAAGCAAACGCTGAAAGTTTCATTAAAATATATGTATCCGTTAAAGCGTGACGAATGGTTTAACTTTGTTGGAGGTGACCTCACTTGACCTTGACTAACTCGTTGACCCTAGATGCATTGACTTCAAAATTTTGAAACAGCATGTCAAATTGATATGGGAAAAGATATGCCAAATTTCGGCGCGCTCCCGCACGCCGTTCGTCCACTATCCGCGAAAAACCTCAGGGGCGGTTGAAGACCTCCCCTCCGAGACGGGACGGGTTAAAATTAACACAACGTAATACGATTACCCACAGATCCCGTCGGATGTAGCCGAACCAATTCGTTTGGCAATTTATAACATAAAACGGCTATCTAGGGCAGGGGCGTCGCCACGGGGGGGGGCAGAGGGGGCAATTTCCCCCCCCGCCGTGAGACTGCCCCCCCCCCCCCTGAAATTTGAGGAGGCCCCCAGGACGAAAAGGAGTCCCCCAAGACGAAAACGAAACCCCAGGACGAAAAGGAGGCCCTTAGGACGAAAAAGAGGCCCATAGGACGAACAGAAGGTACCTCAGGACGAAAAGGAGGCTCCCATGACGAAAAGGAGGCCCTCCAGGACTAAAAGGAGGCCCCCAGGACGAAAACGAAACCCCCAGGACGAAAATGAGGCCCTCAGGACGAAAAAGAGGCCCCCAGGACAAAAGAAGGTACGTCAGGACGAAAAGGAGGCCCCCAGAACGAAAAGGAGGCCCTCCAGGACTAAAAGGAGGCCCTCCAGGACGAAAAGAGGCCCTCCAGGATGAAAAGGAGGCTCGCAAGACGAAAAAGAGATCATACAAATTAGGGGCCTCCAGGAGGAGGCCCCTAATTTGTAAAAATAAGTCACCTAGGAGAGGGTAGGACGCCCCAGAAATCAAGCGAGTGCCAAATATTGACACAGAGGCCCCAGGACGAAAAGGCCACCAGGACGAAAAGGCCACCAGGACGAAAAGGAGGTCCCCATGATGAAAAGGGGGCCCCAGGAAGAAAAGGAGGCCTTCCAGGACGAAAAGGAGGCGCTCCAGTCCTCAGTTTCCCATTCCCGAACCATACTAAGGGCCTAAAAACAATAGGAGGCCCTAACACAATGGAGGCCCCTTTTCGGGGAGCAGGAGGCCCCCTTTCGATATCGCCCCCCTGGAAGAATTTCGTGGCGAAGCCACTGATCTAGGGGTACAACGGATGTGGATGATTCGACTTGCAAAACACCGGTACTAACCTCACTCAGAACCCTGTATGAAGCCAAGCTCCTACTAACCCACTATTAACAACCGACACACAGCAGCAGCAGCAGCAGCAGCAACAGCAGCAGCAGCGGCAGCGGGCATGATAAGTGGCGTGTACAACTACCGTCCGGTAAAAATCCCTCGGTGCTCTTTGACAAGAGTAGACTAATGTCGGAACCCCAGCAAAGCAAACTTTATCGGAACCCCTCCCCCACCCCAAGTACAAATTATATTGTGAATAAATGCAGTCAAACTAAAAACCAGAAACGACCGGAAGCTATCCCGCGCTCAGCCCACGCCTTCAGCACCTTAATCTCACGTACACTATAACGTAAGATTCCCTTAAAGCAAATTTGCACTTGAGTTAGTTAGTTATTAGGGCTTTAGGGCGCATCGACTACATAAATTTTCACTTGAAAAACCACTCGCTTTAAAGGCGGCCTAAATGACTACTGCGGTCCGCCACGCCTCTAAACTCACCCCCTCCCCCCGCAGCTCACCCGGCGCCCCTAAAGCGACGTGTGCTGACCTAGGCCATCTGCTTCGCTGTAACTATATGACTTACCATTGGCCGGGATGAAAGGCAAACTTCTTGTCTTCAACAGCTAGGATCAGGCCGCGAACATCTGACGAGATCGGTTGTATGCGAGTAACAACGGCCGGAGAGGAAACGTCACGGCGAGGCTGGTCAGCCGTGACGTCCAGGTGACCGCTCTCTGTCGACATGTTCCTGCAGCAAAAGGAAAGGTGCACCAATGCCGACTGGTCAGGTGGAATACCATGCTACAGGGCACGGCCACCACATCTATTATTTGCTCTTTTCGCACGAATGGCATGGGCGATCACCAAGGAAGTGTGCTTTCAGAATGATAGTTGATGCCTGAGGCCAGCCGCTGTTCTCTTTTGTTCCTTTGACACCAATTATATATTTTCCATAACTTCATTTTTTTCATGACACAAGCAGCACAGAACAGAAATGAATGCAGTTGTTTCGACGGAGAATCTACTGTGAGGGAAGGAGTAGTATCGCCATCCAAGATCTCGGGCACTAAGTGGAGCAAGCTGGATATTTTTTAGGGCAAATGGGATCGGGGAATTTTTTTTCCAGATCACATGCAAGGACTCCCGGGCCGACGTGAAGGGCGCCTGTGCCGGGGAGGGGACTCCGAGCAGACAGTAATGGCCCCGGGTCGATGAACAGGGCCCGAGTCAACGGAGACTGCCTTCGGGAAGGTGTTGAGGGCTCATGGCTGTGCTAACGTGGAGGGCTTCTAGATCGACGCAGGGGGTCCCCGATTGTTGGAAGGGCCCTCGGGCTGACGAAAAGGGCCCCGAGTCAATATGAAGAACACCTGTGCTGATGGTGGGGGCCCAAGTCGAAGAAAGCACCCCTGATCTGATGGGCAGGGACCAAGCTTTTGAAAAGGGGTCTCTGACTTGCCGGAAATGGTCGTGAATCGTCAAAAGGGTCCCTGATACCACGGTGGAGGGCCCAAGTTGTCGGAGAGGATCTCGGACCGTCAGACAGGGTCCTTTGGTTGACGAATGGGGCCCAAGTCGTACGAAGTCCCTGACCTGAGGAAGGGGGCCCAAACTTTTTAAAAAGGTAACGGATGGAGCGATAGCTCAGTCAGTATAATGTTTTTGATCGCGGGATTGTGGGTTCGAATCTCGCACCTGGCGGCATTACCCAGTCCATCCGCGACCAATCGGCGTGAAAGGTCGGCGACACTTTTTGACGTAGCAGTTGAATGCGCCGTAATAGAAACCAAAGTTCTTCTTCTTTTAAAAGAGGGTCTCCGGCCTGACAGAGGAGGCCCGGGATCCATAAGGAGGGCCCCTGTCCTTACGGAGAGCACATCTAGCTCCAGCAGGACCCCGGACTGTCGGACAGGGCCCAGATCCGGTATGAAGGGCCCCTGGGTCGACGGGAGCGGAAACCGGCCAGGGGCGCCTTGTGTAATAGGGGAGACCAAACATTTGAAAGAGAGAATTCCGGCCGGACGGAGTATCCTGAGCTGTTAAAACCATCAGCCGATAGAGAGGGGCCCAAAAGGGATGTGCAAGGCCGCTGGGTCGGCTTTCCTCCATGCTGATGAAGAGGTGCTTAGAGCTGACAGCGTGCCTGAGGTCGATAAAGGGGCCTTGATCTACGGAGACGACCCGGGCGGAAGCGGACGATTCACGGTGCCGCGTAAAGGGCCTCCAAGCCCATGGAGGGTCCCTGGGCTGTTGTTCGTGTTACTGGAGTTTATGGGCGCAACGACTGCATCGGTCATGGAGCGCCCGTCCGTGGGCTGTTAAAAAGCAGTGGCGTTTCCAAAGGAGGGAAACCGCCTCCGGGCAAATCCGGTGGGCAAAGCCTTCCAGACAACCGCGCTTAGGGGCAGAGAAAATAACCGAGGAAAAAAATCAAACAAATCTGGTAGCATGTGTAAAAGGGCCCTTGAGACATGAATGCGTTCGCCCTGAGGGTTACTAAGGGCTATGACAAGAGAGGGTCCTCCCGGAAGCTGGAATGCTACTGGAAGAATACACAGGGTGGTTGGTTGGTTATTCTTTTTACGACACATCGATCGTTGAGTCATGCAGCGTCGCCAATTTCTCACGCCGATTGGTCGCGGGCGAAGAGTAGCGACAGGTGAGACTCGAACCCACAACCTTTAGATTGTGAGACGAACAACCTACCCCTAGACTACTCGTCTCCCGAATCACAGGGTGGCTGTAGGCTGGTGTACTCTTGGACTCGAGAACGCATCTCACGGATGGACAGGACCACTAAGAGCTGAAGAGGGCTAGTGAGGACTGCAACACCCGTTATGTGAACGACTTAACCGTATCACCACATAAGTGGGGTCAACCTCCAGTAGGATGGAGGATGAGAAAGACAAGATTTCGCGTCGATGACGAGTGTCATTGGCGTTGCCGCCGCTGGCGAGTAAAGTCGTTCGCGTGGCGAGACGTAGCGTAACTATGTGTTGATGCTTGTTTTATTAAATAGGGCACTTCGGCCTCCTCAGGCCACTTCGTGCCGTGAATGGAAAACGAACCAATGCTATGTTGTATAATTCAGTTTCGAAATATGGAAATGTTTGTTTTGCGGATAAAAATGAAAAGTATGCTCCCGATAAATTGCAATCGTCCCCCGACAGTGACGGCAAATATAAATATTGTGTGAATGGCAATAATCGATCAGTGCTTTTCTAGGGTCATGATAATGCTGATAATGTAGAAATAGGCATATATGTGACGGTAGTGCCTGCTCGGTGCAGCCTTGGTGCCTGCTCGGTGCAGCCGTGGTGCCTGCTCGGTGCAGCCGTGGTGTCTGCTCGGTGCAGCCGTGGTACCTGCTCGGTGCAGCCGTCGCGCCTGCTCGGTGCAGCCGTGGTGCCTGCTCAGTTCAGCCATCGTGCCTGCTCGGTGCAGCCGTCGCGCCTGCTCGGTGCAGCCGTCGTGCCTGCTCGGTGCAGCCATCATGTCTGCTCGGTGCAGCCGTGGTGCCTGCTCGGTGCAGCCGTCGTGCCTGCTCGGTGCAGCCGTCGTGCCTGCTCGGTGTAGCCGTCGCGCCTGCTCGGTGCAGCCTTCGCGCCTGCTCGGTGCAGCTGTGGTGCCTGCTCGGTGCAGCCGTCGTGCCTGCTCGGTGCGATAGTGTCCGCTTGGTGCGACATTTGTGATTGGGTGGCCTGGATAGTCCATAAAGCTTGCGCATTCGGCGCGTTCGCCACATTCCATGCGATTATCCGGGTTCTGCTAGGCCTCCTACGTTTTTCCAATTACTATCTTTTGCTGCCGTTGCCAGTTCGCTGCGAAAATCCAATGAAATCAATTCGATGGTCAGGTCTCTTCTTCCAGCATTTTCTGGTGTTAAGAAATCGGGATATACGCTGAGCTTTCATGTACCTAATCTATTTCGACAAATTTGCTTCCAGATTGGCTACGGAATCCAGAACCTAGTTAAGTGTTCTTTTTGGACCCGCTGCGTTTTTCTTTGTATGCGGATGCACTTTAGGGCTCCAGCAAGCATTTGCTAGGTGCCCAGCACACTTTTGAGACTCCGATTAAAAAAAAAAAACGTTTGCTGCTTTTCTACACTGACCGTACATGTGAGGTACCGGCGCGTTTTCGAATACCACGATGTATTCATTTATCTTGTTTCCACCTGTGTTTTGGTTCCTTTTTCAGGACTATGTTGTTTCTTGAGGGTCCCAGCCTGTGATTGATGCTCCCATGCGGTCTCATGGCCCAGGTGCGCTCTGAGGGCCTACATTGCGTTTCTTTTAGAGCTCCCGGCGTGTTTATTTAGAGCTTTAACGCATAGTTTAAGGCCATGCTGCATTCTGTGAGGTACTGTTTTAAGCCGTGCATTTTCGGGCTCTCGTTGCGCTCGGACGGTTCCGCTGTTTGTTTGGGTCTCTTGGCACATGTTTGTTAGAAGCCCAACACGATTTTGGGGGCTCCGGTATAATTTGTCGGGGTCCCGGCGCGGCATTTCGAACCCAGGTTTGTGATTCCGGGGAGAATTGATAACAGTTGTTTGGGCTCTGTGCAATTTTTAGTTACTCCTGAATTTGTTTTGATATCCGAGTCACAAACTGATTTTCGGGTCATCGGTGCCATAGTTCGGTGTTCCGTCGCATTTTTTCGAGCTCAGTTACATTTTTTCTGGCCAGTACAATATTTTTCAAGGCATCTGGTGTATGTTTGGGGCTCCTGAGTTATTTCCTGAGATGAACATTTATGTTTCGGAATCTCTCGGTCTTTTGGAGAGTTCAGGCTTGAATTTCGTCAAAAATCATAATTCCCAAAACACCTTGGAGCACAAATGTACGTACGTTTCATGGAGCCTGCATCGGGCTCCTCCAATATTGTTTTTTAACCAGTGACGTCACATTGACTGGACAATTCCTCAGTCCCGTAGAGCTCTAGCCAAACTTCATGTTTTCCACACGTCATTCTCGATATTGAATATCATCCAAATTGGACAAAATTGGATTCGTTCGGAAGATTGAAGATCTATATCAACGAATGATATACTTATTCTCACAGCACTTTTTGCTTGGACACCAGCTGGCGGCCTTCATGTCGAGCGCCGAAGGCATCGCGGAGTGCTCCGGGCAGAAGCAGTATCATGAGACAGGCCAAGTGATTATCACGGCCGGGAAGGAAGGGTCGGAGCAAGCAAGAGATGACTGTTGCAATACAATTCCTCCCTACTAGGTGTATACAAGGGTGGCAGTAATGGGAGCATGTGCCCCTACAGGAAGCTGCTACCCCCCCCCGGCTGGAAAAGGCGTCGGCAACATAATACAGGTTACCGGCGGAGGTACCGTTCTGGTGCCGGTTGAAATGTCAGGCCCATATCACCGGTACCAAAAAGTCCCTCGCGGGCAGACATGTGCAGATACAGAACCGGCAGCAGGTTTTCAAGGTCGTTTTTCATTGTGAATTCATATCCATCTAGAACTCAGGTGAGTTGTGTTATATACTTGTGAGGGACCAAATGGCCCCTCAGTGTCGGTATGCCGGATTCCCCCGAAATATGCAAATACCACGAAAGGTCACGCTGGACACGGAAAACTCAACTAGAGCCCCAAAGCTGCGCATACACTAAATATAACATTGGGGTATTCGAAAATTTGCCGGCCCTTTCGCAAACATTTGAACAGAAGGGAGGAGGTAGAAATCCACTGACAAATTCCTCGGTGCAAATTCCTCGGTTTTTTAAAGCAGAAATTTGGAGACATCGGATCAAAAGCTTGACTTTCCCACATGCAGAAGCCTTGAAGGTCTATCGATGGTCTGACCATGGGTACTCCCAGAGTGAGGATAAAGGGCGACCAATCCCCCTCCATAAACTGATGAACTTGAATCGAAATATACCTGAAATTGAATAGTGGTCAGTACACGGAAGCCCAGTGTACTGTTTTTGCTATTGGTATAAATACACAGACATGTTTCAGGTCCTTTTCCAAACAATTTTATATTGACCGAGAGAATGACATATGTAATTAGTGCTGTTTTCCATCATTGCCACCGGGTATTCCTACCAAATGCTGAAATTATTTGCTGTCTCACGAAAAATGCACCTCATTTATCATACAATGAATGCTTTATGCTCTATTCATCTATATTCTGGTAAAATTACAGTTAAAGGTAATTTTACATTTCTTCGAATATATTTTCCATTGCAATGCTTGTTGATGATGCAAAATTTCTGAAACACTTCTTTCTGAACAATTTTGCAATTAAAAACCTAACCTAACCTAGCTCGCCCTGGATAAAATAACTTCATCTGCTTTGTAATCCCCCAAGAATGCTTACAACAAAAGCCTAACCTAACCTAACTTAGCTAAACTGAACCCTGTGATTTGCTTCATAAAGGAAACTGTGTGCAAACTTGTCTCATAGCTACCTTAAACTGCAACAACACCTATATTTTTAGGAATGCATGGCCACAAATCCTCTTCTAAATAGCTTCTTTTACACAACCATTGGTCCAATCTTTATATCAAGTGCATTCAGTATGCTTTTTCCTCCAGGGGTCATAATCCTTCCATGAACCAGCTGATGCATGCAGTGTGCCTGAAGGTGCTATGCCTTACAGTCTGGGGCATGAGCATGTGGCAATACTCCAATGCACTCCAGTAGGACAAAATGCATTCATTATGAATGGTAATTCACAATCAAATCAAGCTCACAAACCCAGCATGCAAGTCAGGACATTTCTGTCAAAATGCACTTTACTACTGCCCTTAAATTTCCGTAACAATTCCAACATAAAAGACTGATGCATAGAGACTTTTAAATCAATTTTGATAATCAGTAGATACTTGCCATTTACTGTACAACATACAGTAAATATAAAATCATTACAGGGCCAGATCAGGCCAGTCTGAATGATATTTCTGCCCTTCTACACTATCACTTAGGGGTTATCAATGCAGGTTAAATAAATAAAGGTGCAGGATAGGTAAGCAACAACAGGTTTTTGGTCAAATGATTGTTAATCAGTGGAATGACCTGCCTGCCTATGTGGGGAAACCCCCATTGAATGTAGGGTGGACAACTTTTTAGGCTGCAAAATTTTGTTTTTGAATTATAAGTGGTGGTGGATGGAATGAGATGCATGCTATGCAGGTGTACATTGTATAGGTCCCTTTAAGCAGGCATGGATGAAATCAGAAATTATTGGTAAGTCACTCAAGCCACACATATTGCTTGGGAGAAGTGGATAGCACTTTTTTATTATTATTTTGGTTGGAGGCACATCAACTGTATTGGTCATACATAGTGGATAGGGCTGGACAGGTAAGGTAGACAGACATTGAGTGTGTGGAATGTTGATGGATGGATTCTTTGGAATTAAGTATGTTGTGTTAGCTGGAGTGAAGTGTCTTTTTCCAGGCTTATGGTATCTTTCCTTTACAGACTTCACCTGGATGGGCCCTTGCAACTCTAGGTAAATCTGAACACTTCATGACCGTATTATATATCTTATTGCTTCATATGGAGAAAGAGAGCAGATGTTTTTATTGCAATATTACACAATTCTCCAATATATGCTGCCCCACACAAACCTTTTCTGTATACTTCCAATTCTTTGCTGAAGTGATGCCTACATCTGCATTGCTACAAAATGTTTTGTTTGAAATGTTATTTGATTGAGTTTGATGTTCAGCTTGGCAAATTTGTGCTTCAGGATGTTTTATGAATTACTGCAATTTATCATTAGAATGTAATGTTTATGAATGTGACTAAGATGATGAGACCACTCATGTCATGTACAAGTGCTTACTTTTCATGTTGTGAGCAAAATAACAAAAAAAGGTTGAGCTAGGTAGCATAGCACAAAAGAAATGTTAAAAAGTGAAAGAAAAGTGAAACATAATGCAAACTAACCCAGGCTAACTTCACTCTGGAAAGAAAGAAGACAAATTTAAAGCAACCTATTTTCTGAAAACTTTTGAAATTAATACCATGGCCATATCTAACATAACCTAATGTCATGATTTAGAAGAAAACATATTTTTGAAGGATAAAAACTACAAAAATGTTCAAACTTATAACCATAAACTAACCTAAACTAACCTAACTGAAGCAAACCTAACCTATTTGTTTTCCTTTATGGAGGAAAAGGTGTGTAAAAATTTGTTGCCATTGCCTTAAAACAAAATACCATTTTCCTCATGAAATGACTGCTTACTGAGATATAAGTACAACTTGAAGTGCTCATGTTAAGTCTTCATCTCCCAAAGTTATGAATGTAAAATTCTTTCAATTTACATGTTTCAATTTACATGAAGACATTGGAAACACATTTTCAAAACCAGGTGTCTTAATGGCTTCAATTATATACTGACCAAATTGCATGCATTGTGCAAACACAAAAAGTTGGCTTTTAGTGGTTTGGTATCAGCAAATCAAATAATTGTCACACAAATTTTCAAGTTCCTCGAATTTGGAAAGATTAGTAGGTGCCTAACTAGATACCTAACTATGAGCTCAGGGTGATAATGTTTCATAAAATGCAAATAGTTTTTTTTTTCATAACTTGAGATTGAAGAACAAGCTTGCTCCAAATCAGACTGTTTTTTTGTTGTTGTTGTTCACTGCACTGATATGTCCGTCTTGGAAACATGAAATTTACAGTGAATTTACATGAATGCATGGAATTTACAGAGCTGACTAAGAATCAAATCAAAGTCCACTAAGATAATCGTCACTAACACACTTCCAGATTGGGCTTTTGGTTCTAGTATTTGCCACTTATTATACCTACCTAGGTGGGTGAGTAGGTAACTTGCTTCTGTCCTTCAATTCCGCATATTTCCTTAATTTTACGAAAAAATGCGACCTCTTTTGTGCCAAACATGGCCCGACATACTTCAAAAGTGTCCCTGACACAGCGATCTCCATAAGGAAAAGAACGGATTCCACTCCAGGCCGCATATCCTGCGCTTGTTATGAAACGAAAGCGCATTAAATGGTTATATGTGGCCGACTGGTGATAGAGCTGAGTTGAAGCCAAGATGTAAATGTAAACTTCAATTTTCACTATAATTACGAGTCACCAATGCATATCTGTTTCCAGTTTTTCAACTTTCCGATGTTCCAGTAGATGAAGGCATCACTTGTATGAAAATAGCATATAAAAATACTTACCAGGTCTATTCAGGAATGCGCCGACCCTGGGTACTAAGGTCGACTGTCCCGGCAAATTGGCACTATAGTTTAATTAGTAAAGGATGTAAGCCAACCTCCTGAACAGCGGCAAATAAAATTCCTACAAAGGTATACTTGATTGATGCCAACCAAGTGCATAAATCCATACCTGCTGATACTCTCGACATGCTCGACATGCTCGACATGCTAGCGAATATTCACAACCCCCCCCCTAATAGCTGGACGCTCATTTTAGTTAGTTATTGGGGCTTTAGGGCGCATCGACTACTTTGGTCATTTAGCGCCTATTTGGACGCTCATGCACCGACGGATTTGTTACTTGCCGTCTATTGAGATATGGGTTTCGGAATATAAGATGGTTTAAGGAGAACTATACTAAAACTAAAATATTTTTATTCCCACCATCAAGCAGCAACCTTTGCTAAACAAAAAGTCGCGAAAATAGATGGAAACCTATTCTTATTAATACTAAATGTTCTCCGATGTACTTTTTTTAGTTCGTGTCCGGAATGTTTTAGTTGAAGCCAGGAATAGCTTGGAAAGATCAAAAGCGACTAGACCTGGGAACAAAAAGCCGCTGTAAAGCCGCCTACAGATGAAGCTTAGCTAGGTTTAAACCATGTTTACGTGATGTAACCGTACATACCAAAATCCTGGCAGTTTATGCTACAGATATCGCACATTTTTGCGTACGTCATCAGAGCAGGAAGTAGAAAACCTACTAAATTTCGTTTTACCCTTTTGTATAAGCATGGATGATATACGCTACGCATACATACACTGGGGTACATCATCCATCGTATTAAAACCCAGGTCATACTGCTATTTAAGACCGGAAGTGCCGTGTGGAATACATGGAAGTTTGGCTGCAACGCCAGCAGGATTCATCAATTATCCATCCCTTCTGACGTCATCGATTGCCAAACGATATTCGAAGGGCCTGTGAAAAAAGTTGGACGTAATTTGCCCCTTTGGTCACGTTCGAATTGTGTGTAGCATGTAGCCTTGGGTGAGAAGTGGATATCTGCCCTAGACATAAAGACATAGCAGGTTAGTGCAACTAGGAGCCACAGGGGTCCTTCTTGGTTGCACTCTGGACACTGACCCAGTTGCCCACCGAATCAGTCTATGAGCCCTCCCTGGGATACTGAAAAGCAATCCCTCTATTTTTATAATGATTGTCTATGCTGTTCTTAAAGATGTTCAATGTGCTACTACTAGTCGGTTTTACAGCGGAAATTTGCTCCCAGGTCCGTGGTCTAAGGAACAAGATAGAGGGAGAAGACTCAGCATAATGATCTGTAGATATTAAAGGCAACCACAAAATGCAATCTCATCAGTTTTAATAACCAATTTGGTTTTGCTGTTGACACTGCTGAATATAAGTAGAATTAAGCTTACTAACATCAGCAAATTGTGATATGCTTTCTGATTTACATCAAGACTTCACACAGATCTATGGAATATGGCAGCCAGCAAATGACTTCCAGATAATAAATGGGAGCTGTCATTAAATTAGTGAAGGATGAGGTTATAAACCAACTTCCTGAGCAATGGTGGACAAAATTATAACAAAAGTATATTTAATCCATGTCAACCAAGTTTGTAAATACATGCCTGCACAACTAATACATATTTATAACATACCCCACAAGTAGGATGTTCATGCATGAACTGATATGTTACCTGTGGATTATTGGGATATAGGTTTTGGAATATATAATGGTTTAAGGAAATTATACTAAAGCAATCCATCTAAAATCATTTTATTCTCAACATGAGAGCAATTTTTCCTATAAAAAAGCTGAGAAAATTGATTGAACTCAATTCTTATATATACATATTAAAAGCTCTTCTATGTACTTTTTTATTCATGTCTGGAATGTCTAGTTGAAGGGAGGAATGACTTAGAAGGGTCAAAAGCTAGTAGACAGGAGAGCAAATTGCCACTGTAAAACTGACTACTGACGATGGTTTCTGGCAGCTGATTAGTGTTCCACTACCCTGTTTTGGTAGAAAAGACTGTCTTAACCTTGTCCTGCTGTGGTTAACTTTAATTTTGAATTGATTACATCTAATTGCATCATTTCTGTTAAATTCAAACATTTCTCCATAATGTCCCTTATCCTGGCCATGAGCAAATTTAAAGACCTACATGAGATCTCCTCTCAGCCCTCTATATCTAAGTGAAAACATAGATGAGACCTAGATGAGATCTCCTCTCAGCCTTCTATATCTAAGTGGAAACATATTCAATTTATTCAACCTTTCCTCATATGCCAAGTTGCTTATACCATTAACCATTTGTGTAGACCACTTTTGTACTCTCTAAAACCCAACAATATTTTTCATAGTTAGGAGACCAAGCTTGGATACAGTATTCCAAATGTGGTCTGAGATATGCACAGTAAAGCTTTCTGATGACATCCTTACTTTTATCTGGTAATTCTTATTTATTGCCCCAAGCATTCTCAGTGCCTTCTTCTTGGCTTCTTTGGTCTGTTCTGATGCCCAATTTCGTGTTTAGAATAACACAAATCCTTTTCCTGTTGAGTCACTAATAGTTCTTGGCCACCCATGAAGTATGGAACCTTCATATGCTGCCTACCTACATGCATGATTTTGCACTTATCAAAATTGCACTTATCAAAATCAAAATTAAAACAATGAGTGATTGGTGATATTATATGACAAAGAACAGTCAGAACAGCATATAAACTTGGGCGCTACACAACCAGTAGCAGTTGATGCACCCTTAAGCCCAAATAATCAATCAATCAATCAACAGTATACAAACTAATTACCACAACCAACAGAACTGGGTGTTAAGCAAATTCTGAAATTTCAGTACCTTGGAAGGATTGCATTGAAGCTGAACACTACATGTGTGTACAAAGTCTCATCACAGTGGCCATCACATGTGCAAGAGATGCATGGGATTGAATATTGTAGCATATCATTCTGGATTATGCTGTATTAATTATATTTGCTACTTTTTCAGACACCATGCTCCTTGACAGTGGGTTCATACCAAGAGTAGTCAAAGATCAGGCACAAGGCCCATCCTCGAGCACAAGCAGACAAAGTCAAAGTGTTTGCTGTCTTGGGTCAAATGCAGCCAAGAAGAGATGGAATAAGACAAAGCAGAAAAAAAGGCCTCATTGGTGAGTTGCATAAAGTGCTGGGATTTATGTGCACTTGGCAACTGAGCATTACTGCAATTAGAATAAACAGATATCATGAATTGCTAAAGATATTGGTCTTCCAACTATGCACATTGCACCTAGTCAGCCAATTTTCTTGGTAAATTTGTGCTTGAAGGTATTTTTTATTCTGATGATTTCTTTTCTTGGAATACCATGTTTGTTGGCATGATTTGCAAGATGCTGCTGCTCATTTTTGCCACTAATGCTTGCTTTTCAAGTTTAACTATGTCATAGGTGTGTCATTACCATTACCCAACTGCAAGTGGTTTTCCTACCTTAATGTCTAGGAATACCACATTTGTGAATGTGATTTTGGTTCTTCTCAGACATGATTGAGTGAAATTCAACACTCCACACAGTTAATTAAATACTACATGTCAAAGATGGTTAGTTTTCTGGTTTCTGCCTTTGTCCTCAAATATTGGACACACAGCAGCTCCCACCAACATTGGAGAATAATTGTGGTTGATGGGTGTGCTACTGCCATTTCCTGCCAGAATGTATTACATTTGCATATGGGACCAGGTAATTTTAATGGTATAATAATTAAATAGAAAAACCTAACCTAACCTAGCCTAATCAAATTGATTCCACTCTAAACAAATATAATCCCAATGTATTTCTCAAAATTGATGAGCTGTGATAAATAATTTTGTATAACTGTATACTATGACAATAACTGATATGATGATTAAATGGGAAAACTTAACCTAGCCTAAGCCATTCCAGTCCTAACACGACATAACCAAATCTCTGGATTTTGGGGTGTGTCAACCATGTGGATCATATAGTGTAGTGTGTGTAGGAATAACATTGGTATAAAATATAATAAAAAGAAAATGAGCCAACAATATGTAAGTGTTCAGTGAAGATATGTTAGCTTGATGTGTATGGACTGAACCAAGTGTACTATGATGGGCAATGTATGACTGAAGCAGTCGATGTGCCCCTAAGCTCAAATAACCAACCAAGTGTACTATGACTGCCATTTGTGAAGTTAGGTAATATCATGATGTGGCCGGTGGTATCCATTTGTGATGCACCTTTTGATGTGAAATGTTTGTGTCTTCTTACCATGTTTTTTTTTACTTTCCCTCAGATTTGATGGGACAAGACATAATATGCCTGGAAAAAAGACACCAAGTTGTTTGGTGATGCTCACATGCCACCACCAGTGCAGGCGAGCAGTTTTGGTAGGGAAGTGTAAATTGAGTATAAATGTGGGTTTATGATATTATACTGTGACTACAAAAATTGATAGTTATACCCATATGAAAGTCAGCAGCTGGATGCACTTCACCTGACCCCCTATCCAAAATTCATGTAGGTTAATGCATAATGCTTTCAGTTCAAATTATAGTAGTGAAGTCATTCTCTGGTCACAATAGTTGACAGTTGCCACAGTTTTTGGCTGCAACACAAACCTGGCTGTGCCTTTTCCCACTATGCTATGATAGTGAACTCAACGAACGTTCGTGTTCGTTGAGGCAATGCACGCACGCACGCACGCACGCACGCACGCACGCACGCACGCACGCACGCACGCACGCACGCACGCACGCACGCACGCACGCACGCACGCACGCACGCACGCACGCACGCACACACACACACACACACACACACACACACACACACACACACACACACACAAGATGGATATTTGCCATATATTAGATATGTCATGGACACCTTATTTTAAATACTCATGCCGAAAAATGTGGCTTGTCAAAGTAAGTGTTGCCAATTACGATGCGGCTTCAACATGTTTTGTGATTGTTGTGGTGGGTATGCAGCATGACATGATATAGCCCAATCAATCACCCAACCCACTTTTTAGGTTTGGCTACACTACTTTTTTTCTTGTATACTGAAAGATCAGCTCCAGTTGTTTTTTTTTTAGTCGCGTTGAGATCGTAGATCTGGTTGTATTCCTTGCCAAGTATTTATTTTTGTAAAGAGCCGGTCTATGCCACCGTGGTGGTCAAAGCTGGGAAAAATGTTGGGCAAACCTACTCTAACAAACAGTTGATGGTATTTATCATGATATTTGGTTCCATGAGTTGGCAAGATAAGCAGTGCCTTCTATAGGGCGCCGGTAGCTAGTGGTTAAGCTGGGTGTCTGGCATGCCTGTTGTACTGGGTCCGATTTTCTGCGGTGCTCGCTCTTCCTGCCCGTGTGGAGGACAAGCGACGCCGTATTGCCTGAACTGCTGAGTGCATCGTAACCGCCGTCATAACCACCACCACAGGTGCCGGTGATGAATCGGACCCGAGCTGTGTTGGCGGAGTTTGCGTTGTCTTGTTTCCAGGGACCATGAAGCCAAGTAATAATAGTTCTAATTTAAGTTAACCAAAATTTGTGAGATTTTTAGGATGGCACACAACGTTCGGTATGAAATCTAGTCGCTGACGAGGCGCGTTCGCAAAACGATTAATTGGTTCCGTTTTCAAGATAACCACATGGTGCTGTCATTTAAATCGTTTGAATCATCTCAGGTGCAGTGATGCAGAAAGTGTCAAGCAGAAGTCAGGAACAAACAGAATGCCTGATCCAGTTCCCGCGACAACGTTGTCAAGTCCCGCAAAGCTGCCCCGACCGCAATGCAGAGGCACCTCCAGGACGTCTGGTCTAGAAGAAAGGATAGTGACGTGGACCGTCGGTTCCAGCAGATAAGAAAACAGGTTAGTGCTGGTATTTTCAATATTTCAGTTATGTTTGAAGGGATGCTCAAGGAATTGCTCCCAGTTTTATACAGATTGGGGGTCAGATAAAAATTACTGTTGGTAAGGACAAGCAATGCTCAACAGCTCTTGACACCCATGCTCTTGTGCATCCATTGTAATATCGTTCCATCAGTAAAACTGTGGTCTTGCCCGAGTCCTAGCCACCGCTTTTCTGGTGTTGAGCTGCTCGCGTCACATACCCAGGACTCATCATTACAGCCAGTATAACCAGGACAAATGCGTCGCACGTTTTATTCGACGCACTGTAATGCAGCAACCTTGGCCGTGCACGCTCACCTCACCGTGCGTATACAAGAGATGCAGCGGTGTCAACTCCTCGCGGAATTTTACAATTATTTACTATCGGTCGAAGTGCCATAAAAAAACAAATAACTAAATAACAATATCAATTACTAGACTGTTATAGCCACATGTAGAGACCGTTTCTACTCGTGAAATGTTCGCCCATCACGATCTCTTTTGTCACAGCAGCTTAGCTGTTGTGTACAGTTTGTAAGCCCCCTCCCCCAGCATCGTGAAGTGACTGTCTGTGTTAGTTACAATCAGATCGTTGAGGGGCTAGCGACTTGTGATTCTATGTGCAGTGTCTCATATTTCAATCTAAAGAACTGCTGTGATATCACCACAATATTGATGTTTTGTGGTTTTTCCTTTTCCTGGTCCGCCCAGTAATCACAGGAATGTGATTTCCGAACAACCTATGTCGCGTGCTCAACCACTCCGCACACTGTTCACTGTCCATCGTGCGGCACAATGCGAGCACCAACACTGGTCCGAGTGGCACGAATACCACAATTCGAGAGTATAACCCACCCAAATGCGTGCCTTCAGTAGCGACAGCCACGCGCTCTCTTTCGAGGCAGCTGACACGTCTCAGTGAAGTCGTGTGTTCCTTGTACTGGGAAGTCATACATGCAGTGGAAGATATTTTCTAATTGTGTTCCGTGTGCCATCAATGGCCATGTATTAATCCTTGACGATTCGGGTGTGCGTGAACGTCGTGTATTTTTCGTGTATTTATTATTATAATCTAAAATGCTATGAACATGTTATCAACGATGCCAAAGAACGAGGAACTTTTTCTTCGACCATTCACGATTTGTAGATATTCATTATTGAGCACTGGGAGGCTGTATAGGTACGCGGTTTGCACCGTTTGGTAGCCACAGACTTATGTTTGCCTGATTGCGCATAGCACCGTTGCGTTGAATTGTCATCTATGGTACCACAACTGCCATTTTTATGAATACAGTTCTAAGCGTCTTCTTGAAACAGTTGTTCGTGCATATCGTTGTTACTGCGCTGCTTCTACGGGTTTGCAAGCGGTACCCAATCGCTTCAGAAGCGCGAACCCCATTTTTTGTTTGACTTGTAACAACAGTTTGCACTCACCACTGACGCACACCTGTTAGAAGTGGCAGCGTTTTCGCGAAGCGCCAAATGATATCAAAGGATGTGCATCAGTGGTTTCCGCATATAATATACGGAAACCACTGGTCGGCCTGCCACGAAACTAAAGGATGTGGTAGCGGGGACGAGTAGCCTAGGGGTAAGTTTCTCGTTTCACAATCGAAAACTTATTGATTCGAGTCACTATCGCTACTCTTCGCCCGCGACCAATCGGCGTGAGAGATTGGCGCCGCTGAATGACTCAACGGTCGATGTGTCGTAAAACCAGTAACCAACCAAAGGATGTGGTGGAGGTAAAGGGGACATAGATTACCCAGGCGAGGCCACGTAAGCCGTTGCGACATGTTCTCCAACATAAATAGGTTTAGGATGAAGGCGTCTGCAGGTGGATTAGTAGGACAAACGGAGCATTTTAAACCACAGCTCATGATAATGGATCGGTGGTTATGAACAAGGTGAAGCTGCTTTCGGTTGCAATATTCACGTATTTTCGAGCTATTCCATCAGATTTCATCAGATTCTATTTGCAATGTGCCACGGCCATTAATATTTCTGTCTTCATTTCGCCAGCGATTTACTTATCCACTTTACTAGTGATTTGAAATACTTAAGATAATGGTGTTTATTTTGTGGAATGACTTTCCTCTCATATCCGCTCATCTTTGTTGTTGCTTGAAAGTGGACAAATTGTTGAAACGTGTCAATGTTGCATCTTTTGACCGCCAAATGTCGACCATGCTTATTTCGGTCTTTGGTAGCGTGGCCATGTCGAGAAAGCGATCTAATTGTTTGGACGGCCGACGGCCGATTTCTGTCTGCGATCTTGACATGTGTACATGATGGACTACGTTAAGTATGAATGAACTAATGAATGTGCTACTTCCAGTGATTTGTAGCTTAGAATATTTAGCATCTCGCAGGAATCTGAAATATTGTTATAGCTTACTGATCTAGATATGGGTTTTTCATGTGCGCTACATGACCAATTTAGTCGATGCGCCCTAAAGCCCTCATAACTAACTATGCGTTTTTCAGGTGTACCGCATTCAGGGGGCTGGATACCACCTGATGCTGCTGTGTTTCCGCGAGAGGAACACGGACTGACCTTGCGAAAGCCAGAGCTATTTGACAATCCAGTTCTGGTGGAAAAATGATTGCGATCAGACGGAAAGCCCAATCCACGTCGTAAATTTGTCTCCAGGTTCTTTTTCACGGGTAAGTTTGGTAATCCCGGTCTGACTTGATCAGCTTCGCGTGCCTGATGCATTTCCCCATGCTAAGAACCCAGCGATTTCTGCTCCAGTCATGCTGAACAATGTTCTTTTGGATTCAAGGCTTTTCGGAAGTACTCATATGCAAAAAAAAATTATTCATTAGAAGCGGCTTCGGACAGATTTTGGGTGGTAATTATAGCTTGGCGAACTTTGCTGTTCCCGAAGTTTCAGAACGCGTGAGGTTTTGCGTATGTTTTATGCACTGGCTGATAATCAAGACATTGGGGCAAATCCAGGTCCAGGGTAAACAAATAAGTGTTACTATTTCAAGAAAGATAAAGCTATTCGCCTTTCAGCATTATTTTCTCTTCATGATCATGGGCGCTACATAACCAGTAGCAGTTGACATACATAACAGTTAGCAGTCGCCTCTAAGCCCAAATAATCAATGAAATCCTCTTCATGATCACGGGATCAAGATAGACGTATTTCGCATCAGTGTAGATATACTATGAGTATGGATGGGGCCATGCATTATTTATCATGCCAATGGTGTAAAATCCATGGTAGTTATGCATGATAATCACGTTTCATCGGCAGGTTGTTTCCAAATGACAGATTGACAATGGGTCACGCTAATTCGCTATAATCACCATCAAGAGTAAGATTATGGACTGCATTTTAATCGGATGTCCCCATTGTTGTGTACATGGCATGGCATCAGATATTAATTTTTCTTCTTTGGAGCAACATTGTATATCATTCTACTAAGACACTCCTTGTGGGTGAAGACAAATTTATTTCATTGCAAAAGGCGTCGGTAGCTCAGCAGTTAAGCTGAGCGTCTGGCAAGCTAGATGTATGGGGTTCGTTTCCCCGCGATACCCACCCTTCTTGCCAGGGTGAGAGGCAGGCGACGCCATATGGCCTCAGCTGCTGAATGCGTCGTAAAGCCACAATCCAATCCAGTTTCATCGCAAAACTTGTTTGTCCCATGTTAGTTTCCTTGGGTATGCTGATGGCTTTTGAAATCTAGATATCGAGATATAAGATGGCTAGTACACCCGCTCGCATTAACAAGGAAATTATTTTGTTTTGGATTAGTAATATGATTTAACCATTGATTAAGCGAGGGTGGAACAAAATTTCATCAATTGTGCCCCCAGATATTTTTTTAGCAAGGGTGGCAAAAGCCACTTCAAGTGGCCAACACTAAGGGAGGTATGGGGTATGCTTTTCCAGATCCATTTCTGCCTTTATAACTTCCTAACGTATCCTGAAGCACTGAAGCATTCCCACCTGATTCTGATAGCCAACTTGTGTGCTGTGTTTATGTTTGAGGCTTATATACTTTGTGGCAATGACTACATCTGATTATTTGTAGCAGTGCTGGATTCTAGGTTCGCTTTTTATCATCATTGTGAACAACTTTGAGGTAGGGCTGGGAAATGGACTATTTAAATTTTCCGCCAACATGTAACTAGTACGGTTATCTGACAATAGTGATGCATCTAGCAACATTCAATCAGGGGACGATTAGTCTCGAGGTATGTTGCCTGTTTCACAATCGAAAGATTGTGGGTTCGAGTTTCGGCTGTCGCTACTCTTCGCCTGCGACCAATCGGCGTGACAGATTGGCGACGCTACACGCCTCAACGGTCGATAACCAGCCGGCAACATTCAATCAGACTGACAAGCTACCAAGACGACTAAACAACCTGGCAATATTCAGGCAATATTCAGAGATGATTAAATAGTAAAGGGGTAAGATAAGGACAATCTGAACGATACTCTTCTATGTAAGGAATAACAGGGATCATCAAGTTAGGTGTACAAGCAGTTGAACGCCAACAAGTTTTCGGCAAAATGGTGGTTGATGAATGGAATAAGCTGCCTGGTGATTTAGTGGAAATCCGACATTGAATGTATGTAATATATGGTGGATACATTATTTAAGTCCAAGTACCTTCAAATTCTAAGTTTTGCAGTAGAGGATGGAAATTGTGGTGAATGGAGTGTGATTGATGGCAGTAGATGTCTTATATTGAGCTTGCAAATGGGAAATTAAGCTGGCAACAGGTTTTCCTAGCGGTGGATTCAGAGCCGGCCACCGGGCATGTGATGAACACATTGGCCATGAAAAGGCGATGTAATAGATAGTTGTGCTTAGAACTCAGCAACATTGTTTATGCTGATAATACTAAGAACTGTTAAGAAGATCCCGATGTGACGTACCAAAACAATTTCAGGGATCGGAGTTCGCACGTGCGCAGTCGAACGTATGCACAACGTGCTCGACCACATCGCCTGCCCAAGATGCGGGCGTCACTTCGGGCCTGGAGGAGGATGTGTCGCTCCACCGGCAGCTGCCCAGACGACCAGTGTCGTCGCGAACAGTAGCGTGACTACTGAGAGTGCCGTCCTCTGTGTAGCCCACTCACTGGACATTCATCCGTGCGATTCAACACTCCGCCCGAATCCCCAGCCCACCAAGCCGCTCCCCACCATACCCTACGATACCCACCCCTCCAGTGCTCCGCAGTCCATCAACCCACACAAGCGAGCTCTCGCCGGCAGTTTCATACCGATCCCGGACAGTTTTCATAATGCAAAAAGAGCCTGACAGTTGATGACAACTCAAGGAAAATGATGCATGTTCATGAACGAGGAACTTTATGATGTCTGTTCATGTGCATTACATACCTACATCAATGTGTATTACGTATGCACGTACGTAAGTAAATTTGTGTTCCTTACCCTTGTAGATGTGGTTGTATAATATAATACTGCTATCCTTGATCTCCATGGCACCAGAGGCTGAAACAGTGTACCTATAATTGCGTTTGTTGGCTACGTTACTGACTTTTCGTTTGCTTTTCCCATATTACCCTTGTAAATGTGCCTGTGCAATGCTGGTTGCATTGATAATACATGCTATCCATGTACCAGTGGTCAATTCATAAGTGCATGACGCATGTGACATAGTTGAGCAACATTCTCAGCATTCATAGAATTATCCGCTTTTGCGTCGCATGCAAGTCGGAATGCCAATTCCGAGGCGGAGTCGGAACGCCAAAACGTGCGGCTGCAATGGAAAGGCTAGCTGAGGCGGCGCGAGTGAGCCACCACCAGGTGTTCGTGTTACGGGAGCGCTTCTGTGTCGCGGGCTCAGGTGCGGTGGGCGGGCTGCTCGTCTCGCGCCAGGTGGCGCTGACTGACTGGGAGGCGGCGCTGCGGGCTGAGCGCCGTCGCGCTGGTCCTCGTCGTCGCCACACACGGGACGGATGGCGATGCGCCGACCCCACTGTCGTCCACTTGCGATACGCCTTGTGTGTGTTGTTTTAGGTTCGACAGATGACTGGCAAGTCGATGCCCGGCGTAAGCGCCGAGAGATGTTTCCGGTAAAAGTTTCACTCTGCATGTTTTATCGACGTACTCCGCGAATTTGTTTGGCTCCTGACGCGAAGTTATATAACCCGGCGGAAATGTTGGCGCCAACGCGACTTTTGCGGGCTTCACTTGATATTTCGTTTGTGAAGTCCATTCGTATATTCCCATGGGACAACTTATATGTAATCTTCCAATCGTGTTGTTTATGGGGTGTCCCAATGCAGTACCTTTAAATCACTGTACGGATAGGTATTTGCTATCGAATGGTTGAAAACGTTTTTCTTACACCTGGTAAAGAATCGGCGTTATTTGGACACCTAGGATGGAATTTTTCTCAAAACAGTCTGAAGACAACCAACCATACCGTAAGTCAATCGACAAGTCTCGTTCACACAAATACGACTGTGAGGTCCGTTGACTGTTCCCCCATGGGCAGAATTGCATGTGGTTTAAAACTGTCGTCTATGGGTGGGGGGGGCTACGATTTCATTTCATTTCAAATCACCATATTGATGAGCTTTTGTCACTAAATCAAGTCTTTTGTGGATGTTTTTTCTTAAGATTGCAAAACAACTGGTGTTATTGGGAAGTATAATTGGGACATTTTTTCAATACACTTAGCTGGATAAAACCGGTCATGCCATTCATCGTGCAAAGGCTCGCATTAACCCAGATGCTTTGGCAGATTACACATCGTTTTTAACGACTATATATCGCCGAACGACCTTTCTTCCTTCTTTTCTTTTCCAGTTGTTTCCACTCCTAAGTGGCCATTATATCTGAATTGCATGAATACTACCAATACGACACCAGATGATATAGTACAAGCTACACAGGAACGAAATGAACTCCGGTGCGTCAATTGCATATGTATTCATCTGTCGATATAAACTGGTCCGATTGATCTCATGACCAGCAACCGTTTGATGCATAAATAGTAGCACCTCCGAACAACTTTATGACATGGCATCGCCTAAGGTGACCTTTAGGTATTTTTTACGGTGATCGGACAAATGTATGTAAAGCAAATGTACGTAAACGCAAATGTGCGTATGACAATTGTATGTAAGCGGAGATGTACGAATGGCAAATTTACGAAAGCGCAAATGTACCTATTCGCAAAAGTACGTAAGCGCAAATGTACGTATGCGCAAAAGTATGTATGCGCAAATTTACGTAAGTACAAATGTACGTAAGCGCAAATGTACAGATGCACAAATGTATGTAGGCGTAAATGTACCTAAACGTAGCAGTATGTAAGCGTTTGCAAAAAGTTTGGAAGAACAAATGTATGCATGGGCCAATGTACGTACATTTAGGCATATGTGCATTTGCATTCACGCACGTTTGCCCGTTTATGCTGTTCCGTTTACGTACATTTTCACCAGCGTATATTGGCTCATACGTACTTTTGAGTCTACGTACTTTTGCACCTACATATATTCGCAGATACCTACATGTGCGCTTACATACATTTACGCATGCGTGCATTTGTGCTTAGGTACATTTTTGCATACACACATTTGTGCTTGCGCACACGCGTAGACTTCCCCTTACGTGCATGTGCGCATGCGTACATTTGCGACAACGTACATTTGCGCTTAGGTATATTTGCTCACGTACTTTTGCATTCGTGCATTTGCTCTTATGTGCATCTGCCATGCGTTCACTTGTCCTTACGCACATTTGTCCTATAATCATTTTATCTTACACAAGATGCGCCAAGTTTTCAACTGAAGTCCAAAGTTCAAGTGTGCATTTAGCACACGATTTCAGTCATTTACATGGTCAGCTATTGAATTAAATAGTGATATGCGAACCCATTGTGTGACATGAACATAGTTCCTCTTTGAAAGTACCGAAGCTCTTGTCTCAATCAATTTGGTTGTTATCGCAGAAAACCCGGGGAGGGGTATCTACGTGTATGCATGCGAATGTCCCGAGCTAGATGAATAGCTCACCATATAAATTACCGCAATTGCATGCGGAATGCCCACACACTATATATCGAAGTAATGGCAATGACAATCCAAGGATGAAGAAATGCAAAGTGGGGAAATAGAGGTCCTAAATACTGTCAAATTTCAAACAAAATAACTCGTGTGAAGGGGTCGAACACCATTATAGCTACTGACCTTAATCCTAGCCGTCTTTCCGGTCAGATCCTCACGTCCCGTCTCGGGGGTATTTTATACACCTCTAACTTGCAAACTAAGAATTGCACGAAAGCGAACGTGGTGTTATCGGAAAGCGCTCGCCGAGTAGAACTTGACGCCACACCAAAATGTGATCAACACAAAATGTGACGTTACTAAGGATCGAAGTGATCACGGTTGACATGTTTTTCATTTTGGAGATATTTTAAAAAGCGAAAAATATTTGAAATTAGACGAGGGAGGCGAAATCGGCCAGGTCCTGAAAATGTGTTGTCCCCACCCAGAAATAAACACTGAACAAATATCATTTCTGGTATTTAAGTTTCTTGACTTTTTATTTTTATAATGGGTAGGGCAGGCAGAGAAACGTTGACCGTCCTAAAGTACGTCCTTGAGCCAGAATCTTCTATTTTTCCTCAACGGGTTAATATGTAAAACTAATAGGTCATCAAAGACGGAAAAAAACATGCATTTTGTTGCATCCTTAAAGACAAACAAGCGCTGAAAGTGTCATTGAAATATCTTTTCCCGTTAAAGCGTAACGACTGATAGAACATTTTTGGAAGTTAAAAACCCGTTGGGTTGGAAACTAAGCATATGGAACGAATCTGCAGTATTGCATTATCGGGGAGGGGCACTCGAATCCTCGAAGCACATAAACCTAGGACATTGCACCCCCCCCCCACATCCAGCAGTCAACAATTCCGGTGTAAATTACCAAAATATCGATCCAGAAGTGCTCAACGATTACACTTGATGAACGATTGCACCTGATACAATTTATGTGTGCGTCCTTAGCTGCCATCCAATCAAGTTTACCTCTTCCAATAATTATCCAATTTCTCCACCTCTGGTGAGGTCATTGACCCCGGTTATTCTACGGAAATCATTCGCTTGGTTGGACACGCCAGATGGGATGGAAATCGTCGTCAGTAATCAAATACACGTTTTTTTTAAGTTAGGCCAAAAGCCAATGTTGTGTCCGAAACGTACCAATGCGATGTAGCGTTATGGCATGCCTGGCTGACGTGGGTATCATTCGCTGACTAACCATGGGTTAAAACTGCCTCATCAGCCTTAAGTATCGTACTGATAAAGGTCATTAAATATGGTAAGTGCGTTGTAGCAAGAGCACGTCCATATCAGGTAGCTGGGGTAGAAAGCCTATTAGATGTAACTCAACATTTTATTTTTTTGTGTGAAATCGAACATGACGAATTATATGATTATGCAAAAAATTCACCTCATTCTCAGAGGCGTCGATTTCTGAATATTGTTAGGTGGGGGAGGGGGCACGCTCCATACATGGAGGCAATGGGCGGTTCCAAATTAATTGGGGACACGCTCTATGGAGCCACATGATGAACGTCTGACATTGGGGGGGGGGGGACAGCAACAAGTGACTTGCCCCCAAGGCATATAAAGGAACACCCATGATCATGGCCATTATATTCCTTTGGTAGAAGAACCTTGGGTTCTTTTACGACACATTCAACCGCTAGGTCATATAGCGCCGCCAACCTCTCACGCCGATTGGTCGCGGGTCGACTCGGTAAACTCTGTCGGTTGTGAGATTCGAACCCACAACCTGGCGGTCAAGAGTCGGACGCCCTCCCAACTGAGCTACCGCGGTCCCCCGCCCACGATATTCCGGATACATCATTACAAAACTCGAATAAAATGACTGAGAAAATGATCCGTTTTGTTCGAGTTTTGTCATCATATGCCTGAGATATCATGAGCATGAGGATATTTCTTTATACAATCGCAACTGAACATTTTCCATCTAACATTTGCAATAACATACTCGTATGTTAGGTGGATCGTCAGGAGCTAACTTGACAGTAAGTAATGTAATGTTGGACATGGTTGAACTCGCACTTCACCACATATTGCAACGAATTATACATAAACATATGACACACATCGGACGTAAACACGCTTGTCATCCCTGCCTTTCATAAAATGGCAATAATTCAAATCTCAAGAGTTCATCTCAAAACCTCGATGACACTGATAGCCGAATTAGACGGCCACCGGCGGGCGCAGCTCCACGCCGGCGGCCGCTGCCCACGCCAGGGCCGGCCAGGCTGCCGCCGCTTCCCGTCTGCACAGCGGTCGTCGCCGCGCCTTCCGTGTCGACGCGGGGCGCCGGCAGCCCGGCCCCGCCGCCCCCGGCGCGCGACGGCGCCGACAGCGGCCGGCCGGCGCGCCGCGGCCGGACGCGGCGCGGCCGCCCCGCGGCGGCGGCCGCCTGGCGCCGCCTCTGGAGGCTGCGAGTCGGTCGATACGGCTGGCCGGCGACGCGGCGGTGCCCGGTTGACACCGAAACCGAGGCGCCCGGCGCGCGGCCGCTCTCGCCGCCGTCCGGCGCGAGGCGGGGCGGCGTCACGCCCGGCGGCGTGCCGGCGCTCGGTGACGTGCCGCGTGACGTGACGTGTGACCGTCGACAGCGCTGCCGACGCCGTCTCGCCGTCTTCCCAGCCGCCCGCCGGCGCTGGTCGGCTTCGGCCCGCTTCTCCACGTCTCCTTGTCATTCGCCGCGCCAGTGTGTGATGCCAAACAACTGGACGGAGAACTGATAAGGGCAGGTGGGGAGCCCTCACGTCGGCCAGCGACCGGCCGGCGACGCTGCCACGTGGAGGTGACGCCCCGCCGGCACCGCCCGACCGACACATATGGCGGTCACGTGACCGCTGTACGCGGATCCCAGAGGGCAGGCGGCGACAGCGAAGCGCTCGGGAGCGGCGGGACGGTCGCGAAGCGTCCCCGAACAGCCGTCGGCTCAGAGGTATCCACTGGACGGATTTCACGCCATGCGATCGTGACCATAGCTTTGTGGATGTTGGACGAATTTGTCGGCGGAAATGCCGCGACCGAACATTACATTGCAAAACTGACGTGCCATTCATTCTGGAGGAAGAAATGGGCACGATAAGTGTGCAGAGGAGAACGCCACCGGTGAATGATTGTTATGATAACCCTAACATTAGAAGTGGCATCGCAGCGCTCTCTGAGAGTTGGCTCTGCATCCCTGGCAGATTTTCGTCTCTGTCGTTCATGTTGAATATTCGAGCTGTGCGTCATTTATGAAATGGAGCGTTCGGTGCAACTTCTGGGAAGGTCCTTATGCATTTTCATCAAAGCCGTGAGTCTTGTTCTGTTTCAAAATTGTAATGAGGAACGGCATCTTCCAATAATTTAATGCGCGAGTTCTATAGGATATATCCGCCGACTGATTGGTCCACAATCACACCCTTGTAGAATGGAAGCCCAAGGCTTCATTGCTGCAATTGATGCATGCTTATATCCATGTTTACAACAGCAATACTCTTATTCGCAAAATGTTGTGACCGGTGGGTCTAAGAAGCAGACACCATCTCTCGTGCACCATTTTACAGACATCATCTTACAGACAAAGCTCATATCTCAACGTTCCGCTCAATCTTTCTGAAATCTTTACCAAGTGATTTGGGGTGTGGCAAAGGCGTGCGGTTTGGATTTTCATGACCTTGGGTCAGGCCAAAGGTCACCAAATCGTTGGAAAACAATATTTTCTACTTACGGACATGGCCAATCTCAAAAACCGCCCGCTCGATCTCATGGAAGATACTTTCACGAAACGACCGGGCGTGTGCCAAAGGAGTGCGGTTTGGATTTTCGTGACCTTGGATCCGGCCAAAGGTCACCAATTCGTCCCAAAACTGGACTTCTGGCTTCCAGACAAGGCAAATCTCCGTAACCGTTCGATCGATCTTCGTTAAATCTACACCAACCGATCGGACGTACAAATTCGGAGAACTTGGGGCAGTGCATCTTTCTAAGCCAGTGGCGTAGCCAACGGAAGAGGGCGAAGGAGCAGCCTCCGTTGAAGTGTCTATATGAGTCTCAATAAGTGTTTCGACTTAGCCGCCCTCCCATATTTTGAAAACTGCTCAGACTTCGGATACTTTGTTTTCAAAGGGCCTCTACATTATGACGACTTTTTCTTTATACCTTTTTTTCGCAATGATTTCCTAACCCCCAATTCTGATACAGTTTCTGATCCATGTTCACATCAGCAACAGTCGAACACTACCACCAACGGAACACAACCGGGCTGCGCCGCTCACCTCTGACCTCGCCCCAGCACTGAGTCTATGCAGCGCTGTCTGCTCTGTTAAAAATGCTCACATTTGTGGTTACGGAACACGCTCATAGGGACTAGCATAATGAGCTAATAGCATATTGCACTGCGAGAACGGCTAATATAGCACACCAAAGTTCTAAAAAGCAGCTCAAGCCGAGCTACCGTAGCAATCCCGGATTAACAAAGTCGCTGTACCCCACGCAGTGTTTGACCCGACTACTCAGACATCCATACAATCCAGGCCAGCAGCTGGGTACCGTTCACCAGGCGCGGTGCCCCCTCCCCATCCCAGCTGTGTCAGCTGGGAACGGGCGGTGGGGTGCGCCGACATCCAGTCAGTCGTCTTATCTACTGTAGCTCCTGTTGTCATTGAACCGCTGAACGCTCAATCGCCGCTGGCGAAACTCCCGACGTTCGGAACGAAGTCCATCATCGGAACGCGGACATCTTGTGCTATGCAGAAAAAGTTTGAAGCCTAGCACTCCAAATCGGCTGTCAGCATTCCTGGTTATTCAGCGTATTCCACAGTGAAAGCCCTAAGACGTAAGAATGGTGGCGGTGGCGCCATTCTTACAAGGGAAACTCCGGGAACAGAGGCCGTCGTCCGCCGCCAGTGTCCCAAGTGGAGGTAAAATTGGTGCGTGTTAAGTTCAGCAAAAAAAGAGCTAGGTTCATCATCATCGGAGCTACGTAATCGGATGTATCTACCGACAATTTACATTTGCAAATGTCGGCTTGCATACTATATGATGGAGCTACTTCTGATTATTTTGTACGACTTTTGCATTAATAATGCGCCTCCTAACGGCATTACTGAGAGATGCGACTATATATTGATTGATTGATTAGACGTCCCCAAAAAGCAAAGACGCAAAAGAAGGGTAGGAAATCCAGCATGGCTTACACCAGACTTGAAAAAAAAAAACAATTAAGGCTAAGACAGTTGCATTTAGAGTGTTTAAAGAAGCTTCAAATATCGTAAATCTAAAGGCGTATCGAAAAGCTAGGGACACTGTGAGGCAAAAAAAAACAGCAGCAAAGCGAGCAAAAGAACTGGATTTAACTAGGAACTGTAATGGGAACAGCAAAAAGTTCTTTAGTTTCTACAAGCTGAGTAAAGTTTCTAGCACAATTGGTCCACTGGAAGTAAATGGGACTACATTGGGTGAGGATAGTGAGATGGTTGAGGAGCTGGGCACGCAGTTTAAATCAGTGTTTACATTGGAAGATATGACCAATCTGCCGACCGTACACCATAGTTCAGTGACATGTGATCTGATAAATGATGTTGATTTCATTGATAGTGATGTTGTTTATAATCATATCAGGAAAATAAAATGATCAGGGAAATCAGGTTGATGAAGCATATCTTGACTTTAGTAAGGCCTTTGACAAGGTACCCCATAATGATACACGGTTAATGATACAGCTTCAGGCCCATGGTATTGCAGGTAGCATCTTAAAATGGATAGAGTTGTGGCTTTCAGGTAGACAGGAAATAGTGATGCTAAATGGTACAAAGTCATCATGGCAAAATGTTCTTAGTGGAGTCCCCCATGTGTCAGTACTGGGGCCACTACTGTTCATTATATTTGTAGATAACATTGAAAGTGGCATAAGCAGTAAAGTTTTGAAATTTTGCGGATGATTTGAAGGTCTTTAGGGCAAAAACAGGTCAAAATGAGCATATCTCGCTGCAAAAAGACAGACGAACTTGTGAAGTGGTCCGAAGAATGGCAAATGAAATTTAATTTTGATAAGTGCAAAATCATGCATGTAGGCAAGCAGCATTTGAAGGCTCCATACTTGATGGGTGGCCAAGTGCTATCAGTGACTCAATAGGAGAAGGATTTAGGTGTTATTCTAAACACAAAATTGGGGACATCAGAACAGACCAAGGAAGCCAGGAAGAAGGCACTGATAATGCTTGGGGAAATCAAAAGGAATGTTTCATACAGAATGTGAGGATGTCATCAGGAAGCTTTACTGTGCATATGTCAGGACACATTTGGAATACTGCATACAAGCTTGGTCTCCTAGCTATGAAAAAGATTGTTGGCTTTTAGAGAGAGTACAAAAGAGGGCTACAAAAATGGTTAATGGTATAAGCAACCTGGCATATGAGGAAATATTGAAGAAATTGAATATGTTTTCACTTAGATATAGCAGGCTGAGAGGAGATCTCATCGAGGTCTTTAAATTTGTCCATGGTGTGGAGAGGGGATATCTTGGGGAAATGTTTGAATTTAACAGAAATGGTGCACTTAAAGGTCATAAACTCAAAATTAAAGTTAACCACAGCAGAACAAGGCTAAGACAGACTTTCTTCACCAACAGGGTAGTAGAACACTGGAACCAGCTTCCAGAAACCATTGTCAGCAGCAGCACATTGAACATCTTTAAAAACAGCATAGACAATCATTATAAGAATAGAGGGCTTGCATTTCAGTATTACAGGGTGGGCTGATTGACAGATTTGGTGGGCAACTGGTTGAGTGTACAGAGTGCAAACAAGAAGGGCCCTTGTGGATCATAGTTGCGCTAATCTTTTATGTCTTTTATATCTTTTATATCGCACCATTAGAGTGCCAATGTTTGAAAAGGTGTGTTTTGTGTGACATTTTCCTTCAGAACACCATGTTTAGGAAGATGATGATACAACTTATTATTCTGTGCAAATGCTGTGAATAATGTAACAACTTAAAACCCTAAACTGACCTACACCATTTATTTGCCTTATTGAGGCAAATACGTCTAAACACTTTCATTGTTCCCACATTGAAAGCATAATAATAGCGAACAAGTTTTTAATCACAAAATATTTTTTTAATGTATTTTTTCTTCAAAAGCAGCTCATGTTAGGTTAGTTTATGTTAGGCTGGGTTAGGTTTTTATGTTCAGAATATTTGGGAAATAAATTTCTTGATATTTTTATAATTATACTCTTTATTTTTTCCTCCAAAGGTAGGATAGGTTACGTCGTATTTTTGATATTATTTATTCAAAACAAAAACATTTCTTTATATGCTGTTAACTAACTCAAACCCCCTTTTTAACATTATTTTGCTCACAACCTGAAAAGTAAGCATTTGTACTGAAAATTAGTGGTCACATCACCTTAGTCGCCTTCATAAGCATGGCATTCTGAAGAAAAATTACCCCACAAAAACACCTAAGACAAATTTATCCTATTTTCGATTTATTATTTTTACCGGCCACAGCACCGATAAAAAGCGTTTCGGTCTTAAACGAGCCTTTTTACTTGACTCTTCGTGTGTACCTATGCTACATATAGAAGATAGCCACCTCCAGGACATTGCATGCTGCCTGACAGGCAAAGCGGGTCCTAAGTTACCCAGAAATCCAGTTGTCGTTGTCATTTTTGTACATTTGCAATACAAAATGATCCGCCGTTTTGTACTGTTCATCTTTTACGCACCACACTGCGTTTTCCTTTCTAACCTTTGGACTGAAAGCGGGCTCATTGTCAGCTTGTTCTGGGCTCAACCCCATCGATACTTTGCATATGATACTGACTCAGTTAAGATTGTGACAGATTAGGTTCGCCGATGTTTTTTCTCCTTCGGAGGAGAACCTAATATAGTATTCATACCAAACAAAATGCGGCAGGTACCTCGCGACCATCGTACTACTGTCTCACCCCGGCAGCAGCCAGCATCGCCCGGTACCAGGCTCACTAGACACGCTGAAGGCAAAGAGATGCCGACGGCATGCTAAACTATCGGTTGACGTTCTGCCATTGAACAACACTTCCCTGGCAGAGCGCGAGTTCATGGTACTAATACACACACACAAACACACACACACACACACACACACACACACACACACACACACACACACACACACACACACACACACATCTCGGCTGCCATGGGCTCTGATTCCATAGTGCCGTTTCGGAAGACATTCACATTGTATTCATATTTAAATACACATATTATCATACATGCCGAATCTGTTATGGACAGAAACATCACAAAGTCCGTGTTACATGATATATATTGCACAGCTTGACTTGGAACGGTAAGCTTAGCTACACTGATTATGCGTACCTTCTCATTTGATTACACGTAGCGGATGCATCGTATATCGTAGTATTTACTCAATGCATCTGTCAACATCCTCGCTGTCAACACTTTCATCTGTCAACATGCTGGCTTGATACTAAGGCCCACTTCCTCAAAATACATTCTGAAATAGGCCGGACAATCACAACACCCGCACGCCGACCATTGGCACCTGTGTCAGCAGCACCGGCACCGGTGCTAGCAGGGTCGATACTGGCGCATTATGGTAACCTCCAGGTCAAACATCTGTTTCAGACTGCATATCCAAGATTGGTTCTGGCCCATGTCGTAGAATGGGAAGAAGCAAAGACACTGCAACAGAAACATGACAACACAGTCAGGTCACGGCTTTGAAAAGTATTATTTGTGGAACATTTTCTCAAAAGCTGTCAAGTATAGAGTTTTAAGGATGCTTAAAAACATCGAATATTGAAAATTACGATAAATAATTTTGGTGGCTCCAGATCACGTTACTGTATCAGGTCAAGGTAAAAAGGCGTTTTCTTTTTCCTTGTTTCTGTACTCAAAGGTTCCAGCCTAGCAATCGTAACAGTCGGACTACATGTGATGTAGCGCATTGTCCACTGTAGGTAGATGTGCAAGCTTCAGGTTCATATCGCGTCAACTCACGGACACATGACCTAAAACGTTTGCCCGCATCCTTTTCTGCAGAAGTGACGAATTGTCGAAAGGCCATTGATGGTCCTATTTAAACAGCAAAATGATATCACACATTCTTACTACATGAGTTCACACGTCTTCTACGTGCATTTCAACGCGTATATCACTTGAAGGTCACCCTTGATGACTCGGATGACTCGGTCTGGCACTGGCATACGTTGATCATCTTGTTTAGGCCAGTTGACTTCCAGGGCATTCCTAGGGTATCCTTCGATGCTGGACTCGGATTCAGTACTTCTTGAACTAGGGCCAAAATTATAGAACTAGTGCATAGGTAATTCCAAATAGATGATCGAGGTGATCTGGTGTGCTCCAAGTTAACCGTTTTGTAACAACTTGTTTTCTAGCGTACGTTCTGATGCTGAGTTTGAGTTCACGGCTCAGTTTTACTCGACAGATGCTGAAGTTATAAAAATCGATCAAGTGCGAATACTGTACATTTGAAAGTGTCCAGTACGTTGCGCAGTAAAATATTACTTTTTTACCTTTCATCAAATTTCTTCGCTTGTGTTGCAGCGCATATTTAAAGTGCGTTTGTTGAATACTTGTTTGATCGTTTTACTACTCGTGGTTTGGAAGGTACGGTACAATCACGTCCAAATTCGGAAAAACTATGTTGCATCTCACGCCAATGTGTGACCTTGGCATTGAAGTTGCATTTCAATAATATAATATCGTACACCAGAAGTGCGAAGTTTACTATTCATTCCCAGTTTTACCCGAACATGTCATTTGGTGAGCAGGTAGGTTTCGAAAACTGGCACAAAAACGCATCAGTCGGCAACACCCCGACTTTGACTTTCTTGACCTGACCTGGAGGGTCAACGACGAAAGGAAAACAATCGTACTTTGCACCATTAACCCGCGTCTCGGAGGGGGGGGGGGGGTCTTCAACCGCCCCCTCAGCTTTTTCGCGGATAGTGGACAAACGGCGCGAGGCAACACGCCCAAATTTGGCATACATTTTCCCACATCACTTTGACATGCTGAAGCAAAATGTTTAGGTCAGGTCATCTATGGTCAACGAATTAGTCAAGGTCAAGTGAGGTCACCTCCAAAAAAGTTCAACCAGTCGTCACGCTTTAACGGATACAGATATTTTAATGAACATTTCGGCGTTTGCTTATCGAAAAAAAAAAAAAAAAAAGGGGGGAATTTTTTTGGTTTTTTTTTTTTTTTTTTTTTATTAAAAAATTTTGCATATTTGCCAAATTACAGTTCAAATACAGGATTCTGGCTAAAGTAAGAATGTTTTATTAGTGAAAGTTGACTTCCAACAACGTTTCTGTCTGCTCTACCAATTGGAAAAGGAAAATTAAAGATACCTTGAAAATTCAAAATTTTGAAATTTCAAGAAAATAACATTTATTTTTTTTGGGGAGCCAAAAAAAAATAGCCCTGGTCTATTTCGCTGTCCTTTTCTCATTACAAACGCATATTTTTATATATCCGCAAAAATTAACTCCCCAGAGTCAAAAACATAATGTAAGTCGTGAAAAGTCGTGAAAATCTAGCCCCCCTGGTGACGTCACTTTCGGGGAAATGTTTTTGGGAGGGTGGACCCTGACCCTATTCGTCGAGTGCTTTCCGATGACACCTCTTTCGTTTTCGTGCGATGCTTAGTTTGGATTCTATAGGGGGGTCTTCAACCCCCCTCCGAGACGGGGTGTGAGGATTTGACCGGAAAAACGGCGCGGGTTAATCAAATGAAGGACGTTGCTACGCGCTGATGGAAAGCACATTTATGTATGTGGTCAAAAAACAGTTGGAGGAGGGGAGGGCAAAATATGTCTTCCATCCTAGCCGAAGTAGGGGTGTGTAGTGACTCATGCAGGTGCATAGTCGAGGAGCCGCAGTTCTCGGTTTAAGGATGCATCATCGAATGTGACCGTAGCCTGAATTAATATGGATGAGCCACCATTTGCCATGCCATGGTTTTCGGTTTCTCCACATAGAGATTGATCGTCGCTCAGTGCGACGCAATACCGTCTTACAACAGGACTGGTGGAGATAATGGGAGCATCCGTGACTAGCACACAATTCCTCATCATTTGGCAGACACGTGTGGTCATGCACAACTCAGCTTAAAAACACCAACAGCTACTGGCCTTGGCACGGAACAGAATTACAAGCATGCCGGACAACGACACCAGCATATCAAGGATTGACCGCAATCTTGGCCGAATGCCATCGACTGGACGGGCGGGTGTCATGATGTCATATCTCTTCATCTCTTCATATGCATGAGTCATGAGATCCTCAAATATATTTGGAGGTGGTCCCTTTGACCAGAGCTAGGTCAATGACCTTACATGATCTGAGGTTAAAATTTCCACTTCAAACTAAAAAAAAATCGCCATGGAATTTATGTTGAAAATCTTCGGCGCTGCGCACCGCCCTTTTCCCGCTTTTGCTGAAAAACCTAGGACGGGAGGGTGCGTAGAAAACCCACAGGACGGGGCGAGTATAAAAACTCTAATAGCAACAAGACATTTCAGCATTCAGATATTAACCCGCGCCGTCTTTCCGGTCAAATCTTCCCTCACGGTCTCGGGAGGGGGCGGTTGAAGACCCCCTCTAAAATCCAAACTAAGCATCGTACGAAAACGAAAGAGGTGTCATCGGAAAGCGCTCGACGAGTAGGGTCCGGGTCCACCCCCAAAACACTTTCCCCCAAAAGTGACGTCACCAGGGGGGCTAGATTTTCACGACTTTTCACGACTTACATTATGTTTTGACTCTGGGGGGTTCATTTTCGGGGATATATGAAAAACCAAATTATTTGGAATGAGAAAATGACCGCGAAATTGACCAGGGCCATGATTTATTTTGGCCCCCAAAGGTAAAACTTATTTTTTTGAAATTTCAATATTTTTAGTTTTCAAGTTTTCTTTAATTTTCCTTTTCAAATGGGTAGAGCAGATCGAGAAACATTGTTGGAAGTCAATTTGCCCCAATAAAAAATCGCTTATTTTAGCCAGAATCCTATATTTGAACTGAAATTTGGCAAATACGGAAAATTTATAGGTATAGGTCAAAAACTAGAAAATAAAAATAAAAATTCAACTCGTACGTTTTGTTTCAACCGTAAAGATAAGCAAACGCTGAAAGTTTCATTAAACTATCTGTATCCGTTAAAGCGTGACGACTGGTTAAACTTTTTTGGAGGTGACCTCACTTGACCTTCACTAACTCGTTGATCTTAGATGACCTGACGATTTTTAAAAAATCAGCATGTCAAATTGATGTGGAAAAAGGTATGGAAAATTTGGGCGCGCTGCCGCGCGCCGTTCGTCCGCTATCCGCGAAAAACCTGAGGGGCGGGGGCGCTTGAAGACCCCGAGATGAGACGAGTTAACGGTATTGATGCGCAAAAGATTGTGCGAAGCTAATGGACAAATTATGCGAAATATGAAGACAAATTTCACGAAAGCCATCATCATCCACATCAAATTATGATCATCATGTATGTTTAGCGACGATTTCGTAAACCCACGCATTTACTCAGATCTTACCCAAGTTGGAGGGCACGGCGCCCTAATCGCAGACGTGATCCTACCTGGGCAGTCCTCATCCCTTTCACCATGAACTGTCCTTACCCACCCTTACCATCGATATGACAGCTTAATCATGCACCATCCGTCTCATGGTGACGGCACAATGATAGCCAGTACTCGAACGTGGAGGCATCTGGATGCGCACCGGATGGCAGTATCTGGACGGTATCAGCTGACGTGCCACTCACCGCGTTCAGTAGTGGCGCGCCGGGCAAGCTGACTGGGAAGAAGCCACTGGAGCTGGACCGCAGGGTGATTAGTGTAGATCCATCCAGCGGAGTCAGACTGATCTCCACCACGTCCAAAAAGCTGATCGTGTCCGTGAAGAAGTACAGCGTTGCCGTGGCCTGGTCCGACCATTCCGACGTCTGGCGGACACGGCGGTAACTGCTGACTCTAGCTGATCGCACACCTGGTCGGTCAACTTCCGACCAGCCTGACATCTAGACGACATTGTCGGAACTACTCAACAGAACTGATAAGTCGAACTGAGCTCGACCAGCCTCCTCTAAATCCAGCGGACCGTCGCAACCCTCACGGATCTGAAGACATCTCCCGTTTCAACGACGGACGGGATTCACGGGGCACACTGACGACGGAAGACGGCACGGACGCCCGCGGGCCATACGCGGGCGTTGCGCTCAGACACGCTCTTCTCAGAGCACGGTCGACGCCAGCAGCTTCAAGCCGGAAGAAAGCTCCAGGTACCCTAGAGAAGCATTCCTGCGAATCTAGAAGGAAAACTTTCCTCACCAAATCACCAACTTCTCTGTCTCCCAACTAACCTCCCCCGAAGGAAACCCAACGGTGTCGAGCCTACTGTATTGGGCCCACGGATGGGTCGAAACACGAGGCGAAGGTAGGCATCGGCATCACTGGACCACGCCTTCGACTTTCCGAGCGTCTACTGGATTCCTTCTCCATCTACTCTGCATCTACAATGACCATTCTAGCCGCTATCTCCATTCTCTTGATGCGCTAAGCTAGAAGCGTAGTGATTTGCTCAGACTCCAAATCCGTCATCGAATCAATTGGCCACAACCACGACTGTCCACATCACGTAATTGACAGAAACCAATAAATTGTGGCCCAAAACGTAAATATGAACTTTTCCTTCCTCGGGATTCCGGGCCACGCCAACATCCCGAAGAACGTAACGAAGAAGCAGACCGGCTCACGAAGCTGGCCTTGGCATCGAACACTTACCCTAGCGTGGAATATTCGGTAAACGATTGCAAAGCACTCCTACAACGCCACACTCACACCAACAGAACACATGGACATAACACAATTGGACACAACACAAATCCAACCACACCGACACAATCAAACTAACAATAGACACATGCGTGTTTATTGTTGGTTTGATAGACACATGCGTGTCTAACTCACAATGCGTGCCCACGAAACACTTGCAGAAAACACGAAAATAGCCATCCCCGCATGTCGTCGGACGTACATGAGCCGATTTAATTCCCAGGTAGAATACTATATACTATATCTAGACTATATGGCTATGAGTCTATATACTATATCTAGACTATATGGCTATATATATACTATATGGCTACCTAGCGGTACCGTCGTATGTACATGAACCGATTTTCTTTAGAAAAAAACAGCATACTAACCCACTGACAACACTGCATGGCATGCTTAGACTAGCCCGCTACTAACAACTAATACGCGGCAGCCGGCATGAGAGGCGGTGCGGATAATTTCCTCCTTGTTCACACGGCAAATATCCTTTGGTGCTCTTCAATAAGAGTAGGCTAAAACCGACACCCTGATAAAATGAACTTCTTGCCACTCTCAAACTACAAGTCCCTTTGAGAAGTAAAGTAACATTGAAACCACGTGGACATAAGGAAGACGTCTCAACCCAGCCTTCAACATCAATGTCCCCAACCCAAGCCTTCAGCACCAAAAACCTCACATAAACTATAACGTAAAAATTCCCTTAACGTAAATATCCACTTGTCTGCACCTTCATTGCAAGCACCCTCTTTCTTAGACAGGCATGTAACGTACTCGCTTTAAAGGCGGCGCAAATGGACTTTTTGGTCCAGCACGCCTAAAAAATAACTCCCCACCCGACCAGCCTGCCATCTAGCGAGCGCAGCAGTAACTTCAGACGTAATCTGACATCTGGTGGGCAAATTAGAAAGTACTCAGCTTGACTGACCTGACATCTAGTGGAAGGCTGGGAACTGCTCACCACACCGACCATGGTACTCGTGCATGATGATCATCGTGAAAACTTATTCTAGCACATTCATAAGAAAGAAAGCGACAGTCCACTGGCGACGGAGTGCTGTTTATGTCCATCAATTACGGTCGTGCTCGGCAACAGTGACGCTAATCGCATCGCATCTATCCCGGGAACAGCATGACACTCATATCAGTCATATAGTTCTCGACTCGCTGTTCATCATGAGCATACCACGTAACAGCATGGCTGAAGATCCCGGCGGGGCTGGTCGGGAGTGAGTCATTTCCCCTATTCGTTCTGAAAATATGTCTTGAAGACAAGGACTCCACAAGCCGCTGAATTAGGGAAGCTTTGGCCGACATGTTTCCGGTCACATCCACTCATCCTGCTGCGTCCCTGTCCGAACTCCGCGATGTCTTTTGAGTATACCCGATGTCTACATACTATATCCTTTTCATCGTTCTTTCCTTCCTTTTTATTATCCCGCATCTCACCCTATCATCGCATAATCCGAACATCCATCAGGATGTTGCACATAACGCGTTCACTCATGCTGCACAGTCCCTTACCGTATTGTAGGTATCTTTCTTTATGCAAGATTTTCTTCATCGTTTTTACCCCATAGTCTCGAGATGGCCAGAGGCAGCAAAATACATTTTCATCCAGTTGATCAAGCAGCCAAGACGGTGCCCGTAATTGCTACTTAGTACTTTGCAAAGTCCAACCCTCTGCCTGTATCACACTCCCAAGCTCTCTTTTTGGATTTTGTACACTGCTTAATGCAACCCCCACCCACACCCACCACCACCTTTCCGCCGCTCTGTAATCTGCAGTCGGTGTACGGTACACCATGATCTATGCAGGTAGAATGGACTAAAATGCAGAGGCGGCATTTTGATGAACACTTTTGAAAACGAAATTATATCCCCATGTCATTTGTCCCGCAGTGATTATGCACCCTGTTGTGCTAAGTGGACATGTGGCTTTCCAGAAACATACCAAACAACGTCCCTGACGCGTTTCCTTCTTGCCTAGATATATATGACTTCGTTGAGATCAGGGGTATCAATTTCTGAAAATCATGGGGATAAAGAGGGGCAACGCATGGAGCAAATGGTACGGCAACACTCGATTGGAGACCTGTCAACGAACACAGAGCCAACATGTTAAAACTGAAGTGATTGGGGGGGGAGGGGTGAGTCAACATTGGGGATGGGAAAGTCCCCCTAAATGTCTATGAATCAACACTCATGACCTTAACCTTCCTGTCCGGAAATGACAAATGATCAGCAAGGAAACAGGCTGTTCCTGACAACACCAGTGATGTTCACAGATACCATTGGCATCTTCATGTTTGAATCTAACACCTCTAAGTTGAATTTTAGATAAACCTTTTCGTGGTTCACCGTCATAGTAGGGTTACGCCAAACTTGAACCAGAATTGATGAAAAATACGATATATTTGTGCTATGTCCTTTGTTTTCTCTCATAGTACTTTTCTCATGTTATATATGGAACATATATTTATTGCTGCATATTTACTCCTTAAGAGTGCTTAAAAAACACAGGCGAATGTAGGTCAATGCAATGAGGACACGTTCAAGGAATAAACTCTGTACATTTCATCTCCACCATCGAATGTGCAGGATGACAGTGCCGCTACCAACATCGATATGTCTGTGAAGATGACAAGTTCAACGACGTAACCCGGCAGGACGACCGGGGGAAGATATTTGGCCGAAATACTAATATGCTTTATATATATATATATATATATATATATATATATATATATATCGATGTATTTACGCACATTTCAGGCTGAACAGAATGCCATACTAATATTTAACTCCCCGGAATCGGAAATGATCGCAACTTGGCACACTCAAACTTCAGTTTATGAAATGTAACGATAAATATACGATATATATTCTACTCAAGGTGCCAACTTTGACGAGAGCAGACAATATCTAGACGCTGCCGCCCAGAAATTCATCCCTGGAGCTGTGATTCGTATTAAAAAAAAGCTACTAGAAAATAAAATTAAACATATAATGCTAACTCTGGTCGAACTTTTCGTTTTCAGAAATATTATATATTCAGGCACAAACTGTGAGTAAAAATTAAAAGAACAAACACTCGTCATATATCACACTCCCGAACATCTCAATACCGGATGCACTCTAAGGAAGTCACCTCCTGGCTTATATTTAGTAATAGGTCATATAGCAAAATTATGGCTTTCCCCATGTGTGCAGATTTGTCTGGTCGTGTCATGAACCCCCAGCTCCAAGCGGAAACCGTTGCCCGTCGGCTGGCGTTGGCCCACGCTGTCGTTGACAGCTGACGCCTTGAGCCGCGGTTGTGGCCCGGATGTTAGGCTTAGTCGGCCCCGGCGCGGCAGCGGCCGGCCGACCGTCTATTGTGCCCATGTGCATGATGGTGTTCCACCGCCATTTGGGGTGTCAACATTGCACATGCAGGGCAGAGGTAGGGGGGGGGATGGTCGAGGATCTTCGACCGAACTCCTCTCTGGAACGTGAATGACCCGCGGTAGGTGTGACCGAGCGATGAGCAGCTGGCCCTGGTCAGACAGACGCGGCTGAGTGGCAGGTGTAACCGGACGGCGCGAGAGTGCAGAGAAGAACGGACCGGAACTGTCAGGGCGCGAACTGCTCAGAGACACGTGTCGGTGCCCGTCCGTTGTCTTTGTCTTGAACTGTTGTACCACACACTGTCACAGTTACGTCCGGTCAATACAAGTGCAGTAAAGGCTGCTCGGTTTAAGAAACAGTTTTTGTGTAACGAGGCGATCCAGAGACTACCATGAGCTAGGAGAAGAACTCGCCTACATTATCAATGAGTAACTTGACTCGCGACAGAAACGGTAAAACTAACAAAACGTGCCTTCCTAAACCCCTCCATGGAGTCGCTTATTGGAAGACTAGAACCCATTTATATCGGTGGGAAGATGCTGAGGAAAGCTACACTACGTTTCAAAGCACTAGCTACAACGGCCCCGACATGGCGCGCAAGAATCCCTCTGATAGGTAGGGGAGGGCGGAGTTTTCCGGTCAGGTATGGTCAAAAGCTTGGCGGCAGGAGGTTCCTTCCAACAACTGGCATGGATCCCGTCAGAACATATACATGCATTCTGCGTCCTATGGCCAGACACGGCTCGCACCACGCGGTGCTCCGCACAGCGCCGACCTCCCCACATGAACTGAGCCTAACTTACATATTTGACTTGGCACTTGCAGTTGCGGCGCAGTTGCTTGGCGGCACGCAGTGTGGCGAGGAGACAGACCTTGGCGGACGAGGCCGCCCTCCAGCTCTCCTCCCAGGTGTGTGGCGTGCGCAGGCCCGGCACCCAGCGTCCCGGCTGCAGCTTGCCCTGCAGGTTCGCCTGCCACCGCGTCAGCGGCCACAGCGACGTTGGCGGCGTCCTCACTGTCGACATAGACACCCACAGCCGTACTGCCACCGTAGCCAGTCGTGTACCGACAGTGTCGACACAGACACAGCCGTACTGCCACCGTAGCCAGTCGTGTACCGACAGTGTCGACACAGACACTGCCACCTAGCCTTCTGTACCATGCCACCGTAGCCAGTCGTGTACCGACAGTGTCACCACAGACACTCACAGCCGTACTGCCACCGTAGCCAGTCGTGTACCGACAGTGTCACCACAACTCACAGCCGTACTGCCACCGTAGCCAGTCGTGTACCGACAGTGTCACCACACTCACAGCCGTACTGCCACCGTAGCCAGTCGTGTACCGACAGTGTCACCACAGACACTCACAGCCGTACTGCCACCGTAGCCAGTCGTGTACCGACAGTGTCGACACAGACACAGCCGTACTGCCACCGTAGCCTGTCGTGTACCGACAGTGTCACCACAGACACAGCCGTACTGCCACCGTAGCCAGTCGTGTACCGACAGTGTCACCACAGACATTCACAGCCGTACTGCCACCGTAGCCTGTCGTGTACCGACAGTGTCACCACAGACACTCACAGCCGTACTGCCACCGTAGCCAGTCGTGTACCGACAGTGTCACCACACTCACAGCCGTACTGCCACCGTAGCCTGTCGTGTACCGACAGTGTCACCACAGACACTCACAGCCGTACTGCCACCGTAGCCAGTCGTGCACCGACAGTGTCACCACAGACACAGCCGTACTGCCACCGTAGCCAGTCGTGTACCGACAGTGTCATCGCAGACACAGCCGTACTGCCACCGTAGCCAGTCGTGTACCGACAGTGTCACCACAGACACAGCCGTACTGCCACCGTAGCCAGTCGTGTACCGACAGTGTCACCACAGACATTCACAGCCGTACTGCCACCGTAGCCAGTCGTGTACCGACAGTGTCACCACAGACACTCACAGCCGTACTGCCACCGTAGCCAGTCGTGTACCGACAGTGTCACCACAGACACAGCCGTACTGCCACCGTAGCCTGTCGTGTACCGACAGTGTCACCACAGACACAGCCGTACTGCCACCGTAGCCTGTCGTGTACCGACAGTGTCACCACAGACACTCACAGCCGTACTGCCACCGTAGCCAGTCGTGTACCGACAGTGTCACCACAGACACAGCCGTACTGCCACCGTAGCCAGTCGTGTACCGACAGTGCCACCACAGACACAGCCGTACTGCCACCGTAGCCTGTCGTGTACCGACCATGCCACCACAGACACAGCCGTACTGCCACCGTAGCCAGTCGTGTACCGACAGTGTCACCACAGACACTCACAGCCGTACTGCCACCGTAGCCAGTCGTGTACCGACAGTGTCACCACAGACACAGCCGTACTGCCACCGTAGCCTGTCGTGTACCGACAGTGTCACCACACTCACAGCCGTACTGCCACCGTAGCCAGTCGTGTACCGACAGTGTCACCACAGACACTCACAACCGTACTGCCACCGTAGCCAGCCATGTACCGACAGTGCCACCACAGACACAGCCGTACTGCCACCGTAGCCAGTCGTGTACCGACAGTGTCACCACAGACACTCACAGCCGTACTGCCACCGTAGCCTGTCGTGTACCAGGAGGCGCTCAGCTACCACTGATGCCCACTCCTGACCAAGAGGTCCTAATCTGCCACCTGGACACGATCTGGACCAGGAGGCACCGAATCACTATCCAGACCCACCTCGGACCAGAAGCTCCCGCGCCGAACGTGGAGGTTCCGACTCACCAGTCAAGTCTATATCGGACAGAGAGGGCGAGGGCATCACGGTGGGAAGAGCCATGGCGCAGTTGTCGGTGGTCTCGCCTCTGTTGTGTGTCGCCTGCGGTCCCGTGCGGCTTCTGTCGCAGGTCGGGAGGGGTCCAGCGGCACCTGATCGGCAGGTCTGGCGGGGTCCAGCGGCACCTGATCGGCAGGTCGGGAGGGGTCCAGCGGGACCTGATCGACAGGTCGGCCGGGGTCCAGCGGCACCTGATCGGCAGGTCGGCCGGGGTCCAGCAGCACCTGATCGACAGGTCGGGAGGGGTCCAGCAGCACCTGATGGACAGGTCGGCGGGGTCCAGCAGCACCTGATCGGCAGGTCGGGCGGGGTCCAGCAGCACCTGATCGACAGGTCGGCCGGGACTCCGCGACACTGCGGCACAGCAGGGGAGTCTGCGACACGGCGACGCCGGGTGGGCTGGCCCGCTGCGCCGGCTCGCTCGCAGTCCCGCGTCCGCCTGTAGTGGCCGGTTGGTGGAGCACGCGACTCGCGTCATGTCGTCCCCCAGATTACGGCCGCCTGATTGCACTGCACGGTATCGTGGTGTGACGCACAGCATCGCACGGTATCGCGGCGTCGCGGTGACGCCGTGTCGCACAGCGTGCCCGGGACCTGGGTGGGGCCAGGGGCTGTCGGGCCAGGGGCTGTCGGGCCAGGGGCTGTCGGGCCAGGGGCTGTCGGGCCAGAGGCTGTCGGGCCAGGGGCTGTCGGGCCAGGGGCTGTCGGGCCAGGGGCTGTCGGGCCAGGGGCTGTCGGGCCAGGGGCTGTCGGGCCAGGGGCTGTCGGGCCAGGGGCTGTCGGGCCAGGGGCTGTCGGGCCAGGGGCTGTCGGGCCAGGGGCTGTCGGGCCAGAGGCTGTCGGGCCAGGGGCTGTCGGGCCAGGGGCTGTCGGGCCAGGGGCTGACGCCGTGTCCGACAGCGTGCCCGGGAGGTGGGGCCAGGGGCTGTCGGGCCAGGGGCTGTCGGGCCAGGGGCTGTCGGGCCAGGGGCTGTCGGGCCAGGGGGTGTCGGGCCAGGAGCTGTCGGGCCAGGGGCTGTCGGGCCAGGGGCTGTCGGGCCAGGGGCTGTCGGGCCAGGGGCTGACGCCGTGTCCGACAGCGTGCCCGGGGGTGGGGCCAGGGGCTGTCGGGCCAGGGGCTGTCGGGCCAGGGGCTGTCGGGCCAGGGGGTGTCGGGCCAGGGGCTGTCGGGCCAGGGGCTGTCGGGCCAGGGGCTGTCGGGCCAGGGGCTGACGCCGTGTCCGACAGCGTGCCCGGGGGTGGGGCCAGGGGCTGTCGGGCCAGGGGCTGTCGGGCCAGGGGCTGTCGGGCCAGGGGCTGTCGGGCCAGGGGGTGTCGGGCCAGGGGCTGTCGGGCCAGGGGCTGTCGGGCCAGGGGCTGTCGGGCCAGGGGCTGTCGGGCCAGGGGCTGTCGGGCCAGGGGCTGTCGGGCCAGGGGCTGACGCCGTGTCCGACAGCGTGCCCGGGGGGTGGGGCCAGGGGCTGTCGGGCCAGGGGCTGTCGGGCCAGGGGCTGTCGGGCCAGGGGCTGACGCCGTGTCCGACAGCGTGCCCGGGGGGTGGGGCCAGGGGCTGTCGGGCCAGGGGCTGTCGGGCCAGGGGCTGTCGGGCCAGGGGGTGTCGGGCCAGGGGCTGTCGGGCCAGGGGCTGTCGGGCCAGGGGCTGTCGGGCCAGGGGGTGTCGGGCCAGGGGCTGTCGGGCCAGGGGCTGACGGGCCAGGGGCTGTCGGGCCAGGGGCTGACGCCGTGTCCGACAGCGTGCCGGGGTGGGGCCAGGGGCTGTCGGGCCAGGGGCTGTCGGGCCAGGGGCTGTCGGGCCAGGGGCTGTCGGGCCAGGGGCTGACGCCGTGTCCGACAGCGTGCCCGGGGGTGGGGCCAGGGGCTGTCGGGCTTGACAATTCGCGCGCGCGGCGTCCGTCTTGCAGGTGCCGTGTGACCATTGACCATTCAGTATGATGGCTGGGGCCGATTTGCCCGGGTAGGTCAGCGTGTGTGCGCAACACGAATGAGGGTGAGGTTCAGGCGCGGGATATACTGTACACGTACAGGAGGGTGAGGTTGCGGCGTAGAGCATACTCACTCGGTAGGAGGTCGTCGCGGACCAGCGGAAGAAGCGCTCTTTGCTTTGAGATAGGTGCAACATTCCTTGGTGTTCGGTTACCCCAGGATGGGTCTGCCCGCAGTGTCGGTGTCGGTCGCCGGAGTCTCCCATGTAGGCGTTGGGGGGGGGGGGGGGGAGGGGGGAGGGGAGGGGACTGAATCAGCACCTCCAACTCTGACCCGGTGCATACGGTTGGCGATGGTCACAGTCGGCTGGACAAAATTGTGATATCGGTAAGTCTGAATCGTTTCGTCACGAAGACTCTGCTCATAAGTGTGATTATCCCATTGGCAATTCCGTTAGCTCGATATCTCAGCCGCCAACTTTGCATCGTTGCAAAGGAGTCACTTTCATGTTGGCATCAACACGTTCGTGTTCTTGCAAGCGCATCACGTTAGCTGATGCGTGGTGCCGTCCAGCGTGTGACAAATCAGAGAGCACTAGCAATAACAAGCATTCGTGATGGAGCTGCCTGTTTTCTTGTTCAGGGCCAGGAACATTGTGCTGCGAGCCCACCCGGTTCACTGTGACTATATGCACACGCTGTGACCACTGGTAGGGCCGGTGGGAGCCATTACACGAGGGGCTGCTGGAGAAGTCTGCACGGCGAGGTCATGCCCGCACCTGTCTCGATGTGATGCCTGCCCAGCAGGATCAAACTCAACCCAAATATAAGGAATTATAGACCATCACACATATGCAACTAGCAAGAACCGGTTGTAGTTTCCTTGGATACACAGGTGCACAAATAACTTGCACATGATCAACAGTTTCTATGCATATGGGAGGAGCTGCGTACCAGTGCTGCCGGTACATGCCCTTGCAAAGCTTCAATCTCATTATATTTTAACACAATATAATTTATCGAAGGCGTCGATTGTCGAGTTCACACGACACCGTGGCATCGGAGGTCAGCTACCCGACAGCAGGATAGCGGCGCTGCAACAAACGCTATGCCTCACGACCTTCAGTCTGCAAGGCTGCTTGTACGAATACCTAGAACCAGCTATAAATCCCTGGAATTGTCAGGTGGCTGGAAGGGAAGAGCATGAGACATGAGCACCGCTCAGGTTAGCGACGTAGGGGGGGGGGGCGTGCACGTCCTGAAGCGCTGTGAAATTTCATATAACACCTGTGACACCGCATGTAAAAATACACCTACAAGCCTTTTAGTCCACTGCTCCACCTCCGCATCTAAGATCGGTTGCGACGCCATTGGCTTGAGATCTGACAGAGCTGAGTCGATCTGGTGCTGGTGTGATGTACTAGTCTTTGGTATGCATTAAATACGCCAGCAGTGTTCCATCTTTGCCACCGAGCCTGAATCCGATAGCTCATTGCCATTCCTAACTTCATGAATTTTAGCATTCTTCTTCCACCAATTCCCACTTACCACTCAGAATTAGATCCATTCTCTAAACTTTGCTTCTTCAAACTTCCATCGCAACCGTTGAGTGAACTGCTAGCATCTCCTGTTCAACGAAACAGTTATGTGGCAGCACTGCACGCCCAGGCTCACTGTAGTTGGCGTTCAGTGTCGGGCCCCAACACATAACGCTTAACAAACAGGCGATCATGGTGCTAGGAGAGAACTGATAGCCTCACAGCATGATGTCGATAAAATCGTGCTGTTGGCTTAGACCAGCCATGTCAAGCATAGCGTTGCGCATTACACTGACCCGCTGATCTACCCAAGGCCTTAAGGCGGTCTGACCTACAACTAAATCGTTCCAGTTGTCTGACCGCACCAGAGCTGCGTTCTGGGGAGCCGCGCTTACTTCGCCTCGCAGGTGTATATCTTGAAGTGATCTGCGGCGGCCAAGAGACGACAGCCGACGGGACTGCACAGAAGAGCTGCCGGCCGGATCCTAGACCAACATCACGTGCCTGTTGTGCTAAGCTGCGCCAGGATTGCCGACGTTCGTGCAACTGGAACGGCCCATGCAAAGGCCGCGCGCCGGATCGCAGCGCGGATCACAACGGTACCTTGGGGCTCGAGTCACTGGTAAGAGAGCGGACGGCTGACAGCAGATCAGACCGAGATGGCCTGGAGTAGATGACGTTGAGTGGGGTCAATGGAATCAGCTTAGAGTATTGAACACAACGTGCCCGCGTTCATGACGTCATCGACCCAGAAGGTTACGCCGAGTTCCTTCGCTCCCCAAATACTGGGCGCCAAATTTGGCGAACGGCTGACATGATCTCTATGCAGCTTAACGCCAGACCACGCAGCTGCACCTGCGATGGCGCACGTCCTGACAATTGTGCCGGTGATCTCACCAGTGCAGCCTGGTGATTTCACCAGTCAGTGAGGTCTGGTGATCTCATCAGAGCGGAGTGGTGATTTCATCCGTCAGCGAGGTCTGCTGGTATCGTCAGCGAGGTCTGGTGATCCCACCAGAGCGGAGTGGTGATTTCACCCGTCAGCGAGGTCTGCTGGTATCGCCAGCGAGGTCTGGTGATCCCACCAGTGCGGAGTGGTGATTTCACCCGTCAGCGAGGTCTGCTGGTATCGCCAGCGAGGTCTGGTGATCCCACCAGTGATGGCTGGTGATCCCACCATTGTGGCCCGATGATCTTACCAGTGAGGTTTGGTGACCGCACCAGTAAGGTCTTGTCGTCTCACCAGTGTGTTTCGGTGATGCTGCAGATTCAGATACGATCTCGCCAGACCGTGGAAGCGTGCATGACGACAATTGCAGCCGGGCTGTTACGAGACCTCATAGCTGCATAGATAAACTCACAGGACTGCGCAAGACTGCAAGACCGAACACACAGATCGGTGATCGCACAACGGCTCACGACTGCAATGTTCATCTCGCAAGACCTCACAGCTTCAAAGACGATGCTGCCGCGATCTCACAGGACTTGCCGACTGCACAGGCAGCCCCGAGTGGCCTCCCAACCGTCATGATCAGGTCGCCGTTCATCTCGGACGCCGCTGCTGCAGTCCGGAGTACCTGCGACGACCATCAGCGTCTAGACACGGTGAAGTCTAGTCGCGCATTTATATGCATCAGACGTTTTACAGTGGTTAACTTGGAACACATATACGGGGTTCATGAATCGGCGCAACTCTTAGCAAGCGCTAACACAAACTTCTTTTCTGGCACACGATGGGCATGACTTATGGCTTCCTGTGTATTATTGCTGCTTATATGCTCTCCTTGATCTTAGGCACGGGGCTGGGGGATTGGAGGTATTTACTGGATTACTGTATGAACCTATCTCATTAACTTTGTATCCCTATTTTCATCCTAAGAGCAGAGCGCTTTCCTACTTCTACAATGGATTAAGAACAATCCGATCATGGCTTCATGCAGCGGGAGTTCTCTCTGTGCCCCATAATATTAGTCATCAGTAGCGTAGTATCGGACTCAGTGTGAGTAATATCGCTTTGTGAAGCTGATAGTATCGCTGAATCATGTAAACTGGAACTATGCTGGAGGTACTCGTTTTGATATGGACGATAATTACGCACTTGTAATTTATCAAAGATGCAGTTTAGTTCGTCAGGAAAGCTCTGCTGTACCCACTGCAATTTTAGAGATAGCCTTCTGCTGTTCTGCTGCACCCACTGCAATTTCACGATAGCTTTCTTCTCTGAAGTGCACCGCGGATTGTATGGCGCATCATTATTTTACCGGATTACAGACAATGCAAGGTGGGGTGTGTGCTGACGGATGAGGGCTGGAAGCCCTCAAACGTTTCCAAGTGTGGGGTGCTAGATACACGTCACAAGAATTTGCGATCTATGCACGATTTGTATGATTCGGGTTGCGTTTCAGGTTAGTGTAGATGTTGATTGGTTGCAAAAATCGACTTTTCACGTGCAACCGTTCCATGTGCAATAATAGTAACCGATACGCGCTTGAAATGTTGAGCACAACATTCCGCGGTTCCTTGGGATACTCAATGTGTCCGATTTGTTACACATCGATCCATATGTCAAGGGTCAGCTTAGGCTGAAGTACTAAAACGGTGACTAAGTTCTGAATAGTTCCGTAGCGATGCACGGAAACACTATTTTCTTGTGCCTGGTGGTCACGGTGACGCCAAATTTGGCTTCAACGTTCCAAGTAACCTAAGAGTGTCTCAGAAGCCGAAAAAGGTTAACTGAAGCAACGTTCGGTTAGTGATCTCGTATGCCCTTGGAAGGGTCATTGTTAGCACGTTAGCTGCATTGCCCATCATCACATCACATCCAACATTGAAAATCAGGAGGCGAAAAGTGAGATTGATTGCCTATAATTCGCGATTTCGATGAAAACCAAATATATATGCTCCTTATTATGGCAACATAGCCCAATGGCTTGACATGAAATTGTCACGTTTTTGTGTACCGAAGGTCGGCAAAGGATGTCCCAGCGGTTATTTTTGGCACGCGCCGTTTTTCGCGGTGGTAAAAAATACCATCAGGGATGGTGGTTGTATCAACCCCCTGCACGTGCGAGGGTTAATATGCTCTGACGAAATCGTGACACTTCCCACTCATTGTGATCGCCTGAACCATTCTCGATCGGTCCTTGATTGGCTTTCGCCAGGACTGAATAGCTAACATGGCCCATTATTAGTAGTGCTTGTGCATCATCAAAATTTTAGAAGACGACACATATGTAAGCTCAATGATCCATTTCAGTCTCAGCTGAATACCTTTATGCCCATTACAATGAGTTTAATGAGACCGATGTGTCAATGTTGGCCATAGAGTAATGCGGTTAGGATGACTGTTGTAAGCTCGAAAAAGAGTCATGCGAGTAACAACACGAAAATTACACCTCTAATCTGATACCTATTTCCTGGCTCCACCACATGTATGCTGAGTTTAACTCCGACAAGGGTGAAACAAATCGTGGTCATGCCCAGGGAGGCAAAAAAAAACAAACGATTCGCCCCGAAATAACTGATGCTTCCCACAAGCACGCCATCCACGCCTCAGCAATCGAAGTGTAAACGAGTTGCGCCGACATACGGCCATCTTCACACAGCAAAAATCGACTGCATGGAATTCCAGTGTTGCCAGGATTACGAGTGAGTCATCAGTGGCCGGCGGCACCGGCTGATCCACGGCCGATGCCGTCGGCTGATCCACAGCCCGCCGGCTGATCCAAAGCCCGCCGGCTGATCCACAGCCCGCCGGCTGATCCGCAGCCCACCGGCTGATCCACAGCCCGTCGGCTGATCCGCAGCCCACCGGCTGATCCACAGCCCGTCGGCTGATCCGTAGTCCGCCGCTAGCTGATCCGCAGTCCGCCGGCTGATCCGCAGCCCACCGGCTGATCCGCAGCCCGTCGGCTGATCCGTAGTCCGCCGCTAGTTGATCCGCAGCCCGCTGGCTGATCCACAGCCCATCGGCTGATCCGTAGCCCACTGGCTGATCTGCAGTCCGCCGGCTGATCCGTAGTCCGTCGGCTGATCTGCAGTCCGCCGGCTGATCCGCAGTCCGCCGGCTGATCCGCAGCCCGCCGGCTGATCCGCAGCCGGTGCCACCGGCTTGGCCATGGCGGAGCGGACGCGACACAGACACCAGCGCACACAAGTGGGCCATATCCGAGCTCCCACTCAGCTGGAGTGGACAAGTGAACAGCTGCGAGCTGGAGTGACCGGAGTAACCCTGAGTGAACTGCAGGAAACCGGAGTCGGCCTGAGTGGACGGAATAGGCTAGTGTGGACCGTAATAGGTTGGCGTGGACCGACATGGGCCAGTGTTAATAGGTTGATAGGAGCGAGCTGGAACGGGTGAAAACACTTCGGGAGTAGCTGAAGTGGACGGAGTGTACGGGAATCTATCGGAGTGGACAGTAGTAAATCAGAGTGCTCTGAAATAGTCCGAAATGGGTGGCAGTGGGCCAATACAGACGAGTGTGGACCAAAATAAGCAGAGTGGACAGGAGCGGACAGAGGTAAACCAGAGTGGAAAGAGTGGACATAAATATATTCCAGTAGACTGCAGCAGCGAGCACTGACATTGCTAGAGTGGACCACAGTGCCTTTCGCATAATACTGCTCCGATATGATCAAAATGTGTATATACAAGCGCAGGAATCGATCAACTTCGAGGACACACTAGTCAGCAGCGAGGCGGTACAATGATGTTCTATTTATTTCACGGATGACGCGGACATCTAACGTCAGATTATTCCGAATTGATCGCTCAAAATCGGAACTCGCCGACTGCCGAATAGAATCTGTTTCCTGCTGTGTGGTTGCTGCAGGTTGAGCCACTGATCGGGAAGGAGCGTGGGCGAACGTCAGCTATATGTGCCCGGTAGCCTCAGTTTGAATATATTCAGTAGTGGCTTTGTCCTTTGGATGGGGCCGATTGTGTGCCGTATAGGTAAACTGATCAGCTAGTTTGTGAGCGTTGCACATTACTGGTGCCAGTGGCACGACTGGACCGACACTTCTGAATCTTATATTCGGAAGGCGCAGTTTCAAGTCCATCAAATTATCAGAGGACATCCTTCTCTTCCCATCGGAATCAGGAACCTTTTCCCTCTATTCCCGGACTCTTGCGTGGCCAATTTCTGTTTCAAATGGAGAGAAAATGTAATTGGAAATACATGGGACAGGCATTCGTTAGCGTGAGATATAACGCAAGTCACACGCGAAGGTCAGTAGGGAGGACCAGGGTCCATAGCCTATTTTTTAGTCCATATCTTTTGTGATCTTAATCCTACTCTTATGGGATGAACTGACTGACACCTTCACTTTTCACTATTACTTCCCTCTATTATTTTCTACAACGAGATTGAGCGCACTATTACTGGGATGGAAGTCTGGCTTTAAGACCTAAATTATTTGGATATTGCAAAGTAGAGCAATACGTTTGCACTATTTCATTGTCAAACAGCACCATTCAACAGTCCAGCAGAAGAAATGCGATGGTGATTTTGCAGAAATGGCGATGTTCTGCGCGACAAAAAGGCGGGACAGGACTGTTTTACGGCCCTGGTTGGTAGCCACAGCTTTATAACATTGAAAATCGGCAACCTGAAATATAATTATTCAAGAAACATAGCTGAAATGATTATAAACAATTTGCATATCCGATTACATGATTACAAACAATGTAATATCCGAATTCGAAGAATGCTCATGACACAAGAACACATTGGACAATGCCTTGATGCAAGCGATAATATTGGTAGAAAGTATGAATTCATTCGCAATAGACAAACTTGGAGGAAAAGCGAAAAACGCAACAACAACACTGATTTGGCCGCAAAGTTTTTTTTTCGGACCCCGGTGTGGGTTTTCAGAGTCCCGCAGTATACATTTAGGTCCCAGCGCTATTTTGTTCAGCTCCTGCGCGATTCTTAGGGCCCACCACCTCTCAGGGGAGGGACATTTCCTTCCTTCGTCTTCGGTACGCCACTTATTGGTGTAGAAATACAACTGCAAATTGTGGTACCACTAATCTTACAGTGCATTAACACGCGCCCTGGAGGGGGCGAAATCCGCCCACCCCTCCGGTTTTTCGCAGATAACTCCAGATGTTACCGGCAGATATACGCCATTGTTTGTGTACCTGCTAATAAATGAACGGCGCGTTGCTTAAAATAAGGAAAATGAAATTGGACCGAAAATGTTTCGAGTTAAAGGTTGCTAAAGTTTTTTTTTTTAAATTATCAGCGCCAGACCACAAAAATCGGTGCTGATGCGCTTCCCGTATATTGGCAAAAAGGAAGTGTTCTTGGCAAAACTAGCGACTTATTTGATGTACATTGTCATGCTACATTGTTTCAAAGTCATGTCAAGTCACCGAGGTCAAGTCAGGTCAAGTTCATGACAGGTGAACACACGCTCCTCTAGAAGGGGATAGCGAAATCCGCTAACCCCTCCGATTTTTCGTACATAACTCCATATTGTACCTGCCGATATCCGCCAAATGTTTGCGTTCCTGCTTAGAAATGACCGGCGCATTGTTTAAAGTAAGAAGAATGAGAATCTGCCGAAAAGTTTTCAAGTTAGAGGCTGTTAAAATAAAAACAATTCGCAACGCCAGACCACAAAATCGACGCTGATGCGCTTCTCGTATATTGGCAAAGGGAAGTGTTCTTGACAACACTAGCGACTTATTTGATGCATATTGTTATGCTATATAATTGAAAAGTCATGTTAGGTCGCCGAGGTCAAGTCAGGTCAAGTTCATGACAGGCTAATGGAACCAATCTTGGTCAACTGGAATGTGTCATAAATGAAAATGACTGTCATGCGATTGATGTCACTTTGCACGTTACTCCTTACACATCACAAAATCTACTGTTTGCCATTGTGTGCCTAAGCCTTTCCATACTTTACTCATGCATTTCACTCCTTTTCTTGCGAAACCGATTGTTCCGAGCCGTCCAACGGAGCAGTCGGGTTGGGAGCCCGGTTCCGGTAGCTGGATCAGGTAATGACCTAGTAAAGTGCTCCTAAATAGGTGACCTGAGGTCAAATGGCGGATCTGGCATCTGTATTGCATCATTAGTAATGTCCAAAACATCATTAGTGACAATTTTGGAGCATTTAAACATGACAGCGATCCATAACAATGACAAGCCAAGCCACCAAAACCAGGAAATTTTGCTATTTTGACCTTATTTGACCTTGAATATATTGACCTAAGGTCTTGAACTTTGCACACAATAGAGTTCACTATCGTGCCCATCCACATTGCGAATTTCCTTGCTCTAGCCTTCATAGGAGCCGAGATCTTAAGGGGTGGAATCCGCCCCCCTCCAGTGCGCGGTTATTTTCAGAGGCCCTCCAGGGCGCGTGTTAAGGGCCAGAACGGCTTGAAAAGTGACACGCCAATTCCGAAATTCGTAAAAACTCGATAGTCTTACCGTATATTGTCTGCAAAATGTTCCCAGTGTTCGAAAACAGCATTTTAGCTTTGATATACCAGCACCCATGCCCATAAATAGTGCAGCAAGTCATACTATTACAACGTGATTATCGGAGTCGTTGGAAACGCGCAATTCCATTGTCAGGTTCTAAGTATTGTCATTCGTTTTCCAAGGCTCGAAACCAATAATTTTAATATTATTGAATTGCCAAGATCATGAGGAGTAGACGAAGAGTAGAAATGAACGATATGGCCCATCCAGCAACCTTCTGCAGATAATTTAATGTTCGAAGGGAACAAACGATGCAAATAGTATATAACGATGAACATATTATGGATTTCCCAAAAAAACTTCAACGACCTACACGCTTATTTTGTATTTTACATAGTAGATACATACTTTGGCTACAGGTCTCGATTGTATTCTACTGTGGGTTTTTGTGCTAACATGAATAACCTGGGTTCAACCAGATCGATGTTCTTAACAGCGCCATCTATATTCGTCGATAAGTATTGACCCGCGCCGTCTTTCCTGTCAAATCCTCCCACCTCGTCTCGGAGGGGGGGGGGAGGGCGGTTGAAGACCCCCTCTAAAATCCAAACTAAGCATTGCACGAAAACGAAAGAGGTGTCATCAGAAGGCGCTCGACGAGTAGGGTCCGGGTCCACCCTCCAAAACACTTTTCCCCCAAAAGTGACGTCACCAGGGGGCTATATTTTCACGACTTCTCACGACTTAAATTATATTTTTGACTCTGGGGGGTTTATTTTGTAGGACATATGAAAACCAAAATATATTTGTAATGATAAAAGGACAGCGAAATTGACCAGGGCTGTAACTTTTTTGGACCCCCAAAAATGAATTTTTCTTTCAAATTTCAAAATTTTGAGTTTTGAAGTCTTCTTTAATTTTCCTTTTCCAATAGTTAGAGCAGGCCGAGAAACGTTGATAGAAGTCAACTTGCCCTAATAAAAAGCTCACTTTAGCCAGAATACTGCATTTGACCTGTAATTTGGAAAATACGCAAAATTTATAGGTAGTCAAAAACGAAAAGAAAATCAAATCGTACATTTTGTTGCATCCGTAAATATAAGCAAATGCTGAAAGTTTCAATAAAATATCTGTATCCGTTAAAGCGTGACGATTGGTTTAACTTTTTGGAGGTGACCTCACTTGACCTTGACTAATTCGTTGACCCTAGATGACCTAACATAAACATTTTGAGTCAGCATGTCAACTTGATGTTGGAAAAGGTATACCAAATTTGGGCGCGCTGCCGCGCGCCGTTCGTCCGTTACCTGCGAAAAAACCTGAGGGGGGCGGTTGAAGGCCCCCCGAGACGGGACGGGTTAATTGTATTAACACGTAGAGCATGCCAAGCCTTCCTTAAGTGTAGTAATCTGTCAAATAACGACTTATGTCATGATTGCAACATTCAGGCATCATTGGAATATAATCATAATCACCATTATTAGTTATTGCAGTGGTATTTTCGAAATACTGATGGCATGATGCGGAGACAGGGTCTCGTTGACACAATTTCCGTTTGTCAACTGTTGTGCGTGTGTCGCTCGTGCGGGAGCCCGAATCGTGGTTTATGGTTATATCACCATAGACCTCCACGGACGCGCGCCCCACTCCTGATTGTTCGCCCAACAGAACAGTGGCGTTAGAGCAGGGCCACAGTCAGCAGTTTGTGTAAGAAGACCGTGCATAGCGAATATAGAGAGACCGTGGTCTTGCACTACAGTCTTACAGTGATGATGGAATGTGCACTACCACATCAACTAGACCCGGTCTTACCTTTATTGAGTCAGCAATGTAAAAAAACAGCATTTGAGTATATTTACCAGAGTGGCGGTCTGTGACAAGCAACAGTGCAAACTATTTCGGCTTTCCTCAAGTAGCAAGGTATCGAGCCAGTCAAACCGACCCGTTGCAGCCGAGATATAAATACCTTTATGGTCCGACTGAAAGTTAAATTGGCCAAGTTGAACCGGCACAAAGAACACTTTAACAAAGCTAATGAAGAGTGGATGAAGCAAGACGTTGTGAACGCTAAGAGTGCATCGACAAGTGGCGAGACTCCTGCAGACTCCGGTTATCCTGTGCCCATTCGCGGCAGACAGCGGTTGACTTTTTTCGGAGAAGAGTCTTAGCACACATCGAAACGCCACAAAGTCGCTGATTCGGCACACTGCTGATAAGCTGGCTTACGCGGCGAGAAGGAGAGCGAGGAGCGAGGGTCGGAACGAGCTGGCATTCGTGCTCAATCGGTCCATGGAAACCACAACAAAACTGACAAAGGTACGTCGACTACTCTGTGATAAAACTCCTAAGCCCCTACAGTACTCCGAAGATGAAGTACTCGCCCATTTTGCGGATAGAAAATTCACCAAGGCGACATGGCAGCTCTAGTCCTCGGCCAAAAAAGAACACGCTGATATTCATCCGACATACGACTGCATCCGATCTAATAAGGAACGGTGTTACCCGGACATCAGCATTGAGCCGATGCGCGCCGAGGTGCGTAGGCAATCTCTGCTGGCCCACACGAGTGATGGGCCCCTTCACATGCAGGAAGAGTTAGTATGCCAAATAGCCAATGGAGACAACCGAGTGACTCTGCAGCTCACCTTCAAGTGGGGATTTGACGGGTCCACCGGTCAAAGACTCTACAAACAGGGCGGCACGCCAGAGGCAGCTCAAGATAGCCAGGTGCTTCTGAACTCTCTAGTGCCGCTCTAGTTGGCCCGTAGAGATCAGGTGGTATGGTGTAACCAAGCACCATCTTCCACTCGGTTCTGCAGGCCCATAAAGTTGCAATACTGCAAGGATACGGCTGCGCTGAGCAGAGAAGAGTCGACGTACTGACAGCAGCAGATTGACAACCTCCAGACACATGTCACTGATTTGAAAGGCGTAAGCGCCAGTGTGGATTCCACGTTGGAACAGACGGTTAGTTAGTTATTTGAGTTTAAGGGCGCTTCGACCAAAACGTGATCATTTAGCGCCCGGAACAGACGGTGATCGACGGGAAAGTGTTGAACGCCATCACCAATACAGCGTCAATGCAGACCTGTCCCATCTGCTTTGCCACGCCCAGAGTCATGAATGATCTACACCACGTGCGTCAGTTGGCAGTCAACAGAGAACACCTGCGACTGTGCCTGAGCACCCTGCACTCCTGGATCCAACACTTCGAGTGCGTCTTGCACATCAGCTACAGACTGAGCATAAAAAGTGGCAGTGCAGGTCAATAGCTGACAAAGAGGAAGTCATTCGGCGCAAGAAGACGTCCAAGATCAGTTCTGGCATCTTCTATACCTCCACGTGGACCAGGCTAGAACGGGCAGAGGCGGAACATCGAATGCCGGCAACACGGCCAGACGGACGTTCAGCGACGAGTCGAGGCTGGCAGAAGTAACCGGTGTTCACAAAGTACTCGTCAGTCGCCTTCACACCATCCTGCAAGTACTGCACAATCTGAGTACGAAATCGTAAATTCGCCGACTACTGCGACTGCACGGCGGAGCTCTATGGTGCACTGTACCCTTGGCACCCGATGCCAGTACCACCGCACAGAGTGCTGATACACGGATATCAATCCATCGCATCACCGCTCTTGCCGATCTGAATCATGAGCGAGGAGCCCAGGAGTCCCGCAACAAGGCTGTCCGCACATACCGCGTCGGACATGCGCGGAAGGACTCGCGACTACACATTGCCGACCAGTTCAGATACCTGTTGCTGGGCAGTGATCCGCTCATCAGCTCCTCCGCCGCAAGTCAACGTCTTCAAACAGCAGCGCGGGGCTCATCGGCCGACGTGCTTCCGTTTGCCGGAAGTAGTTGGACCTGGTCTTTGACCTCAGATGCTTGGAGCATACTGCAAGCCGCCGCAGGTCAAAACATTAGCGACTCAGAGCTCAGTGAGTGAGGCAGTTTGGTTTCGCTTTGTTTTTATTGCTTTGTTTTTGTTTTGCATAATTTGTGGGTTTCACCGATAGATGATGCCGAATATATGCTTCATGTTAACGAGTGCCAAGTGTTATTACAAACTCTCCAATTATATCTCTGAGTTCATCGTATTTGGAGATGTACGGAGGAGATATGATGCATAGTTGTCAAATGACGCGCACCGCAAGCTATTGCATGTCATATCAACAATAACAATATTTAACCAAATTGTCATCAGACACAAAAACCGTTGCCAGAATCAGTGTCTACGTTGAAAACCATCCCGAAATCTGTTTGTTATGTATGCACTTTGACAAGTAAGTAGGATGTCACTTGTCAGACCGTTCTGGCCCATAGTGCAGTGGTTCGAATTTAGAAGTCGTGATATAAAAATCCCCTGAAGCCGAATGGAGCACACCTTGTTAAAAGGAAAAGTCCAGACCTGACATATATCCGAATGTGAGTAGGCTACATGGTGCAGCTCAACTTGACCGGATCAGCCGTCGGCGGCTTATGAGACCGTAAATCGGAAATACCTTGCGACCGGCGAGTGTTGAGCCGGCCGTCAGCGTCGGCCCAAGGCCGTATAGTACAGCGACCACAACGTCACGAGCTCACTGGGAGTGGTCGGAATATTTTCATCCGGCGGCCTGCGTGGCGAGCCAGTGGCCAGAGTACGACTCGGTGCCACCCTTCGCGGCGCGCATCGGCCGACATGCCTCCGTTTGCCGGCAGAAGTTGGACATGCTCGGCGCGCCTCACTCTCGCGGAAACATCAACCCGCTGCAGTTAACAAATTTCACACAAGGGTATCCGTGTATATAATCATCACCCACGCTTCCAGTATCGGTATCCTATAACGTACTTCGGGGAGTAGGTGGACCACCTTGCAATTACGATTATAATTGAAATAGAGTGATCTAGCTGATTAGTTGGTTGATAAAAGTAGCAAGTAAAGGATCAGTTGGTTCTTCTGGATGTTATCTAGCTGGGAATAATTGAAGCGTTTACTTCAGATCAGTCGATGACCGCGCATAGCACGTGAATGAAAACGATTTGAAGAAAATCGGCTGAATTGCGGTATGTATAGCATATTTTTTATACGCACTATTTTGATGTTCACGTGAACAAAGTACTGGGCAAAGAGCATCAAAATAGTGTGAACGCCCACCTGAGCGTTGACACTGGGGATTGCTATGATCCTGGAACCATATCAATGTCGTTGACATCAGATGCTCTCGAAAGGCTCACTGGTCTGTGTCGGCGTGTGCAGAGGAACGATGCGCATGGTAAAGTTTTCATAATAACTTCATCATGATCGATATGGCCGGTGCGTAATAATACGTTGCGCGATGTTATCCATTTGCTCCGTGGCGTCGGATGCTGCGGACGTCGCCGACGTCGGATTCTGCTCAGCTCTGCCGGGACATGCCGACTCCAGGATTCTGGCGAGAGTCCGTCAGGTTTCTGCCGCGTGTGAACAGGACTTTAGGGTTTACGCTCCTGAAGCTCAAACGAAGCTCCTGAAGCGCCTCACTCAGTTTTTTTTTGCGCTCGCCGCTTCTTGCCGCGCTACGATGGAATTGTGAAGTAAAACGTTTTGGCTTTTCCTAAAGTTCTTTTATACGTATTATGTTATCGAAGCCAAATTATATTTTTAGTTTATCAAAGACAGCTCCAGGGTAGGACGACCACACTGCAAATCCTTTCAATGAGGGGAAGGACCCGGCATGCCCTCCATCCTGGAGGGCATATTGTGCCAATTTAGACAGTTCGATGAATTATTTTTTTTTTAAACAGTCAGGTTTTACACGGTATGTCCATTAGTACTAGTTCATACCAAAGATCATTGATGTAGAACACACGTGTGTTGCACATTTTCGCTACTAAATATGCACATAAATGGCAGAGCGGTTCCATGGAAAGGATGAAGTGAGGGGAAAGGATTTTCAACATGATAATGAAGCGAGTCAATGGCACACCATCACATCATTGCTAATTGCTTGAAGATTCCTGTACTGAACAATTGTAATTTTCCGCAAAGGCGGATCAAGATCAGCATAGAGCGGGAGGCATCTATATTAGGCATGTTCAAGTAAAGGGCATGATTCATAGTAATTAGAAAGTTATAAGAGTTGTTTTGCCTCGGGATTCAGAACGCAGAACAGAAAAAAAAAGTCCAATGCATGCTTTGTGTACCGACAGATGCATAATTGGTTTCGAACAGAGGTGGATCAAGGGTAAAGGAATAAGAAGGCTTTTCAAATGCTTTTCAACATACTGATATAATTATTCTCATTTTGGAATTATTTCTTCCTCGGCATTATCACCGAGACATGATATATCTACTTGCCATGGCGGTAGGTCTACTGCAAGTGGGGGTGGGGATGGCATATATTCTTTATCGTTCTAATATTGTACAATTCTATGCATTCTTCTTCACATCAATATTGTACAATCCATGGTAACTATACAGGAAGTTACGCTTTAGCAGTCCTTTCGTCCAAAGGACAGATGGAAATACGACACACCAAGTGACGAAAACCGTTAAAAAATCACGGACGGGGGTAACAATACGAACATTTTATGGGGTTGCCCACAATTAGATGTACCTGGCGTCGCCGAATATGTATGAGAAAAATTGTTCATTTGTGGAGCAAAACTCGGCACAGCATTAAACTACTACCTGCCTATAAACCAACTTAAGGTGATTACAGCATGACTTTTGCTGGCGAAAGGTGTCTTCTTCAATCTCGGTTATCCTGGATACGACTATTATGCTTGAAAGTGAACTCCATTAGCCCCCCCCCCCCAGACGAGGAACGACCTCTCCGTGGTGAGTGTATTCGAGTGTTCCAATGATCCGGCGGACTAGGAGTGCTCTGTCATCCCACTGCTTCCCTTTCAATATCCGTTCCTTGTCAACATCCATGTCCTCCACCAGGCCCAGCAATGCCAACCTTCCCAGGTAAGAGCAGGCAGATACAGATGGCTCGAAGATTGTCACCAGTGTGGGTGACGCTTTCGTGAGAGAAAACACCACAAGATCCCCTCCCTTACCTTCTCACGCGTTCATGGTCTTTCACACGCGTCTGCACTGCCAAGTTCATGGTCATTGAACTCGGTGTATTAAAATAGATGCACATATCTGCCCTCACAATACAAGGATGTAAATCACGTCCAGAGTGTCGACAATTGTCTACATTGGTGCATACATATGTATATATATATATATATATATAAAAAAAAAAATATATAATATATATATATATATATATATATATATATATATATATATATAACATCTATATGATTTGTATATATATGTATATATGTATGTATATATATATGTGTGTATGTATATATATATACATATGTATGTGTACATATATGCATAAGTTCATGCGGGACACGGACACAGCAGGATAGTAGCTGGGCGCTGTTGGCTGTTATTTTCGGTGAAGACACCAAGGAAAGAGTATAATAAAAATACTGAAGCTGGAGAAAAGTGTGTGATAAATTCCGAAACTTTCTAAGCGTTGAAATAATCCATTGCGATACATTTCCTGAAAATCATATTTATAACCCTTTAAGCACAACATTAGCGTGAACACAGAGCATATTTACCCAGCTGACAAATGTTTTAATGGTATCTTACACGGTATTTATCTGATTGAATCGATGTTTTCAAACGGAGCATGCTTGAATCTTGCATCATATGTCATGCTGTGGAGATTAAGCAGCCCACGCGTTCCATTGAGAAAGCTCACGCTCAATGAGTTTTACCGTGGTATATCGAGCCTGCATCTGTGGTGTACGATGCCTATCTGAGGCTGGCTCGGACAGGTTCAGTGTCAGGTGTTCAAAGATTGCGCAAACGAGCTACCCGAGACCCAGTCCTGGCATGTCCCAGACACGATCCCCCTCGTGTGCCAGATACGGTCCGGGTTGGTCCGGACCGACCCAGATGCGGTCCCCGGAACGGTCTGAGCAGTTCCCGGTGTGTCACAGATACGGTCTCTGGTGTGTTCCAGGTATGGCCCCCGACATGTCCCAGGCAGTCCCCGGTGTGTCACAGATACGGTCTCTGATGTGTTCCAGGCATGGCCCCGACATGTCCCAGGCAGTCCCCGGTGTGTTACAGATACGGTCTCTGATGTGTTCCAGGCATGGCCCCGACATGTCCCAGGCAGTTCCCGGTGTGTCACAGATACGGTCTCTGGTGTGTTCCAGGTATGGCCCCCGACATGTCCCAGGCAGTCCCCGGTGTGCCGGAGACACGGCCCGCGGCATGTCCTGGGCAGTCTCCGGTGTCTCAGATACGGTCCACGGTCTGTCCTGGACAGTCTCCGGTGTCTCAGATACGGTCCACGGTCTGTCCTGGACAGTCTCCGGTGTCTCAGATACGGTCCACGGTCTGTCCTGGACAGTCTCCGGTGTCTCAGATGCGGTCCACGGTCTGTCCTGGGCCGTCTCCGGTGTCTCAGATGCGGTCCACGGTCTGTCCCGGGCAGTCTCCGGTGTCTCAGATGCGATTCCCGATATGTCCCGGACAGACCCTTGTGTCCCAGATACGGTCCGCGGAGAGTCCCGGACAGACCCAGGTGTCCCAGATATGGTCCGCGGAGAGTCCCGGACAGACCCAGGTGTCCCAGGTACGGTCCCCGGTAAACACTGGGCAGTCTCCGCTGTGTACAAGATACAGTACCTGGCATGTTCAAGATGGTGGTCACCAGCGTGCCGCGGAGAGTTCTCAGACGGTCTCAGCCTGAGCGTCCCGGACAGTCCTCGACCTGTCTCTCACAGACGCCGCTGTGTCGAACAGTCCCCAGTGTGCTCCGGACAGCTCCTGGTGTGTGTCGGACAGACACCGGTGCGGTGCCCCAACAGTCCGCAGTGTGCCCCAGACAGTCCCTTGTGTGTGTCGGACAGACACCGCCGGGGTGCCCCAACAGTCACCAGTGTGCTCCAGACAGTTGTTGGTGTGTGTTGGACAGACACCGGTGCGGTGCCCCAACAGTCCCCAGTGTGTTTTCCGGAGAGGCCCTAGAGTGTTCCGGACAGCCCTTTGTGTGTTCCGGATAGTCCCTTGTGTGTTCCGAACAGTCCTCGATGTTTCCAAGATTCTAGAATAATAGAAAATGAATTCAGGACCGTTTGCAGTGTGTGCCGGACAGCTCCCAGTGTGCCGGACAGCCCCGGTGTGTGTCCGATCACGGTCAATCCCCAGTTGGCCCCGGACAGTCCCCGGTATGTCCCAGACAGTCCCCGGTATGTCCTGGACAGTCCCCGGTATGTCCCGGACAGTCCCCGGTATGTCGCGGACAGTCCACGGTATGTCCCGGACAGTCCCCGGTATGTCCCGGACAGTCCCCGGTATGTCCCGGACAGTCCCCGGTATGTCCCGGACAGTCCCCGGTATGTCCCGGACAGTCCACGGTATGTCCTGGACAGTCCCCGGTATGTCCCGGACAGTCCCCGGTATGTCCCGGACAGTCCCCGGTATGTCGCGGACAGTGCACTGCCGCCGACGGTCGTGATAACAGCATCAGTACCCACAGCACGAACGCGGTCACCGTCCAGCAACCGATATGACCGATCTTTTGATAGCAGATGAAACATGCTTGTTAGCGATTCGTGATGATTTGGTGGGAATTTCGTGACCATCTCACATGGGTGCAGCAAACTGAGCCCCAGTACGCTCAGGAATACTTTGCTTATCTTGGCAACTGCTTCCATGCACATGCATACCACGGAAATGCCGGAAATCCAGGTGCGCCACGTTTTTAACAGTTTATCGCATGTCTGTTGTTCTTATTGCATTCTAGCCAAAGCAATAATGGCCGCTCCGGAGGCCGAACACGTTCTTTCGAACGTCCTAAAAATATTTCATGGTCCTTGACGTCTTGGATAATCGTATGGGGGAAAACTTCCACAGCAGCGAATACTGACGGCATCGAATATGCCTATATCGCATCACGATGCTGCGTAATATACCATGCTCTTGCTGTTTCTCGCTGATTATAATAGTCAGCACCTTCAATTCTAGTCTAGAGAACAGTGTTAGCGCTAAAATATAATACGTACAACAAACGTTTTCATCTCATCTTTCGCAAGTACGAAGTACTGCAAATACAGCGAATGGGTCGTTTGTCTAGTTTTTCCAAAGCTGTTTGAATCGTATTCACTGTCAATTCTAGCACCTAGCAAGCTTCATTTGAAACCTACAACCTCTGCAGGCAAAACGTATGAATTGCCTTTTCTGGAAAAAAAAAACTACAAGCTATATTTTATCTCAGTATGGAGGAATTGGCTCGTAAGCACAGATGGAGCCTGCTACCTCTTTGGAAGGTCTCGGAACTCTGCAATGTTCCGTCTAGCCTCTACAATAGCTTTGACGTTAGCATGGACTTTTCCCTTATATGTGCATCTGAAATCAACCGGCATTATCATTACTGGGTTCCCCAAATAATTGTGAAATATATTCCAAGGATGCAAAAACTTTTTATCCTACTTGCAATATTATTTATTCCATGGAAATGGTTAAATAGGGAGAAAGAGACAATTGCCTACTAACGTTTGCGCATATTTGAGACCTTTCATGAAACGCATGTGGAATGAATGTGTTGCCTTGCATGCATGGGCAAACGAGCAGCTTAGAAACGTGAGCAACGCCAACGCTGTTGAGCAATGTCTTCCTTGTCCGCCCTTCAAAGTCATGTCTATTGCACATGCCGATACCGCAAGAACGCGGCAACTATGCTGGAATGAGTGGGAGGATCAGAGCTCAAACGAACACGACACGACGCATATTCTGAACCGGCAGCGCTTCACCGGCGAACTACTGCTGAGTCATCTCCGAATCCATCGACAGCTCTCACTCACGGCCGATCCCCGAACCCGTCGGGACGATCCAGGCTGCCGCCGGTTCCCGCAGGCCGGCCATAAATGCGATATCGGCGCACCAGTTGCGACTCGTTCGCCGAACGTCGGCCGCGGCGGGGTGCGCCTCACCAGAACCAGCGACCCGGCTCTGGCGTCATACTCATCCGACGAGGTGCGCCGCACCAGAGCCGCCGACGGGCCAGTGCGACCCCGGACCGCCACGGAAGGACCAGTCACGCCGCGGCCGCCACTACACACAGCACACCGGCCGGCCGCGCTGGCCACCGCTGGCAGTCTCGATAGGAAGCCGGCCAGGCTCGGCCCGGTCGAGTCAGCGGTGGCCGGCGGCGGCCGTAATAGCTCACAACGCCACTGACTTCCGGGAAGCGCCGACCGCCCGACTACGCCCATGACCGAGCTGGCGCCGGCGCTGGCGCATCAGCTGACGCCTGAGCCCATGGACAGCTACTAACTGCGTCTCGAGTGAACAGGCTATTCGGACAACCGATCGGTGCCCGCGGATCACGAACTTGCAATAGTTAGCGCTGGTGTTTAATCATAACCTGAGCGCGGCGAATCAGTCGCAATTCTTACGGAAAGGAGTGGGCGTGGTAGGGGAGGAGGCGAAACAAGGCGGTGTTCGCCTCGGTGGCATTGAAATAATGTTGGGGAAGCACTCACGAATTGCCTTTCAGGTAACACGTTGACCTCCCACCCTCCCCAGGCTCCACTGCTGCCAGACGATAACCTTGATGGCATCGATATTTGGCGATGGTGTTTTCGCATGGAGCACAGGAATCGCTATTGCTCAAGTATGCGAACGAATTCACATGGCAATCGGACGCAACGTGACACTCGAAGGAGTCCCCGCTGATGCTTCGACACCACTCAGATAGTTCAGATATGCATAGCTTAAAAAGTGGCTTGGTGGACTCGACAAGAAAGATCTGTTGGGACTACATCAGCCCGCAGACGATGCAGTTTAGCGTCCAAGCGTCCAATCGGATCTAAAAATCAGTGGTAAACGTCGTTGGAATGGCAGATGACAATGGCCGCAGGCGGTGCTATGATATTTCACGTGTGCTGAGACGATTACGATAGGTGCTAAGACAATTATGATCATTCATTGATGACAGTGCGGCTCCTCGCAAGTGCGAAAATATCCCGTTTACGGAGATCAAACATTGCCAACACAATTGGAGTGCTCAAGAAGTTCTTCGCTCGATATTATCTAAACGCTTACAAGCGTAGTGGTTACGGATGCTATACGCCTAATGGTCTATCGATCTAATGGTTAATGGTGGAGCTCGTGGATAGTGAGGGAGGGACTCCTGCCCAGATATATATATATATATATATATATATATATATATATATATATATATATATATAAAAAAATAAATGTATATATATTATATATATATATATATATATATTATATATATATATATATATATATATATATATATATATATATATATATATATACATATATATACATACATGTATATATATTTATGTCATGCCTCTGAGCCAGTATGCGCTCAACCTGATTCAAGATCTGCATAACAGAGAAACGATAGCATTGCCTGGCTCAAGATTATGGGCAGTACCGATACACACCACGCAGACTTCTCGCGTGCGGCGGCTCCTTTATCAACGTCAGAGATGTCGGCCTTGCCCCACCACAGTTGCTAAAGCATACCTAAACGGTGACAGTCTGCTATCCAGCCAGGAAGTCGGTAGCAGTGGTGCAAAAAAATCAGGTACTTGCGGCGTGCGTGGGGGTAGCAATGAGTAATTCCTGAAACACTATGGAATCAGGCAGTTCTCATCAAATTGCATAGATGTACACATCATTTTTACATTCGTAGGAGCGGTGCCTCCACATGTTTGGCAAAAACCTCGCAGAAGAGATTAAAAATCAGCCGACACGAACACGACAGTGGGAGACAGGCATGCACTTGCATTCTTTGCACATTCCTGCGGGCATCAAATGCCAAGGGCAATTGGGAATGGAAATGAGAGCAAAGCTGAATGCTGCATTACCTTTTCGAAATGCTCAAACTTATACCGGTCTTTCCGAATTCGAACACATGACAATGAAGACCACATCTTGTTACTTAATGAGCAGCGCAGCATGCAATTTGCGCCTTCTGTGCGTATCAACCATTGCCTAAAGGAAAAGTTGTAACAAGCAATGTAAAAGGACATGTATATTGTTTCTATGCTTCGGGGCAAACATGATATATTTCATATTGCCAAGCTGAGTGTGGATCGCTTAAGGAAAAGCAGGTGATTCGCAAAGCTGTCTTCAGTTCCAATATATGTCCGTTCGGCCTAGGTAGGCTACGTATCTCACTCAGTCCAAATGAGTAGGGCAACTACTGAACACAATGTTGGGAAGTGACCTGCAGATTTTGCAGCTGGTTTTGGATTATGCTAAGTCTATGCATGAAGTTCCCATTGGAGTTTTTGATGAAAGCCATGCTTATTGAGCTATTTCAATTGTTAATTTCTATTACGTTTGATTAGATGTTGCTGCATTGCCGCGCGCTCGAACGTCCCTGCAGACGTCAACTAATACTGATACTTTAATATGAAATAGAGATGTCACATTTCACAGTAAAAACTGAACCTAGAACAAGTTTAAACGACAAAGTTTTCCATTAGCTGGATTAATGTTTTTCATGTTACCGTCTCCGTCTCGTATGGCACAGTCTCGTGGGGGGGGGTGATGCCCTCCCCATAAGGCTTTCCGCTGATAGTGAGAGAATAGCGCGAGGCAGCGCAACGAAATTTGGAATAGCTTTTCCCACATCAATTTGGCAAGTTGTGCCAAAATTTTGAAGTTAGATCATCTTGGGTCAACGACTTCGTCAAGGTCAAGTGAGGTCACCTCCAGAAAAGTTCAACCAGTCGTCATGCTTTAACGGATAAAGATACTTTGATGCAATTTTCAGCGTTTGCTTATCTTTAGAGACGAAACAAAACGCGCCGGAGGAATTTTATATTTTCCGTTTCTGATTACTTATTAGCCTTGCATGTTTGCCCATTAGGGCTAAAATCGAAGATTTTAGCCCTAATGTGAGTGCTTTTTTTCCTTTTTTGTGAAGTGACCATTTTTTTATGGGAGCAAGTTCACTTCGAACAACGTTTTTCGATCACCTTTACCCGTTACAAAAATAAAAATTAAAGAAAATTGAAACACCAAAATTTTAACATTTCAACACAAGTATTCTTGGGTGGGCAAAATGTTACGGCCATGGTCGATTTCGCCTTCCTTTTCTGATTCGAAATACTTTTTAAAATCTCCCCCAAAATGTATTCCTCAGAGCCAAACATGATAGAGACAGAACGTAAGTCGTGAAAGCCTAGGACCCCTATTGACGTCACTTTTGGGGATAAATGTTTGTGAGTGGTTTCTGGCCCTGCTCGTCGATTATTTTCTGATGACACGTCCTTCATTTTCGTGCGACGCTTAGTTTGGAGATTAGAGGGGGCGTTTGTATAAACTCCCCCCTGTTGTGTGGCTATGGAGACTTTCTAACTCGCTGCTATATTCCTGCCGAATATGGCAGCCATATCCGGAAGCCATATTCGACATAACACCCCCGATGCGGTGGGGATATGACCGGAAAGACCGGGAAAGTTAACAAAGTTAGAACGGAAGAACATGCTTGTATGATAATCCACACAACTATGCACAAATATTCAATTAGGAAGCACTTTCTTCCTTGTCTTCTTTCCCTTACCGGGGCACAACTTGAGCACCAAGAAGTCAGGCTTGGAAAGGTTGTAATGCAAAAATATAGGCCGCCCTGATAAGAATGTGGATCAAGCTGATCAAGAGCTTTAGGTTTACGTTTAGCTATTCAAAACAACGTATCATATAGTGCATATAGTGCATGTAGGGGTAAATAACATACGTCAGACTAGGAGTGAGGAGCTTCTGCGGGAGTACAGGGCCCTTCTGGCCACCCTGAAGGGTACCAATAGAGTCATTATAACAGGAATTTTGCCTAGGGCTAGAGCCTCCCCTGAGTGGAGCTCTAGGGCACTGGCAGCTAACGCCAGGGTAGGAAAGCTCTGCCATGAGCTAGGCTTTACATTTGTAGACGAGTGGAGCAGGTTTTATGCATCGTGGGACCTCTATCAGAGGGATGGCCTGCACTTTTCTGAGAAGGGGGTCCATGTGTTAGGCAAAGTATACGAGCATGTCCTTCAGGGAAACTAGGAAATGGGGTGGGGAGGGATGAAATTGCATTGCCAACTCAGGAATATTCCAATAGTGTCAGCCAAGGCAATAGAACCTCAAAGTCTGCAAATAGGGACAGCAGCAACTCAAGGGGACAGAGTTATAGTTCATTTAGTAATAAAAGAACTCCTCAATATGAAAAAGCCAAAGGTGGTTATGGAGCATTCGTTAAGTGTATGATGTTTAATGCTCAGAGTATCCGTTCCAAATTTGATGAGTTCAAGTGTTATGTTGCTGAGGAGGAACCGGATTTTGTTTGCATTACGGAGGCATGGGTCAGTGAAGGGTATTTTGGAGATAACTTACAAGACTATGAGATCCAGGGATACAATATGTTTTCGTGCAATAGGGGTCCAGCAATGAAAGGGGGTGGTGTAATGCTCTATATGAATAGCTTATTCAGTTCTCAAAAAGTAGCAGGTGGGGATAAAAATGTGTCTGTGGAATCCATTTGGCTTGATGTCACTGTGGGAAAAGGCAACAGCAATACTCTTAGGATAGGAGCTTTCTACCGATCAGGAACCCTGCCACATTCTCAGCAACTGGAGCTTGACAAGGTGATTTGTGAGGAAATCAGTAGAAACTTTAAGAGGAAGTGCCTTATTCTCGGTGACTTTAATCTAAAAGGTTATGAAAATGCTGGTATTGGCACCCCATCATGCAAAATGTTTAGGAAATGCCTTGAGGAGGACCTGTTCTTACACCAGTTTGTATCGGAACCTACCAGGCATGGTTCATTCTTGGACCTTGTATTCTCGGATTTAAGTGACTTGGTTCAAGACTTGACTGTAGGCGAAACTCTGGGAAAAAGTGACCATAACATAGTTAGATTCAAGGCACATGTAGGGGAAATTATCAAGGATAATTTAGTAAAGGTTCCAAATTTCAACAGAGCAGACTTTAACGGCATGAGAGCGGCTTTAAGTGCCATCAGATGGGAAGAAGAATTCTCCAATTTAAATGCCTGTGAAATGTGGGAAAAGTTCAAATCTTACTTGAAGGAAACTCAGATTAGACATGTCCCCCAAAAGCAAAGATGCAAAAGAAGGGTAGGAAAGCCAGCATGGCTTACACCAGACGTGATAAAAGCAATTAAGGCTAAGAAAACTGCATTTAGAGTTTTTAAAGAAGCCTCAAATGTCGTTAATCTAAAGGCGTATCGAAAAGCTAGAGACACTGTGAAGCAAAAATCCAGAGCAGCAAAGCGAGCAAAAGAACTGGATTTAACTAGAAACTGTAATGGGGACAGTAAAAAGTGTTTTAGTTTCTACAAGCTGAGTAAAGTTTCTAGCACAATTGGTCCACTGGAAGTAAACGGGACTACATTGGGTGAGGATAGTGAGTTGGTTGAGGAGCTGAGCAAGCAGTTCAAATCAGTGTTTACATTGGAAGATATGACCAATCTGCCGACCATACACCATAGTGCAGTGACATGGGATCTGACAAATGATGTTGATTTCATTGATAGTGATGTTGTTTACAATCATATCAGGAAAATAAAGCAAAATAAGGCAGCAGGACCTGATGAAATTTATGCTATGGTGTTGCGGGAAACTGAAAAGGAACTGGCATTTCCACTTAGTATAATATTTTGTAGATCAGTTTCACATAATGAAATTCCAACAAATTAAAAAAAAAAAGGATAATTGTTTTTATAATTAAAAAAGGAAAAAAAAGGAAAGTTGAAAACTATAGGCCAATAAGTCTCACATCCCTAGTATGCAAGGTACTCGAATCAATTATCAAGGATAGAATAGTTAGTTATCTGGAAGGTAGCAGATTGATTCAAAATACTCAACATGGGTTTAGAAAAGGACGATCGTGTCTTACAAACTTCTTGGACTTTTTGAACTTCGCCACAGAACAATTTGATCAGGGAAATCAGGTTGATGTAGCATATCTTGACTTTAGTAAGGCCTTTGACAAGGTACCCCATAAACGGTTAATGATACAGCTTCAGTCCCATGGTATTGCAGGTAGCATTTTTTTAAAAATTTTTTTTTTTTTTTTATTAAATAAAAAAAAATAAATTTTATTAAATTATATAAATTTTTTATTTTTTTTTTTTTTTTGTTTTCTCCGGGGGGTCAGTTGGTTCTTTTTTTTTTTTTTTTTTTTTTAATAAATTTTTAATTAACTTATTTTTTTAATTTTTTAATTTTTTTTTTTTTTTTTTTTTTTTTTTTTTTTAATAAGGCAAATTAAGAATTTTTTTTTTTATATTTATTTAAATTTTTTTTTTTTTTTTTTTTATTTTATTAAAAATAATTTTAATTTATTTTTTTTAAATTTATTTTTTTTTTTTTATTTTTTAAAGATTTTTAATTTTTTTTTTTTTTTTATGGCCTTAAATTTTTTTAGTGTATAAAGTTTTTTATTTTTTTTTTTTTTTAAAAAAAAGGGGTGGGGAGTATACAAAAAAACAAGGAAGAAAGAAGGAGTGAGTTTTTTTGGTTTTATAAATAAATATATATTAATTAAAAATAAAAAAGTTATTTAATATTTTTTTTTTTTTTTTTCGCCCCACCCTTTTTTTTTTTTTTCTATGTTTGTTTTTTTTCTATTTAAAAAGATTTTTGGTTTTTGGAGAGAGAAAAAAAAAGGGCTACAAAAAAGGTTTATGGGCTAAACCACCCTGGCATATGAGGAAAGATTGAAGAAATTGAATATGTTTTCACTTAGATATAGAAGGCTGAGAGGAGATCTCATCGAGGTCTTTAAATTTGTCAATGGTCTGGAGAGGGGATACCTTGGGGAAATGTTTGAATTTAACAGAAATGATGCAATTAGAGGTCATAAATTCAAAATAAAAATTAACCACAGCAGAACAAGGTTAAGGCAAACTTTCTTCACCAACAGGGTAGTGGAACACTGGAACCAGCTGCCAGAAAACATCGTCAGTAGCAGCACATTGAACATCTTTAAAAACAGCATAGACAATCATTATAAGAATTTTTCAGTATGGGGCTGATTGACAGTTTATGGTTAGGCTGACTGGTTCAGTGTACCAAGAGCCAAGAAGGGCCCTTGTGGCTCATAGTTGCACTAATCTTTTATGTCTTTATATATTTAATTTTTTCCATAGTACCCTACGACATATTCGACTTCTGACAACGTTTGCTGCAACAATGGCTTCTCTGTTTTTCTTTTTTATAAACTAAATCTACCTTGGAAGAAAGCAAATCTAGAGTACGATTTTGTTAACTGTTACCTTTTCGTTCAATGCGTCATTCAATAAATCATCAGGATAACGGCGTTGCGCTGTGGTAGAGATGGCTAGGCCAAACCCAGCGTTTGTGTAGTGGCGAAGAAGAATACTGCTAATGCGAGAATGCTGTTTCCGGATTCATGATGCGTGCTGAAATGCTGATCACAATTCCATAGAACTGACTTCACCCTCCACAACGGACCTTCTATTTGAGGATGCAAAGCGATACACGATTACAAACATGCTGTGGTAATATATCATTATCCGTCTCTTCAACAAGAATGTTTCCTGCGAGCTGGGTACAGAATGGGATATACCATGGGAATCGATTCTTGACCTTGAACAAGGTATCAAACAAGCCCATGATCCAAGCTGACAATTTGTCGAAAGATTTCACTAGAATCCAATGCATACTTCCCTTTATATCCAGGATCGACAATAAATTGTATGATCTCAGGTCCTCCAAAAGTCTTGTCAATACATTGCCGGACATCTGACAATTCTTCATGAAGTAGCTTGCAAAAGTCAGGATTTGGACAGAGGTTTCTCCCGACAAAATATTCAGTTTTCCGCCTACCCTCAGAAGATAAGTATGTTTCTACAGGCCGACACACGTATTGGTACTAGTTGGACGCGCATTGAGATAGCCTGGAGGAGGAAATGGTAATTTCTGTTATTGAAAACCATCTCATATATTTCAGAAATTCTTTGAAGATTGCGATAGCATGTACTATATGCTACATCAGTTGGCTTCAACTTTGCAACAGCAACCTGTAGAATCAGCTGCCGGCACAAAACAAAACGGTGTTTTGAGATCTCGTCTGTGCTAATTTGTCATACGCGTCACAGGTCAGACTTCCAAATACCCGCTGTGCAATCTCAATGATTGTGCTTGTGGCAGGTTTTCCGCAATCTGGCTCCTTGGTTTGAAGCAATTCGACGGAGATTACTGAGTAGGTTTGTGGTGTTGGGAGATCGATAAAGTCAGTGAAATACTCGATTTATTCGTGGACCTATGGATTGCTGGCACCATGAGGACGGGATGGAACCATCAAGTAGAAAGGCGGCTTCTGGAAATCCTAGTTGTACCTATCAAGCGAAGCTCCGAAGGATGAAGCGCATGCTAAAGGAAAGCATAATGGAGGAAGTCTTCGAGTCAAGAATAAAGACACTATACGACTTCATCGCTGGCACCATAGCCAGTGACACAGACTTTTCACCTCTGGCTACCTATTCACGACCAAATGGCGCATGGACGGTTCTCGTTCCAGATTGGACGGTTCACACCTTGCCCAACTCCACCCTCGGTTAGCCACCCTCCTGGGAACATGTGAAGTGCCGCAGCACAGCTTCACAGCGCACGGTGACGCGGCTGCCGCCGGTTCCCTGCTCAGCAGTCGCTGACGCAGTATGCAGAATTTATGGCTCCGCGGTGGCGGCGTACCGGCGCGGCGGGGGCGAGGGCGGGGTCGTCGTCCGGGGCGGTGGCGCAACAGCGCAGCGCGGCGCGCCTGGCGACACCTGGCGCTTCCCCAGCGGCAGCCGCGGCCGGCCCGACCGTCCCGAGACGGCGCCGGCACGCGCCGGCCGTCGGCCGCCAGTCGCCGGCGTGGGCCGCAGGAAGGGGTCGTCCGCGAGCCGCGTGACCTCGCCACTCACGCACGTGCGTCGGCCGCGCACACCACGCGCCGCGCACTCCCATCGGCCGACAATTAGAGCCGTTCATTACGGCGCCGTGACACCTGCCACGTTGACCTCTCTGTGGCGAGGGTTGTCACGTGCGCTGCTGCGGGGTGCGCTGGCTCCGTCAGGCACAGGCACGGCCGCACTGTGGGCCATCGCCCACCTGTGTTGCAAAACGCTGTGCACGCGGGGCTCAGAAGGGTGCGCGAAAACAAAGGTTTCTGCTCATCCGTCGTTGAAACTTTATTAACGCCGACGCCGTTGCCGTTCCGACCACCAGGCCCGCAATGCCAGGCTGAATGCTTGTTCAAACATTATCGGCTCATGGTCATCGTATGGCTGTAAAAAGCTAGACTTTCCTGAGTTCTCTCAGATAAAACCTGTTCTTGCAGTTAGTTGCCTTTCCCATCGCCGTGTATGTAGGACCGTTATTGGTTCATCCCTTTTCAAAGACTCTTCGTCTAGGAGTTCCAAGAACACTATCTGCTGCAAAAGCAAAATTTGATGAAAATGCCTAATAGCATTTTGTCTATGTCGTGCAAAGGACGATAGATCTGTGATCGAGGACTTCCCAAAGGCAACAATTCCTGGAAGGGGCAAGCATACGTCATCAGCTGTATGATCTCACTAACGCTTCTTTATACAAAATGTTTCAAAATATAGTCAACATGAAAGCTTTCATCTCAATAGCCATGTGGAGGCAAGGATAAAAAGTTAATTCAGGGCTCAAATGAAAATGGTCAGCTCCTGAGTGTAGCCAAGATGAGTTTCTTGGAAATTCCCAAAATTGGTTGATAAGTTACAGAATCGCAAAACATACTAATTACCAAGCGATATTTCTATGTGGATTTCCGTGGCTTGAACCAACCTAGGGCTAATTATGGCACCAACATCCATTTGTGTCCCCAGGAACTATAAAGCAGCATATTCAGGCGCTTCCTGAAGTTCCCCAAACGAGGTCAATACTTGAACCTCATCTGACTCTTGACACATGGGCCGCAATGTTGCATATCGCACATTAGTTGTACACGAACATACGGTGGAACACTGTGTCCAAGCATAAGGTGGAATAGGTCAACAAACTGGCTGCCGGTCGGCCGCCGGGTCACACAGATTCGGTCAAGGTCGCAAAGGCTCCTTTAGCCCGGTAGCGCGGCTTTGTCGGTTTATCTCGACCTCATTTGACCCTGAAGGCAGTGGCCAAGGTGTATCATATTTGTACTGCAGAGAGCTCGCTGCAGTCGTAATCCATCGTCCAAGCGTTGGGCTTCTAGCTCCAGTACTTGCCGAGGTTTTGTGGTGCGGGATCCGCCCCCCCCCGCTCCGGCTCGCATTAGGTGAGAAGCCTTCTGGTGCGCGTGTTAAACTGACCTGAGAGGTAAATCAGAATAAGCCAAAATATACCAGAGACATCAGGCATTGATCGCGAGATCTCGTGTCACGTGCAGCACGCTGACTTTGCTTTACCTCGCTGGTGCCATTCGGTTGGAAGATCTAGGTGGGAGGAGGTCAGCTTGCCTACAGGTTGGTCATGTCAGCTTCTTCGTTTGTACACCACAGTGGGCTCACTCTCGCTTCACCCTAGCTCTGAGCCAACATATGTTCCATTGGGGACGCTGGGCGAATGAGAAAAAGGTCATTGCATTCAAATACACGTGTAGTACCAGCGAGGGCGAAGTCCGAGCAAGTCTACCGCAATACATATGGTACGAAATTGCATCTGGACGGCCCTGCCCCGTCCGACCAGGCACTTCCCGACGGTCATCGGTCAGGGCTGACTCAGTACCCCGCCCAGACCGGCCAGGCCTGGTCCAACGGCCACCGGCCAGGGCTGACTCAGTACCCCGCCCAGACCGGCCAGACCTGGTCCAACGACCACCGGCCAGGGCTGACTCGAGTGCCCCCGCCCAGACCGACCAGACCTGGTCAGACGGTCACCGACCAGACCTGGTCCAACGGTCACCGACCAGGCCCGGCTCGAGGGGCTCTGTCCAGACCGGCCAGGCCTGTTCCGACGATCACGCTTTTGAATCCGTGGTAACTGTTTTTATTGCAATGTCATGCTTTCTTGTCCTTCACTCGGAGTAAATATTGTCATTTATTTTGATACATACAAGTTTTTTTCCTAATATGATTCATGAAATGTTCTTAATCTTTGAAAGGCAGAGCTTCGAGGCAACATTTCCGTTCATGACCAACTCTGAACAGAATCTCACTTGTAATACAGCATCCCAAGCTATACTTTTATCGCTCGGAGCCAGATCTGCTCTTTTCATTTGATAAGGTACCAGCTTTCATTTGGTGCCATATTAATCCTGCAATGTTACCAATCTTAATTCCAAGAAAGAGGTTTGTGGCGGCATTCCGGGGTGGACAGCTTACTACCGACCTCGCACAGCACCCGACGCCCGTCAGCTACTGCAGGTGAGAAGGTGAAGTGCTTGGTCTGTGTCCAGGCTCTTCGAAGTCAGTCACGAGAATGCATGTAGCTTTTGTTTCTGCTTTTGGTAGCGCAATTTTGTACATGCATCATACCGGAAAGAACATAGCTTTGCATACATGCTTGAAGGTAAGTAACTGTATAAACACTCAGGGCAACTCGTCTATGATTGATACAGATGGATATTCGACTGCAGCGAGATCTTAGCACTTACCTTCGGTTTTCCAGTGTCACTGTAGGCAACATAAATTAGTGCATGTTAATGATATGAGCATTGTCTTTTTTGATATCTCTGCAGCCACGCTTCAAGTATAAGGAAGAACCAAATCAGCCTTGAGTACGATACGTTCACTAAATTATATTTTAAAAATCACCTATACGACATTCACGTAAACAAAAATCTAACAATACATAAAGTGGACTGTGATGATCGGACTACTTTCACTGAAGTGTCACTTCGATTCCTATTTGAACATGCCGCTTCTTGAATGAGAGATGCAGCGGCCGGCCGCACGGACGCGGTAAGCGATGACAAGGGATACAGCCAGCCCGTGCAACTCAGTATGTGGGGATGAGGTATGCCGCAGCGGCCGACCGGTCCAACTCGGTATGTGGCGGTGGGAGATGCGGTGGTTGACCGGTCTGACTCGGTATGTGGCGGTGAGAGATGCGGTAGCCGACCGGTCTTACTCGGTATGTGGCGGTGAGAGATGCGATGGTCGACCGGTCTGACTCGGTATGTGGCGGTGAGAGATGCGGTAGCCGACCAGTCGGACTCGGTATGTGGCGGTGAGAGATGCGGTGGCCGACCGGTCTGACTCGGTATGTGGCGGTGAGAGATGCGGTAGCCGACCAGTCGGACTCGGTATGTGGAGGTGGGAGATGCGGTAGCCGACCAGTCGGACTCGGCACGCTATGACAAGGGATACAGCCAGCCCGTGGGACTCAGTATGCGATGCCAAGGGACACAGCCAGCCTGCGGGACTCAGTACGCCATGCCAAGGGACACAGCCAGCCCGTGGGACCCAGTACGCAATGCCAAGGGACACAGGCAGCCCGTGGGACCCGGTGTGTGCCGGCGGAGACGCGGCGGCCGGCCAGCTCTCCGCCCGTCATGCCAGGGGTGCGGCCGGCTCACGCACCCGTCCGACGGCTCGGCGGCCGCCGGCCGGCCGTGTGGCGACCTAGACACAGTATCTCCCGCGCCGTCTCGTCGCCGCGCGCTGGAGCCTGACAGAAAACGGGGAGTGTTCCGGCGCGGCGGGATTACTGCAGCGCCGACCGGTCGCCGAGACATCGGGTTCACGGGTAAGGACAGGCCGCCCGTCGGCCCTGCACTCCCCGCCGTTGCGCGGGCGGCGAGGCGTACCGCTACAGCGTCACAGCACATGCTCCGGTGCAGCATGAAGCACCGGTACGGTGCTCAGAGCTCAATGGTGGCATTGAAAATGCACCGATACGGACCAAATTTTGCGGGTGTCCTTTGCTAGTGACATAACAGGTCACTGGCTTACATGAGGTCATTCCTGGAAACACTGCAGCCGAAGGACTCGGTTAACAAACAAGCTTTTGTCCGTCTCCGCACAGTCTAGAAACATCGGGATGTCGTCTTGTGTGCTGTCCAATGCCATGGACGAAATCATCGTGCACAGACACATTCATTCACAGTACCAACGCATTGTGAATGTTTCACTCCAGCCGCGCTCACGTGTTCGTCAGTTGTAAATACTTCACAAGGAAGCTTACATAAACGGATGGATTCTATGAACTCTAGTACGCCACTGGTGACGAACATCCGTGAAAACCGGAAAACCTGCGTCACTTGCCAAGAACGCCAGAGCATTTACGCTGCGAGCGTTTGAGCAAATGCCACGGTGCAAAGGCAGACGACCGAAGGTGGGAGTGTCAAGGCAGACGAACCGAAGGTGGGGGGTGGGGGTGCCAAGGCGGACTAACCGAAGGAAGGGGAGAGAGGCGGGAGGGTATGCCAAGGCTGAGGGGCTGAATGGGGAGGGAGAAGTTGGAGGGCGTACCAAGGCGAACTACTGAAGGGAGGAGGAGAAATGGGAGGAAGTGCCAAGCTTCACACGGATTTTCAGAGATCACGACAAAGCAAGGTGTGTGTGTGTAGGTGAGTTTGACCAGCCTGCTACCGTGTGGTGATTTCGGCTGTTTAGGCGAGGTAGAGATGAGTTGAGCTGGTAGTCCGGACGGTGCCATAGGGGTTGTATAGGGGCTACGGTCGGGTCATCGCTGTTCAGTGAATATTGGAAGAATCATATATGTTATACAATGGTTTGGATGTTTTTTGTTTTTTCTTTTTTCTTCTTTTTTTCTTTTTTCTTTCTTCCTCCATTGTTATTATGCTTTTTTTTGTTTTGTACTTTTTTTCTTTCTTTTTTAAAATATAAACACGTCATGGGCAGACTTAGGGAGAAATTAAGTACTTGGGGGTGTTAGGATATTGGCTAGTGTCGCGAGGATTTGACGAGGGTGTGTTTTTTTGTTGTTGGTAGCGGTGGTGTTTGGTTTGTGGTTTGCTCTTGTTGTGGGTGCGTAGGTAATAACTGTGGTTTCGGAGCTGTTGTCGTCGGTCTGAGTTTGTGTATGTTTCGAAGTGGACGCGCAGGTTTTTGCGCACTGTGAATGGTGTCGGCAATGGTTCTGGTGGACCTAATGGTCCTGGGACTAGCGATGTGTTTTGTGATCCTCGTTGTGGCACTGGGGCGGTTCCTGTGCTGAATGGGTGGGTGTCGGGGTTTGTTTTGATTTGTTGTTGCGGGTTGTGGCCTGATTATGATTGCTGGGTCTGTCTGAGATTCTTTGATTGGTAGTGGGCTCGTATGTGATGTTTGTGTCTGTGTCGAGTGTGTGGATGTGCTGTGGTGTTGTAAAGCATGCGTCGATTGCTGGTTGTTCACCCACGACCTTGCCCGCGTCAGGGCCCAGCCCTCAAGGTGGACGAGGCGGAGAATCTCCTTCTCCTTCGCCCACCGAGGGCAGACCTTGTCCCGGGAGGCGTGGTTCCCGCCGCAACCGACACAGAGTTGTGTACTGGAGGTGCACGTGCTCATGTCGTGTGGTCCTGTGCAATTTGCGCAGGTGGGTGTTGTATCATGGCACCCCCTCTCGAGTGTCCGTACCGCTGACAGTACTGACAGCGTCGGGGGAGGAGTGCTCGTGGCGTGACCTTATACCTAATGTAGCCGGCTTTAACGCGTGTTGGTGGCTGTCTAGTGTTGAAGGTCAGTATGAGTTTGTGTGGGTTTTCTTTGTGTGCTGGCGCAGGTGGCCTGTGGACGGAGGAGATTCCCTGGCTCCTAAATCGAATAGCCAGTTCCTCCTCCGTCATCCAGGCCACCTCCGGTACGTATATCATGCCTTGAGAACTGTTGAGATGTGCGGCCGGTGTTATGGTGACACGTATTCCGGTAATGTCAGTGATGTGTGTCAAGATGTCTGCGTCGCTGAAGGTGTATGATTGTATTAGGAGTGCTCCGGAGCGTATCTGGTGTGCGTGTAGTGGCTGTCGTGTCTGACGGGTGATCTCCTCCGTCCAGGGGTCAAGGGAGCCTATTGGCTCCCCGTCATCCAGGCGGCAGAGGTAGAAGTCGCCCGTCGGTGTGTCCAGTGTGTCTGAGTTCATGTCTGGTGTTGTAGAGAGTTGTGGGTTCGGCGTTGGGTTAGGACAGATAGGTGTACATGGTTACAGAACACAGATATCGGCGATATGTGTGGGAGGGGGGTTGGCACCGCCGGACCGACCTGGCGTGGAGCTGAGGTGTAGAGTAGACTAGAAGACGGAAGTGCAGAGCTGGGCTAGAAGTACACAGTTGAAGTCGAAGTAGTGGCAGGCTGGTCTCGAGGCTTCTGGCTGGGCTCTTAAGCAGTTGGCGTTGAAGCGGCTTGGACAGCACGCCTGCGGCACCGCCCGGCTTTTTTAGTTGCTCTTTGCAATAGCCTTTCCGCGGTGCCTGCGGCGTCGAAGCCTTGGTGGTGATTGACTTCGCTGCGTCTTCTATGCCAGCTGTTCGTTGCGTCTCGTCTCGTGCTCTCGGAATTTGTGAGAAGGTGGAAGATCTTCCCGGAGATCTTGGTAAGTGCGTGAAGAAATCGTTGGTGATTCGAGGTCGGGGGACAAATAAAGGCCCGTTCCCTCATCGCAGTCATCTCAGATGGTGATGGTCCCTTGAGGCGCATGCGTGGGTAAATCATGCCTTCGTCATATCAGAGTGAGGGTGTCTTACGATAGTTCCAGAACTGCCTTGAGGAGAAGCCTACAATATCACTGAGAATACCTTGAGAGCATTCTCAGTGCAGGAGAGCAGGATGTGCTAAGACTCCAACAGGATGTGCTAAGCATCTTATTGGATGCAGGATGTGCTACGCATCCAACAGGATGCTTAGCACATCCTGTTGGAGGCTTCTCCTGAAGACATTCTCAGCGATGTTGCTATGACAGTCGCTGCCTACTCGACCTACCCAAGCACATCGAATCAGACTGAGGATTTAATCCGGACATGATTCTCATACTGATCGCCAGTGCTACCGACATTCCGGCATGACCAAACTTATCGAGCCCGCTGACTCTCGTCCGAGGCTAAGGACGAGTGCGCACAGCGACTGGAATCCCTACAAGCCCTGGACGATTTTGCCTAGATAAGTGCGACTAAAAGCCAGCGCTCTACCAACTGCGCCATAGGGGCAGTTCAACACATATATACGTTTGTCAAAAGCAGGATGTTTTGAGCAACGATAGTTGTGAGACGCTAGCGCTGTGTCCGGCTTATCCGAAGAAACCTTTTTCCAATGTTAACTTTCGGCTTGCGAAAGTTCGCCCAACATGCAACTAGTCGGGATTCTTGAAGATCGCTTCTTGGGATGCCGCAGTGGCTGAGCACCTTTCGAAGTACCCCAGACGATGTCCACTGTGGCGGACCAGGGCCGCGAAGTACATCATCCACTGTGGCGCACCGGGGCCGCTGAGCACACCGTCCACTGTGGCGCACCGGGGTCGCGGAGCACACCGTCCACTGCGGCACACCGGGGCCGCGGAGCACACCGTCCACTGTGGCGCACCGGGGCCGCGGAGCACACCGTCCACTGTGGCGCACCGGGGCCGCTGAGCACACCGTCCACTGTGGCGCACCGGGGTCGCGGAGCACACCGTCCACTGCGGCACACCGGGGCCGCGGAGCACACCGTCCACTGTGGCGCACCGGGGCCGCGGAGCACACCGTCCACTGCGGCGGATCGGGGCCGCGGAGCACACCGTCCACTGCGGCGCACCTGGGCCGCGGAGCACACCGTCCACTGCGGCGGATCGGGGCCATCAACAGGCCAAATTATGTTATGCCATGCGATGCTGCAACGTAAGCATCCATGAATAGCTAATCTGTTTCATCACTCACACGTTATTTCAACTCCCAAGTTCTCCAGGCAGTTCGAGGAATGTCGAATATCTGCTGCATGGATAGGCAAGGATGGAATATTAGGCAACAGCAATACCATGGAATTCAGATCATAGTACTTGTGTTGCAATACATACATTCTTCCACGGGCTGCCTTGAAGATGGATGCGTTCCAGAAGGTTGGTCAGGGTTGGTGTTTGTGGTGGATGGAGCAACATATGGCTCAAAGGAGACTTATTTCTGTTCATATTAACAATGCAGGTAATGAAGAAACACTTTCATTGATTGACTTACATTGTTCCCTGAGTGAACAGTGGGATTGAGATGGGTTCCTATAATATATATTATAGAAGTAAGGCAGTGATACAACTTTTAGACTCCAGTGTGAATTGCACCGATTCACTTAATAGCGAGTTAGCAAGCATAGTAATATATTCATTAACAACAATGCATGGAATCTGCTGCACACCATTTTTCCTTTAACTTGAACTTTTGTTAGGTTAGGCGCTTCGGTCTCCTGAGGCCATTTCGTGCCATTAAGCATTTTGCCCACAAATGAGCTTTTATATATGATGTCGCACTTCCCATGAAATTACGCATAGTGAGCTTGACTTCACATGCAAACATCAGACCCGTATCGTTAAGGTGACTCCATTTTGCATTTACGTATATTTTCTATTTCCGGGCGTCATTCGATGTTTTTCTCGAATTGTGTTAAAATATGTCACCTTTGTTCGGAATATATAATTTTCTTTGCCCGCCCATCAACATTAAGGTCATCAATGTGCACGACATTTTTTACTTTTCGCAAAATCACTTCCATTGAGGGCGGAGTTCCACCCAAAGCACCTATATGATATCTCGGTAAACTAGTGTTGGAGATATGTGCTGCTTTTGGTGCCCATCGCCCTCTTCGTTTCGCGGCAACACTCGGATGTATGCAGCTACGTAATATAGTTCATAAGCTCGCTCATAGGTGACAGCACCATCGCGCCGTAGTGGACAGCATTCGGCAGTGATCGACAGGGTGTTTGGAGACGCGGGGTCGGATGCTGATGAGGTAGACATCTTTAAATGGACGATAATCAGTGCCGCACCTCGAGATGATCATCAGTAGACTGCTACATGACGGATCTTCTGGCAAACTCCACCGTCCTCCCGTAAACGTCCGCATCAGTGTGGTCCGACACAGCTGAAAGGACGCTCTGTTGGTGGTCCGTGCAGCCGTCACGATCCACACTGGCGCAATGCGGGGCGATATTCTCCGGCCGACAGCAGCGCCGCTGGTGCTGGATCTCGCCGAGCAAGTGCAGCACCTCTGACATTGCATCTGACCTGGACGGTCAGATGACGGTCAGATGATATCGATGACGGTGGGAACATAGATACTGCAGACGCATGCAGCCATGATGCATGCGTCTGCAGTGCGCAACTAGCAGTGCGGTGGAGATTATCGAGAAGATCGAAGCCATGCATCAGTCCACTGATGATTGTTTCAAGGTGCGGCACTTCAGAATCGCAGATCGAGACTTTTTCTGCGACAACTACATGCAGGTGGCTGACGCGTAGAACACGACGCTGCAGCCGCCGTACACCCAGCCACTGAAGCTGGAACAGCTGCACAGAATTTGGGCGGCGTCACTCCACAAAGGTGACGGTGATAGATGGGAGAGGGAGGGAAAGTGGAGGTGAGAGAGGAGTAGCGGATATACTACTGGCTGGACTGCAATCAACTGTCAATTAAAGGTCAGAATTTCGATTGCTTCACTCAAAGCATCAAACAACAGCAAAGACGTGGCTAATAATTAGAGTACTATTACTTTCTGCTGTTTACGCTTCTCACAAGTCATCACCACTGAAGGCGAATTATCTCATCCTCCATCTGCAAATATCTGCCTTGATCTGAGCCCCGTGTCTCCATATCAAAGGCTTGCAATATCAAAGGAAACCTGCTCTGGACAGCGGATAGTTGGTGCGAAAGAACTGCTGCTTACTGCCGTTTGTTAACTGGACTCTGAAATGGCAGCAAGCGGCAGCCGGGCGTGTGCCCAGCCGCCGACTTAAACTCAGTCACCCTGCTCAGAGTGGGTATCATCCCAGTGTATCATCAACAATGCATCAGCGACACCATGAGCACGGGGGTTTCCGTACCTCACTGACCGGTGGTTGTGCCATATAGTCAGACATACAGGGCAGAAGCCACAGGGAGCGTCGGCCGGCCGTCGACTTATAGACTCTAGCTCAACAGCTTAGCGACTCGTGCCAGGTACTGGGAAGCTGCGGAAAGCAGCTGGGAAATCGAACCATACACACATACGCCTTGGCTAAGTAATTTGATACTAAGGCTACCGCCAGGAGCTAATTTCGCTGCAACATTACCTAAATGAGGGTGCTTTATTGACAGTGGCAAATGTCATATCATGTACGAGGTACACAATGTGCATGCAAGTCTGATACACAGTGCACACCTCACGCATGGTGTGACAAAACGTATGCTTCTAGGTGCCGGGGACGGATACAGGAGGAAGGGAGAGGGACACTGGGGCGTGCGATCCCTCCCCCATGGAAAGGTGACACCCCTCTGTTTGGGAAGGGTTATCGTTATCGTCGATGCTCCTGCCACCAAAATCCTTCGAATTCACAGATACGCCGATTCTCTATCTTCCTGCCCAACAACATCTAACTACGCGGATCACTGATGATAAATATTTGCCTGTGTGCGCCGTTGCTCGAAGCAGGTGCGTCAGATGCGCAAAATATGTGCCAACTATTCGGCACTTTTCACCACATTGCGTCGGGCGCCAAATAGAAAACATCTGATAAAGTGGCTGCCTTGCTCTTGCAAACGGGTCCCACGATCGGAACTTTTGCGAATCGACCGGATCAGAAATTTCCGTTTACGGCTGACCTGCTCATGCTCATGTAAACGGAGTGAATTACCCCGTTTACATGAGCAGCAAAACTTCCGAATACGATACGATTAGGAAAACTTGCTAACATAGTGATCTTGCAAACTGGCTTTTGCGTAGGAAAACATACGAAAAGCTTAACACAAACCTACGCTTCGGTAAGTGAAATTTTGCTATTAGCGCCAATCAGGTACCGTTGCACGGGTCATGACGCTTCTTGAAACTATTATCTGTTAATATTTGAGTGAATTTAGGCTAATTATGAAAAAAAAATAAACGTCTTGCTTTTAATTGTAGTTGCAAGCTTAGTTATGAAACACAAAAATCAGACGCGCAACAACTGAAAGCGGCGCTGATACGTCACGTTTTTAGTATGTGCCCCAACCGTGAGTGTTGCTATTTAGCAGACTGTTCTAACTTGCGGGTTTGTGAACGCGTTTGGGTTCTGCTGACTTATGTCTTGAATTTCGTAGTGAACCTGATTTACACTGTTTATTTGACTATCGCAGAGTCTGAAATAATGCACCATTACATAGTCTGCAACCTATACTGTAGAACATAGTCCGGAAACAGTGTATCATTGGATTCACGAAGAAGAAAGGGCTATGCTTCATCGATAACGTGTTATTGGCTGCGTGAATCCTTCAAATCCAAAGATTCCCTATATCTCTGCCCAACAGCCTCCAACTTGGATCGTTAATGATTTCCTGTGCCCGTGTACACCGTTGCTCGAAGTAGGTGCGTCATAAGCGCAAAAATGCGCCAAATATTCGGAACTTTTCACCACATTGCGTCAGCCGTCAAATCGTAAAAATCCGATTAGGTTTACGTGGCTGCCTTGCGGGCACGTAAACCTGCCGATCGCGTCGCCGTTTACGTGGCTGCCTTGCGGGCAGCCACATAAACGGGCGACGCGATCGGAACTTTTGCGAATCGACCCGATCGGAAATTTCAGTTCACGGCTGACCTGCCTATGTAAACGGGGTAAATGACTGACGGACACGAATCCCGATCCGTTGGTGTCGGCGACTGCTCTCGACCTCGCTGCTTCGTCAAGCCGCGACTTATTGGCGGAATCTGCAGCTGGGCGTTCAGCTGTAGCTAGAGCTGGACGACGTCTTCGGCAACGTGTTATTTGTGGCAGCGAGAGCCAGGGCGACAGGTCGCTACCAGACACCAAAGGGCGCCAGTGTACGGCGCTGTTGCGTGCATTGCATTATCGACTGAACTGCGGGTGGTTTATTGGGCCATCAACACTGTGCATTCGGTTATAAAGACTGCACGTGGAGGCCCGGCGTGCGGTGTCTGCCCCCGAGTGAGATGCTGAGCTAGTTCTGACGCAACGAATGCGGCTTTCACGGAACATTTCAGTGTGTATGCATATAACACGAGAACAGCCTGCTCGTCTATTTATAACTTTTCACATCAGGTGGTGTCGATTGGAATGCCCCGGTGCCGTGAAGCATTTATCAACCGATAATAGGAATATATGGTCGGATATATCACGCCATTGGAGTCCTGGACGCGGGAGGTGAAAGCAGACGGCAGTTCGCACAAGTACACTTCCTGGATCCCGAGCAGCAGCCAAACCCACCATCTCATAACCTCTCGTAATTGGACAGAGCACTTTTCCACGATCTTCAGATGATACTTGAGGAACATAATGTGCACGTGAAATCTCTGAACTCCACGAACGACTATATGGGATCAGAGGAAGGTTGTCTGCTCAGAATGAAGGTCGCAATTAATGCCGGTCGCAAGTCTGCGACAGAACACGAGCGTCGATTCAACTTACCGCCCGTACCGGACGCTGCGGTTCTGACGCTGGAGGCCGGCAGAAGTCGGCGCGATATCGTCATTCAAGGCGCCGGTTGTGCCGAAGGTTGCGGTTCCGATGCGGGGGAGCAGCAAGGGTCCGCTCGATACCGCCATTCAAAAGCACCGCAACGACATTCAACACATTTTTGAAAATCGCCGATCGTATGATCCCCTTCGAAATGCAATTATACTGTCAGGTGGTGACAACAGATGGCATTCCGAAATGCGGAACGATGCAAACAGGAATCTGACAGCGGCAATGCATTATGCCTATCGCTTGATGGCGAGGCCAAATCATTAGAACCAGTTTCAACCCGGGGAACGGCCAATGCGGCAGGATTTATCGATTAATTTGCGAAAATACAGGCGAACAATCTCAATTTCATCCGCTTCAAGCTACAGGAAAATATTCGAGTTGATACGCATCATGGTGTAACAGATGCGATGCAAAACGACGACAGGGATTTGTGCACACTGGGCAGGAAGTATAATTTTTCCTTCATCAAGCACTGGCTGTCCAAAATATATGTGCATGATGGCGAAACAGCGAGGCGCAATGGCCACAGTGCAGCACTACGGAAGCCTGACTAGTTTATCACGCTGACTGCATCCAAAACTGGAAGAACTGACACAAATGCTGTTCAATGGCCAGCTTTCGTGCGATCGAACCGATTTCATGGCAAGATGTTGGTGTTGGGTATTCAAGGACTTTGTTGATGCGCTTCACGTCAAGGGTACTTTTGCTTGCTGGAAAAGTGCATGTCGCCACAATTTAATATCAGAAACAAGGTCTACCAGACATCCATCTGCTGCTGTGGGCGATACCGCATACCCAGCTGCTGCTGTGGGTGATTAGTAGGAGCGAAACCCACGTCAAATGGCATTGATACTAAATGACATTTTTCTGTCGCTACATTACGTGCTGCACAAACTATTCCAATGTTTTGCTATTACACATTGCTGCCTTAAGTGGATCACAAATTTATTCAAAATCGAGTGCCAGTGTATGCAGGCATGCCCTGCACATACTGGCAGCCGATTTTGAATCCAGCTCACATGATGGTCTTGTGATTTCCCATTACCCCATGCTTTTTTATATGAGGTGTCTACCAACACTGCGTGCGCGCGAAATGAGTTGGTACACCGCAAGGGGTGTGAATGCTAGACAGGCTCAGGTTGGGCACGTACCGCCCAGGACTGGTCGCGAAGGTCTATCCTAAATTATGTCAAGCTACCTATATTATATTCTACTATTCTGCAAGTTATACTGATCCGCCAGTTCGAGACATTTGCATACCAACCCACGCATACACAGGGACATAGGTGAAGTTTGCAAACTATTGGTGGAGGTTGGGGATCTAACCTGGCGCTGCACAGTTGGCACATTACTTTAGTCCCCCAGTAGGCAATTGCCGTATGTTTCTGAAAATTATCGTGAGTTTACAATACCTGAAGGCAATTTGAGGACCCACATGGATTGGGGTCCCATGCAAAAAGTTGAAATCATTAGGGGCGGGGGAGGGGGGCACAGCCAACATCGGAAGGGGGCGAGCGACTTCCAAAAAGCATACAAAGTTATACCCCTGGCACCTGCACCTAAGTCCGGCAATAACACGGCTACAGAATAGTCCGTGTGGGGTGCCCACGTCACACTTTTGATAGAGGCGGACCACAGGCCAACACTGACCAAAGAACGTCACATGTCCAGAGGAAGATAGTCAACCGTTTGCATGTCATGCTGGAGATGATTAAATCAATACGTCGACAAGAAAGGTACTTGAAACAATTCGAACCAAGTAACTAAACAATCCAACCCTCTCATTACGAGGGATGCCGAGACGACCCCCTGGGGTGTCGAGTCTAGCTTTAAAAAAATATAGGATGATGTTACTGATATTCTCTGTAGCTCAGCTTATATCACTTGACGCATAATCTGAAACTTTCTGGTGTCAGACTTATAGGTCCACACTTAGTTACCTTGCTTTGGAAAGACCACTCGAGAATCAGTGATGTTTTGACGTACCCGGAATAACGCTGTTTTTCGCCTTGGAAGATTAGTTAACGAATTGCACGACCATAGATGTTTCACCATTGAATTAAGAAATATCATGGCTTAAGGTTGACCCCAGTGTGATCGAGACCTTCAATTGTTCATCTTTTCGAGATGTTAGTGAACATTGTTCCACCGGTGTCGGGGCGTACATCAAGAGCAGCGTGCATATGACGGCGTTCCTAAGACATACAAACTGAACTTTGAGTTTCACTTACGAATAGTGGGTGTGACTAAGCCTGGAATAGCGAGCGTCTACCAGATCTTGAATCTACACCGATATGATGCACCACTTTCCCCATTCTTCTGCATGTGCTTGGATCTATAACTTAAAATGCTCTAACTCATATCCGAGATGCTGCGCCCACATAGAAAGTTTGACTTTGCGCATCACTTCTCTGATAAGGGCGAGACCAAAGTTCCAAAACCTTAGCGTCCGCCGGTGCTCGAACTCAACCTTTCCCATAGAATCAAGGGCTCTGGCTCGGCCTGCCACCTGGTGGAAAATATGCGCACGTACATTCTTTGGTATCTTGACACCTCTTCGAGTCGGACCATCTATTTTATCTACCATTATCGGTAAAACGCTGTCTAGTCACAAATGTAGCGGGTTTTGCGGCGCCGTGTCAATTTTCCTCCACAACGCTTAACTCTCAAAATCATGGGATCGGGGTGTAGGTCCCACCACCACCCTCTTCCTCGAAAACAACGTGCCTGCAGAACTTCCGCAATGCAATGCGAGGGTTAAGACTGTACATGGTGTTTGGTCGGGTGAAAGACCTCAAGCCACAACTGTGAAGAATGTGAGCGACGTTTCATGGAATCGATTCAGGGGACATTGCACGCATCAGTCAAATGACTTCCAGCATTTTGGGGAAGCAGATGCATAGGCCCACATGCAAACTCTAGAAAGCACATGAGCCGACACAAGGATTTGGCACTTGAAAGGAAAATGTCACATCACACTACGGGAGCATATCTGTATATAATCAGAGGTGGTAGCGTCACATCATAACATTACGATAGCTTATCGACATATAGCTAGAGGTGCTAGTGTCGACATCATCACATCACGCTAGCTTATCTTTGAATAGTTATAGGTGCTAGCGTCGACATCATCACATTACGCTTGCTTATCTATCTGCAACAAGAGGTGCTAGTGCCAGAATAAGATCGCCGTTCAACTTGGCCGTGTCTGACAGTTGATATGGACTTCCATATGAACAGAATTGGCCCTTCACACTGCGCCCTCGTGCCATGAGCCGGCCACGTGCTGCGTCTTGGCCTATCCTAAGCGGCGAGAGTTTTTAGTCAGACGAAAGCCGCAGACATCATCCCGGCCTTTATACCGAAACTATGCCAGGCTGTGGGTCGGTACCGGTGAGGCGTTTGAGTGGCGGCCAGCAGCGCCGTACCGTTGCGACGTGACGTGGGCAGCGCACCTGTGCCAACAGGTGCTTAATCCCGAGCCGGAGACGCTGACCGGCGCAGGAGAGCACAGGACTGCTCTCGCAGCAGCACCGTGTCTCGCTCTTTCCAGAAAATGAGCTCAGTGTGCCATCACTCTTGCAAACGAGCACACTTTTACAGGCAGAAATAGGCAAAATCTCCAGATTTCAAGGTGAGTGAGGTTACGATTATCCACGGCTCGGTTTAAAAAAGGATATCTGCTTTTAGGGCCACTGGGAATGACCTCCAGAAGCCCTCGATTCACGGGTGTCGCTCTGTCTAGTTTTGCAGAAGCCACTGGCGTTTCCATGTTGGGTTGAAACTCCCATTGTCTCACAGAATTGACATGGGACTCGACGAGCCTCCCACAATGTGCTCATCATAAAGCAAGCTGTGATATATCACGAGACGTCAGCCTTATTCCTGCTTAGGCGCTGATATTAAGGCGCTAGACTTCTTCAGCAATGTAATGCACATCTGATGCAGAAGTTAGGCTTGCTGAGAGTTTTTCATGCTCGTACTCAAAGTATACGTCCGGTTCTGCAGCGCAGCGCCTTGTGTTGCTCGACAACAGTCATGCGAAATGTCAGTGGTCGGCACGTATAGCAATGCTCTGAAAAGTTACCAGCAAGACGCGAAATTATACCACGGTAAATGCCGGTGCATGATATGTATGTGTAAGATATGATAAATCCGCACGAAGAAAGATCTCCCAATAGGAATGCAAATCCGACGAATTTTCAGCTTTGGAACATGGTCAATACTTATAGCATATTCGTGAGATGAATACTGTGCAAGTGACATTCTTCATGGCATGAATTCTGTGCAAGTGACATTCTTTATGACAGTTCATCAAAACAGGAATGAGAGAAACAGAATTTAGCTCATTTATTGCCATGGAATTCAAGAATTAAAAAAAAACGCTTAAAAACCTTGAATCACTGAATCATTGAATTGAATCGACCGCCCTTCAAATCCTAAATTGTACGTGAATACTCCGGAAAGCGGGTATATGTTGAAGTCCATGTACGAATCTGACCCGGAAGGACTTTCCTGGAATTGGTGGATTCATCTATCTATCTATCTATATAACTATTTTAAGGGGTCGTTGAATATTTGCTGGGCTGGTCAGCCCACGTCACGACTATTGGAGATGAAGCGTGCTCTCTCCGTTAATCGTGCACCAGCACAGTGTTTGATACCAATCAGTTTCGAATGGAGTTCCGTTACGACCCTGAGGGGTCCCGAAATACCTTACAATAAACACGAAACAAGTCCTAGGAGTCCAAACGAGTTGCATCGTACGCCCTTGAGACAACACAACATCATTGTTTTCAAGTGAAATAATGGTGTGCAGACCAATTTATTCATCTATACTCATTGAAAACAAGCATTAGACATATTGGACGTCATCTTAGAGTAAATGGAGAGTACTTGATCGCCACCAGGATTAGACAGCTTACCATTGCGCTTACTGCAACACCTAGAAAAGCACCACTATCATGTACTAAGGCCAAGTTGTTTAAAAGACGAAAAGCTGAAATAGGGATAACAATTTCGAGTTAGGGGCCGTTAAAGAACAAAAAACTCGTAGCGCCGGACAGCAAAAATCGGCCCTTGTTGTTTGACGTATATTGTTATGCTATATAGTTTCAAAGTCATGTTAGGTCACCGAGGTCATATCAGGTCAAGTTCATGACAGGTTAATGGAACCAAACTTGGTCAACTGGAATGTTGTCATATATGCAACATCATAATATTTTACCTCATTTGACCTTCAAGATATTGACATATGGTCATGAAATTTGTACACAATATATTTCACTACCAAACCCATCCCTCCTACGACTTTCGTTGCTCTAGCTTTGATAGGAGCCGATATCTTAGATGGGGGGGGCGGCGGAATCCCCTCCAGTGAGCGTAATTTTCGGAGGCTCTCCAGTGCGCGTGTTAATTGGTGTGCCTGCAGAAATAAATCCGTCGATTCCCTTTGCTACCATTCCCAACCATACCCTCGTGTAGCTCTTCAGTGTGAGTGCGCTACCAAACAGTGGAGGAGTGCTAAGTTTGAAGAGAAAAACTTACGTAAGGCTATGCGAGCTAAGCTAAATAAAAGGCAGCCGATGTGGTTGGATTGTAAAATTATGGTTTTCGCGCGATGGACAATTCTGCTCCCTCATTGCTATTAAGTTCACCAACAGACGTAAAATGTGCCCTGGAGAACATCTTACTGGAATTTAAACTGTGCCTTAGCTCGAAATCTAAGGCAGAATATTGTTTGAGTAAGACATGTGCTGTATTTGCAAGCTTATTCACTTGGTACAACCGAAGCGCTGAAGCAACAGTAACCTACCGTGTTCATTGGAGATATTTCCAAGTCATCCGACATGTAATTTATAATACAATCACCTGTACAGTCGATTTCGCTCGCTGTGGACCCAATTGGATGTCCTGGTTACACCAATACCTAGCACACCAGCCTTGCATTAAGCTGAGTTTTTATATGCTTTAGAGCAGGGTTAGCGACAGGATGGACGGGCAAACACATGACAACCAGGAATACACTGAGAGGTGCTTGGTCGACACGTCCGGTCGTATGGTGGTTCCAAACTTGTGGCTTATGCACAGCTAGATAATGGCCGCCGAAGGATTTCCTTTTCCGGAAAATTTGGCTGCAAACTGATCATCCGACTGTGCTAAAGCGCTCACTAAGCCGGACATGAGCATAGCACCAGCCCATCCAAATCTTATAAGAGCGGTTATGGTGGCGAGTTGAAGTCATCTTAAAAACGGTCGCTTCCTGGTTGTCAGGCCATCGCAGGCGAAGGTGCGAAACGATGCCGATCTTTTTCGCCTGCTGTTTTCCAGCTGCAGGAGCACAAAGCCGGCCACCCGAGAACGTGCGCACATCGTTGTGTTGGTGGCTCGGTGGGCTGGTGTTGGCTGACGCTGCAGAATGGCCAGCACTTCCGCAATACTGTCCCGAAGGCCGTCGGCGTGCACTGCGTGCTGCCGAATAAACCGTGTCGATACACAATACTGGCGGTCTGGTCCTCTACTACCTACCCCATGCTTGGCGGCTAATGTTATGTTCAGGACCGGCCGGCGCCATAATCACGCTGCTGGTGTAGCTATGGTGCGTTGCTTAATTCTTGGATTGCTGACACTACGCAACGAAACACGAAATGAGCATGAAAATCCTGCAAACACTGCAAATTTGTCAGCACATTTCTGAAATTGGTTTCGTTGCGTGCACGGATACTGTTTCGTACACAAGGGCACATACACAAACGAACATCTCACCTGGACGAGCTCTTTCAGGAAATTCGAGTCATTTGGACTAGGTGCGTACGAAACCGCACTCAATTTTCGTCACGGTGTATCTACTCTTCGGACGATGCTAGCCAGCTGGGTACCCATAGGCTGCTATTGGCAACCACTATGGGTTGGCAATGAATCGCAAATTAGTTGTATTGCAGATCTATTTTATGTGTTGATGTGCTTGTGTTCCTAGGTTGTAAATGCGCGGCCTGTTTTACAATAATAGGCACAACTTAATAATAGACACTTATATAGCTCATTGCGTGAGACGAAATGTACGCTTATATAGCTCAATAATATCCGTACCTGAGTCTTCAGGTCGGGGTAAGCTGTGGTCACATGCGTGATGCATTCGTCCTTGACAGGATCGCGGGCGCTAAGGACTGGACAGTCGTGTGCGATATGTGGGATGTAGGGCCACATATGGCCAGGATTACCTCGTCCCACGTGACAAGATGCAGTACAGTCGACACCGCTGCACGGACAGCCAGCCGCGAGGTGGGTAACACTGTCGCCGGGCAGACGCATGTGCAGGACGCTGGTGGCCGGAGTGGCAGACGCACTTGACATACGACGGCTGATAGACCCGTCACGGGAGAAGTGACACTGGCACAAGACAGGTGACTTGCTCATCAGTGGACTGGTGAGCAAACACGTTCGTTCACGTGCTAGGGTGGTGTGGTGTCAACTCCGCCCAGAGGCGCGCCAAGAAGAGCCCGTCCCCTGGGGCCCGTCCCCCTCCTGCAACCAAAAATATACCAGATCAAACCAGAAATTTTGTGTTTGTTAGCAGGGAAAACTAAATTATTTCCCCGCTCTCCGAAAGCGGCATCTGTTTCATCACATTTTTCGTCCCCTCTACCCGAAGAAAATCCTGGCTGTACTCCTGACACCGCCACTGTGGGAGACGGAAATTAAACTGAGACAGTTGTTGCACTCTTTAAAGACGAAACTGACATGTACCTTGAATGTTTTATTTTGGTTGCTGTTGGAAAGGTGCTGTAGATGGTCCTAGAGATATTAATCCGTAAGTAATCTTTGTATTTGATACGACTGTGACGATGAAAAATCATCTCGCTTATTGTACAGGAATACCAATCCGCGCCAAAATGCAACAGTACAATAATGAGGCGTTGGCTTAGGCTAAGCGAGATGAGCAACACCATTGTGTCGGTTTCAATGGACGGGTTCAATTGATCTTCCCATCTCATGACATTGTCAGAACGCTTTGCACTCATCGTAAGTCACCTAATAATAACATTGACTTCTTCCAAGCACAATAGCCGAACAAAGGCCAAGAAACCATGGGAGAGATGGGCAGAAGGGACAACTGTCCCTTAAACTAGCTGAAATTTGAACGAGCTGAGCAGTGACCCAGGGGTGTTACGTACAAAGAATCGACTTCAAAATTGATCCTGTACCCCATCCAACTTTGAGATAACTCTCATGCCACTGCACTTGCTGATTATGAGAGGCTTTGTGTAATTAAATGATGCTCAAAAGAAGCCAATGTTCATTGCATGTTGCTTTACTAAGAAGTCCAAAAAATTGACTAGCCAGCTGCTGGATTTAATATTTTAAAGGAATATATCATGATCCCATTGGCATTCCCGATCATCATTTACTCAATAGCAATGCTCAAAGCAACGCGTTACCAATTAGCAAACATGAACTTGGTTTACTTAAGAAGTTTGCTGCTCTTCATCTTAGTTTCATACCAGAAAGTGATCTGGTTCTCAGGTTTCGACTGCAATCTTGGAAGCAAAATATCCGAAAAGACCGCCTCGTGGGTGCGGCCATGTTTACGAGCAGCCACAGTATTCCCAGTACACACAGCCATGGAGCGGCGTGTGTACCGCTGATTACATGTGTGTGTGTGTGTGTGTGTGTGTGTGTGTGTGTGTGTGTGTGTGTGTGTGTGTGTGTGTGTGTGTGTGTGTGTGTGTGTGTGTGTGTGTGTGTGTGTGTGTGTGTGTGTGTGTGTGTGTGTGTGTGTGTGTGTGTGAGTGTGTGGTGTGTGAGTGTGTGGTGTGTGTGTGTGTGTGTGGTTGAATTTTGCCAACCTGCCACCGTGAGGTGATGTCGGCTTGTTCCAGTTGTTGAGAGGAGGTATGTAAGAGTGAGCAGCGTAGGGTAGGATGATTAAACGGAGGGAGGATAGGTTAGTCGATCTGTTGAACAATGTTGAAGTATAGTTGAAGTCGTCTTGAAGAGTAGAGCAGCCGCTTACCTCGGACACACCACCTGCCCATGTGCGCGCGGGCCGGATTAGTTTCCCGGCCACTGGTCGCCCGCCAGCAGATGGACAGCTAAGCACGGGTGTACTCGACCGGAGTCCGGTCCGATCACCAGGCCGGCGGTAGCTCGGCCGCTGGCGCGCGGTACCTGGTTCACATCGCGGCCGGGCCGTGACTTTTATAGTTTCAGGTAAAAATGCTGGTTCGGTCACCAAACACTTCTCCGGCTAAGGGGTGATATGGACCGGTTTTCAGCCGGCGCACTGAGTTTGATTGCGTATCCGATTCGGCAATATATAATCTGGCGAGCACGTCGGTTTTGTGCTGATTCGACTAAACTTGGATTTGGAATGGATGGCCAGATTTAGGATGCCTTTTTTTGAAAGCATAACTTGTGTATTAGCTAGTTGTAAGGAAATCCGCTGAAAAAGTCTTATGACTCGATGGAGTTGGACCGGGCCGGGATGCTCAACTGCAGAAAGTCGCCTTTATTGTGTATGCGTAAAATAGACATCTTCAGCCTTTTGCCACACGAACGACCTGCCCAACTCTGTATCACTTCACACCTAATCAAATAGTCATGACCTGTATCGGAAAATTAGGATGTCCCTAGATTCTCAACACCCAGGCCATTATCCTCCCCAGATAATAATCTTCCCATCTTTCTCATGTTGAGGCTACATGATGCTATTTGGCAATGCACCACACCGCGGCAAAGTGCTCAAGTTTCACTGGGAAGTGCTGCCTGACGTTCTGATGTCACATATTTAAAGAAAAATATCATCTCCGTATTCAACAATTGACACATTTTCTTGTGGACATGCAGGATTACGAAGTAAAAATCAAACTTTGTTCATGGCTTTCTTAATCGGAACACACCCTATTAAATTCAGCATTGCAATAAATAGTATCCAATGTTCAATGCTGTCATCCATGGGTCGTGACATTAATAACTGAAGGCTGAACATCCTGCAACGAACACAAAAAGTGGTTTGATCGGCCTGAGTGACGCTCTTCAGAAGCTTAGGGTTCTACCATGACGTATAGGTACCTTAGGGTCACATACTAGGCACGGCCTGGTGATTTCATTGTCCAAGCGTGGTATATTTTAAGCTCCAAATTTCTGCCCCGTCCGTCCTAACCTCTACACCGTCTTGGCCCTGGATGGGGTCACGCCGGCGACATCCGACCATGTCTCGCAGCACTGGCAGCAAGGATTCTGAGCATAGAGTATGACGCTTTACCGTGAAACTTCTATGGGATAACCTATCATCAGGTAAGATTATATTAAGTACTAAGTTTGCTTAAAGCATGCATTGCGCCATTTTATGCACTATGTTAATTCAATTCACACATCCAATAATTGCGTTGAGTGCGAGATGTCGCAAGATGAACTGAACTTACTAAATCGTTGCAAACGCGCACCACTTTGAATCTGAGGTGGCGCGCTCTGATATGTCTCGCTCTGGACCCACCCAGCGAGAGGTATCTTACTAGTGCGATGAAAATGTGCGTCTTATGAGAAGCACTGATGCAGTAGAAGCGCCCGTCAGCTGAAGCACAGTTTAGCCCATGCTCGCGTACCCTGAGATCATTTGGTGACGGCTGATCGGGCGTCCAGGTCAGTCTAATCCTGGCCCCACCACATCATGACCTCTCACCAACATTGGCCTCACACCAGAGATTGACAGCACAATGTCAATCTCGCATGAATTGGGCACACGCTGGCCACAGCTGCAGTGCAACATCTGCAATAAGTCTGCACTGACCGACCTCTTATGCATGTCTTATGCTTATACTGGTCGTCACAATGGAATCCCGGCCCTACCATGTTGTGACCGCTTGATAGCATTGGCCTCCACCTAGGCACTGACCGACCTCTTATACATGTCGTCACTATGGTGTGCCACTCCCTTAATACTGTAATACCCAGCTTAACCCAGAGCTAATACTGACAGCGCACCGAGGAGGATATTAGCACAATGTCAATCTCGCATGGATTGAGCACACATCGGTCACAGCAGCAGTGCAGCATCTGCAAAAGTGAGCATCGCATTTTATCGAAGTGTTGCATCAAATAAAAGTATAAAATACTCACCACAGCATCACCGCAAGTTCTTGGCAGCGGTGCAATCACCTTTGGTTGGTTCCATCCATTTCGAGACAGTTCGACGACCGATAAGAATGGATAGAAATGAGCAATAGGCTGGATCCAGCCAACAACACACGCCCTGGAGGCCCTCTGAAAATTAGGCGAACTGGAAGTGGGCGGATTCCGCCCCCTTAAGATGTCGGCTCCTATTAAAGCTAGAGTAGCGAAACTTTCAGGGGATATGAGAAGGGTGCTGACCTCTATTGTGCGCAAATTACACGACATTAGATCAATATCTTCAAGGCCAAATGAGGTCAAATATGTTGTATTTTGCTTGCTTTTCGTGGATTGGCTTGACATTGTATGGATCGCTGCGATTATGTGTAAATACTCCAAAATGGCTTTCATTGATGTTTTCGACATGACATGATGCAGTACAGGTGATAGGTGCGGCATTTGACCTTAGGCTTACTATCAGCACTTTGTCTGGTTAGTTTCCATTTCCAGTTACCTGAACCGTGCCGCCCGCCAGACTGGTTGTGCGGGTGGCCAAGCGCAGTCGGCTTCATGAAAAAAGGGCTGAAGTACATAAATGAAACATGGAAACGTTTAGGTCCAAATGACAAAAACAGTAGTTTTTAGGATGTGTAGGGAATAGCATGCAAAATTGCAAGAATCGCATGGCAGTCATTTGTGTCCGTGACAACCTTCAGGTTGACCAAGTTTGGTTCCATTGATCTGTTAAGAACTTGGCCTGACTTGACCTCGGTAACCTAACATGATCTTGAAAATACATAGCATAACAATATACATCAACCAAGTTACTAGTGTTGCCAAGAGCGCTACCCTTTTGCCGATGGACGGGAAGTTCATCAGCGTCGATTTTTGTGACTTGGCACTCCAAATTGTTTTGACTTTGACAGCCTCTAACTTAAAAAAATCGATTTTTTGGTCCATTTCCGTTTTCTTGTTTTGAGCGATGCGCCGGACATTTCTAGGTAGGTACGCCGAAAGTGGCATATACCGATCAGCAACATCAGGAGTTATTTAACACAAACCAAAGGGGTGTGCGGATTGCGCCCCCTCAAGTGCGCGTATTAATCAAGAATCCGAGGCAAACAGAGCGCGCTCTTGTCCATTCATCGGAACAGTTGTGATAAATAGGACGAGATCAGTATCGGGTAGGCGCCTCTGCCCCACCATCGGGAACTAACCTCAACGGGGGTGCACTTGACACTTGCCTAACATTGGCAAGAGCCGAACATTGCAATTATAATTTTGTATTCACATTCTGCACCCCACGGAGCTGAAAATTCAGGATTGCTTATTGTGCCCCATGTCATCGCATTAGATCTTCTCGGAGTGTTAGTGGTACAGTTGCTGGTAAAGGGCCCGGAGTCCCTCGACTCTGTCGGCCATCTGGGCTGGTAAACGTGTACACGGTGCGTGTAAGTCATTGTAAGTACTAGTTGATCTTGGTGAGATCGACTGGGTCCAGGTCACTGGTCGCATCTTTGTAACTGACAAATGAGACAACCTGCTAAGATTGCTGACACCTATTCTCGACGAGCACTTGCAATTCAGAAACATCAAAATTCGGGACCCAACAGCACCATATGTTAGCGAAGCTACCAAACAGCTCATGCATCGGCGAAATGTAGCCTTGCACTTGCAAGATAGAAACACATACAATGTACTTAACAGACAAGTTCGATTAGCTATTAGAGCTAACTGTAGGGACGAGCTTAACTGAAAGATAGCTCAGAAAGGCCCATCAGCTGCTCGACGTGCTCTCAAGCCAATTATCGACAACAAAAAGGGTCTCACAGAGTTCAACCTCAGGTCATACCTGAGCAGCTAAATCACTACCTTATTAGTGTCGGACCTAAAGTATCAGCAGAGGTCAAACGCCAGGCAAACATGCCTGAACACACACCTCCCAGTTGCCGGCTATCGCGCGTCTCTACCAGCTCCTATAAAGTATCACCCATGTCTCTTGAACAGCTAGGAAAAATTATCATGGACATGAGAAGGACATGTGCTTGCGAACCCGACGGGATCTGGATTAAGGTTATCAAATGTACGTTATTTTGCATCGGAGAAGTGCTGCTCGATATTATAAACACATGCCTAACTACAGTTGATATCCCCTCCGATTGGATGTAATAAATAGTCACTCCCATTTTCAAATCGGAGATCCTTCGGATCCCTCTAATTTCAGGCCCATCATATTGGTTCCGGTTATAGCCAAGATCACAGAGAGGGTTATGCAAAAACAACTTCATCACTACCTGAACTCAAACCACCTACAGACCCAAACTCAACACGGCTTCAGACCACGCCACTCTACGGAAACCGCTCTTATCTCAGTCACGGACAAAATACTAGCCGCAATGGACCGTTCGGAAGTAGCTCTCCCTTGCATTCTGGACCTCAGTAAATACTTCGACGTAATAAACCACACCAAACTGCTCACTATACTAAGACTCCATGCAATCGATACCAACTGGTTTAGGGTACATGTGTGAGGTCACACGCAGACTATTAGCATCTCAGATCAACGCGGAAACAGGTATCTCTCCTCCTTTCTCCCAAACAACATAGGTGTCTTTCAAGGCTAATCAGTAGGTCCACTCCTCTATTGCATCTTCTCCAACGACCTCGGTTTGCACGTCCCGGTAACACACGTCACTCGGTTCACAGACGACACCCAATCGCATCTCCGGTCACAAATCTGATCTCCCAAATCTGATGTCAGATGAAAACATGTCTGAACCAACTTCACCACTACTTCCTGGATAACAGTTTGAAGGGTAAACCAGGCGAAACCTCGGCTTCTCACGTTCGGATCGCGTCACAATATTCGCAATATTACCCCGACACGAGTGTGCTTTAGGGACACCGTGATAGATGAAAGCCCTTCGTTTAAGAACCTTGGCGTGACATTTGATCCAGGATGACCGTAATTTAACCAGCTGGTTTTAGCCTCGACGGGACACTGTTTGTGGGCACAAAATGACCGATGTTGTCGCTGCACACGAGACTACGAAAGACCAATCAGTGAAATAAAGGATCACTAGTTCAGCAAAAGAGAAGCACTACTGACGTCAGAACTCATCAAATTACGGGTACCCAAATCTGCGCAGAACAGTTAGACATCTGGCCGGAAAATTACTGGATACAGCTTAGAAACCGCATCTGCTAGAGCATCTGAATAATTTGACAGTCAGATTATCTGGACGGAGAATAACTGGGTATAGCCTAGAAACAGCATCGGCTGGAGCATCTGAACACCCAGTCAGACATCTGGACGGAGAACATCTGAGTACAGCCTAAAAACAGCATCTGCTGGAGCATCTGAACAGTCGGGCAATCAGACATCTGGACGGATAATAACTGGGTACAGCCTAGAAACAACATCTGCTGGCGCATCTGAACAGTCAGTCAGATATAGGGACGGAGATTAACTGGGCACAGCCTAAAAACAACATCGGCTGGAACAGGTGTCCATGTTCTAATTGGTCTTGTGAAGAAAATTGACTGGGACGTACAGTCCTCGTTTCAAGCAAGGACACATTCCACGCCACAGATGTTGATGATCACCAGGATATTGTCCAGCTTATATGCGAAGTTTCGAATAACCGGTTGCCAAGGCAGCATTGTTCTGCTGACCACAATGTGTCGGCAGACGTCGTCTTCGTACGCTGCTCAGACAGGACAACGGAAAGTCCAGCCGATGACAGCGATTCGATGCAGTCTCCATCCTGCTGCGGGTCCAAGTCGCGACATCGCGCGCTGGTGCCACCTCATGCCGACTCCCAGTCGATATCCCAGTGTGTTGTCACCTGCATCTTACTTGTATCTCAGTCTGTGTTCTGACGTGATGTACCCAGATACTGATGTATATTTCCAGTGATAACAGTCCATTTCCTGGCCAGGTCCCAACTTATATCCTGGTGGTGACTCAGCCTATAACCTGGGCCGGCATCGGTCAGTGTCTTTTACGGCCTTCCATCGACATTCCTTCGCTGTCTTTGCCTATACGCTGGTGCGATTTATGTCCACACCATTATGAGATTTCAACCCACATTCTTGTGGGATCACAGTCTATATCTTCAAATAGTCTTAGCGGAGTCCCGGGATTTATCCTGGCGGATAAATCCCGCCAGGCTATATTTCAGATGAATTTCCGATTTAATTTTTTCAAATTTACTCCAGGGAATATCAACCAGGAACCGAATTGCAACAGTACATAAAAGCAACATAATACAATATACACGACCCAACGCCACACTTTGTAATTGTAACTTTCGAGGTCTCTGTTCATTGTAATTGAACCCTAAAAAAGATATACTAGCCTCGAAAAATTGGAAAACCGAATACACTTCTGATACATGTCTTTCTTCTTGCGCTTTGACATTGATATCAAGGATAGTGTATGTCACACTAAGGTTACGTGCATATATAAATATATATCTACATATATATATATATATATATATATATATATATATATATATATATATATATATATATATATATATATATATATATATATATATATATATATATACATATATATATATATATATATATATATATATATATATATATATATATATATATATATATAAATGTGTATATATATACATGAATACCGTGCATTTGCACCAATCATATAAAAATATACTGGCCTTTACGACGCGCCCCGGAGCGTATTCATGATCCGGCCAACAATGGATTGTCGTTTTCATTAAAGTCTCTTCAGACCTGTTCTGACCAGTTCCAGGTTAAGCGATACAAGATATAGACAAATAGTGTATATATAAATATAACTAGACTAATGTGTAGTGTGGGGCAGGATGAGTGAATTGCGTCTCGATTGTGGGCACGAGGCATGGCTGGAATGATAAGGTTATAATTTCAAAGCCGCTTGGCTAGTCGGAACAATGTTTTTGTGATCGAATAAATGGGATTTTCACGCTCAAAAATCGATTCTGATTATGTTCCTGGTTACGTGACTGAAGAGCAGGAAAGCATCTGTGCATGTACAACGTACAAGTAGATACATACCTGCGCAGATTTCCCTCAGAGTGTCCCGGACCTGCTTTGCGCCAGCACCGGCGTACCTGCGCACCGCGCGATCTGCCACTATTGTCCACAGCGCTGAGTCGTGCTAGCGCGCCCGTCCGGCATTCCGGGCGCTGAAAACAGTGGGCACGGCAGCGGTCAGTTCCGGCTGCGCCGGCCGCCGCGTACGCCACTCCGGCGCGTCGGGATGTGTCCCCGCCGGGCGGATTACGCGCCGCCGTTCAGCACGTGCTGCGGCCACAACACGGCACAGTCCACTGCGGCACGGCGTCTACGCACAACTGTGTGGCAGAACCAACTGTGCGGCAGAACCAACTGTGTGGCACGGCGTCTACACACAGCTGTATGGCAGATCCATCTGTGGCACGGCGTCTACACACAACTGTATGGCAGATCACACTGTGGCGCGGTGTATACACACAGCTGTATGACAGGACCAACTGTGTGGCACGGCGTCTACACACAGCTGTATGGCAGGACCAACTGTGTGGCACGGCGTCTACACACAGCTGTATGATAGGACCAACTGTGTGGCACGGGGTCTACACACAGCGGTACAGCAGATCCAATTGTAACACGACGTCTACACACAAATGTACGGCATGGCACACTGTGACACCGCGTCTATACGCAACTGTATTGCAGATCCCATCGTGACACAGTGTCTACACACAACTGTATGGCAGATCCCACTGTAACACGGCATCTACACACAACTGTGTGGCAGGACCAACTGTGACACGGCGTTTACACACAGCTGAGCGGCAGAACCCACTGCACGGCAAAGCCAGCTGAGCGGCAGAGCCCAGTGAATGTTAGAACTGATTGCTGAGCAACGCCCACTGTGGCACTAAGTCTTCTGCAGCCGAACACTCGGCCGGCTCGACAGACGTCCGGCCCGACTAGCCCGGCTAGCCACCACGGGCCACGCGCCGCTCACGCCTCGTTAAGACGAGGCACCAGACTAGTCATCACAGGCCACGCGTCACGCGTGACTCGTCCATACGGGGTACTCGACTAGTCATCACAGGCCACGCGTCACACGTGTCTCGTCCATACGGGGTACTCGACTAGTCACCACAAGCCACGCGCCGCACGTGTCTCGTCCATACGGGGTACTCGCCTAGCTACCACAGGCCACGCGCCACGCGTGACTCGTCCATACGGGGTACTCGAGTAGTCATCACAGGCCACGCGCCGCGCGTGTCTCGTCCATACGGGGTACTCGCCTAGCCATCACAGGCCACGCGCCACGCGTGACTCGTCCATACGGGGTACTCGAGTAGTCATCACAGGCCACGCGCCACGCGTGACTCGGCCATACTGGCCACGCGCCCGGCTCGTCACCACAAGCCACGCGCCGCACGTGTCTCGTCCATACGGGGTACTCGCCTAGCTACCACAGGCCACGCGCCACGCGTGACTCGTCCATACGGGGTACTCGAGTAGTCATCACAGGCCACGCGCCACGCGTGACTCGGCCATACGCGGCGCCCGACTGGCCACGCGCCCGGCTCGTCACCACAGGCCACGCGCCACACGCGCCACGTCCAGACGCGGCGCCCGGCCGCAGCGCGGCCCACGTGAGAGGCGGCGACTTACGGCGCACCCGTTATCCATACATAACCGGCTTAGGGAGCGTAAACGACGGCGCGCGTGGCTGCGGCGCACGTGTGGCGCGTGGTGACCGTGGCGTCGTGGCGCCGAGCTTCAGCTGCTGGAGACGCGCGTGGTGACCGTGGCGTCGTGGCGCCGAGCTTCAGCTGCTGGAGACGCGCGTGGTGACCGTGGCGTCGTGACGCCGAGCTTCAGCTGCTGGAGACGCGCGTGGTGACCGTGGCGTCGTGGCGTCGTGGCGCCGAGCTTCAGCTGCTGGAAACGCGCGTGGTGACCGTGGCGTCGTGGCGCCGAGCTTCAGCTGCTGGAGACGCGCGTGGTGACCGTGGCGTCGTGGCGCCGAGCTTCAGCTGCTGGAAACGCGCGTGGTGACCGTGGCGTCGTGACGCCGAGCTTCAGCTGCTGGAACGCGCGTGGTGACCGTGGCGTCGTGGCGCCAGCCTGGAAGCGCGTGGGACCGGGCGTCGGGCGGGGCGCCGAGCTCAGCTGCTGGAACGCGCGTGGTGACCGTGGCGTCGGGCGCCGAGCTTCAGCTGCTGGAACGCGCGTGGTGACCGTGGCGTCGTGACGCCGAGCTTCAGCTGCTGGAGACGCGCGTGGTGACCGTGGCGTCGTGGCGCCGAGCTTCAGCTGCTGGAAACGCGCGTGGTGACCGTGGCGTCGCGTTGGCGCCGAGCTTCAGCTGCTGGAAACGCGCGGGTGACCGTGGCGTCGTGGCGCCGAGCTTCAGCTGCTGGAAACGCGCGTGGTGACCGTGGCGTCGTGGCGCCGAGCTTCAGCTGCTGGAAACGCGCGTGGTGACCGTGGCGTCGTGGCGCCGAGCTTCAGCTGCTGGAAACGCGCGTGGTGACCGTGGCGTCGTGGCGCCGAGCTTCAGCTGCTGGAAATGCGCATGGTGACCGTGGCGTCGTGGCGTCGTGACGCCGAGCTTCAGCTGCTGGAGACGCGCGTGGTGACCGTGGCGTCGTGGCGCCGAGCTTCAGCTGCTGGAGACGCGCGTGGTGACCGTGGCGTCGTGGCGCCGAGCTTCAGCTGCTGGAGACGCGCGTGGTGACCGTGGCGTCGTGGCGCCGAGCTTCAGCTGCTGGAGACGCGCGTGGTGACCGTGGCGTCGTGGCGCCGAGCTTCAGCTGCTGGAAATGCGCGTGGTGACCGTGGCGTCGTGGCGCCGAGCTTCAGCTGCTGGAGACGCGCGTGGTGACCGTGGCGTCGTGGCGCCGAGCTTCAGCTGCTGGAGACGCGCGTGGTGACCGTGGCGTCGTGGCGCGTGGCGCCGAGCTTCAGCTGCTGGAGACGCGCGGTGACCGTGGCGTCGTGGCGCCGAGCTTCAGCTGCTGGAACGCGTGGTGACCGTGGCGTCGTGGCGCCGAGCTTCAGCTGCTGGAACGCGCGTGGTGACCGTGGCGTCGTGGCGCCGAGCTTCAGCCGCTGGAGACGCGCGTGGTGACCGTGGCGTCGTGGCGCCGAGCTTCAGCTGCTGGAGACGCGCGTGGTGACCGTGGCGTCGTGACGCCGAGCTTCAGCTGCTGGAGACGCGCGTGGTGACCGTGGCGTCGTGGCGCCGAGCTTCAGCTGCTGGAGACGCGCGTGGTGACCGTGGCGTCGTGGCGCCGAGCTTCAGCTGCTGGAAACGGCAATGTGCCGCCGGTGGAACTATGTGTACTTTTGGTGTTGCCAATGCAACATCAATAATCATTGACGATAACATTAGGCCTAGTATGACGCGTGGCAAGAATTGACTTCAAATTCCGTTTGGCAATACCGATACTTTTTGGTGTCTCGATCTATGCACAGCCAACCAGAACAGTTGCAGCACCATGGTGTCCACTTGTTCGAAGCCTTGATACAATCGTGGTGCACGGCTTTGTATTTTGCAGGTGCCGGAGCTTCAAAAGCCCAAAATCAATACCACAAATGTTTTCGAACAACCCCAGAAATATACACTTCTTCCAATTTGAATTTGCAAGTGTACCCTTCAATTATCAGAAATAAAGCAGGGATGGAATAATTAGGACGTAAATAAACAACATCCGTTAACTGGCCACCTGGTTTCAAATACACGTTACCCAGCAAAGTTGACGGACAGCACTCTGATAATAGCGCAGTCGCTGGAGCAGGACATTACTGTTTTCAATAGAAAGGCTAACATTGTGTAGAGTAATATGAATTGAAGCATACTAACGTAAATCTGGTACTTGTCTTCTCGTCCCCCCCCCCCCCAAAAAAAAAAAATCATAATAATAATTCGTAATAATTCAATTCGTTATAAGGTGCTTTTGCGTCCACGCCTCCCACAGTTCACGCCAGAATCCGTGGCTTTGGCCCGATTACACCGAACCGTTCCCTTCGCTCGGCCGACACCAGCCACGGTGGTTCCTATCCAGCTACGTCCGGACTGTGGAGAAATTGTGTTGCCTGTCATTTTTGCTCTCTCTCTTAAGTTTCTCGTAAGTGGCGATCGCAAAAGTGGCACAAATATGTCCTTGCAGCATTTATATAAGCAGACCAGGACAGATCCGCCCGAGCCTCTTCAGACTTGCTCTGCCGTTAGATCGATCGCTTGAGGAGCGACGCCTACCGCGAGGCGGTGGGTAGTTCGATACAGTATTACATTGAGATTTATGCGATACTGAGGACGATATTAGAGATAAACAGGTAGCCGCAACATGGCAGGAAAGCTCAAGAGATAATGCGGAAGCCACGGCTAAATTCCGTCACTAGAAGAATGCGCCAGGGCGAGAGGGCCCTGGAGATGACTAAGGCGTTCCAGGCATAATCCAAGCGGCCATCCGAGGAGGAAATGTGACGAGAATAATTTGCTAATCGTGTAACTAATATTTGCTAGAAGGATTCGGATGTGACTAGGAGGCTGTGTGCGAACAACGCGGCACACTGTAGTTGCTGAGGGTGAATCATGCAGTGTTCTGCCAGATGCAGTGTGCGCAAACAATCAGGATTCTACCAACAACAGCAACCAGGAAGCGTGGCAAAAACCTAGGCCATCCATTAGTTTCTCCGGCGGTGGTGTGTGCATACCACTTTTTATTTGGCGGCTTCGTCCGCCTTACTTAAGCGCTGACTACTTGTTGCACTATAGTTGCATCTGAGCCATTGCAATGGTGGTCGGGGTGCGATTTAATAAGTCGGCGAATACAATGATGAACTATCCGCGCAGTGAGCTACGGCGTGCACTTTTGTGGAAAATCAAACAAGCATACTTGCGCCGACAGGCAATGCTGTAGCCACGATTCGGTGTGGCCATGGCCCTGATGGCTGTGTGAGCGCCTAGCCAACCATCACGGACAAGTGCGGCGCCCTGATGACTGTGTGAGTGCCTGGCCAACAATCACTGACAATTGCGGGACCCAGACGGCTGTGTGAGCACCTGGTCAGCCACCATGGACAAGTGCAGCGCCCTGATGTCTGTGTGAGCGCCTGGTCAGCCATCACGGACAAGTGCAGCGCCCTGATGACTGTGTGAGCGCCTGGTCAGCCATCACGGACAAGTGCAGCGCCCTGATGACTGTGTGAGCGCCTGGTCAGCCATCACGGACAAGTGCAGCGTCCTGATGACTGTGTGAGCGCCTGGTCATCATGGACACGTGCGGCGTCCAGACGGCTGTCGGAATTTTCTCAACGCGGGCACCGTGGGATTACCCTGATCGGGACATAGCTTGCCCAATGCATGGCGCTTTGAAAGGAAATTACGAGCGAGGCCAAATAGGGGGTACCTCAAACACTGTGGGCACTACACCACCAACACTCACATCAACTCGCAATGCATGACCGCGAAACACTCGTAGAAAACACGAAAATAGCCATCCCCGCATGACGTCGGACGAGCACAAGCCGATTTGCTTCCTAATTATAAATAAATGACTAACTAGCAGTGCCGTCGGAAGTAGATGAGCCGACTTGCTTTAGGAAAACATAAAACTAAAACTAAAAATATAAATTATGATAACGTAAAACGACTATCCAGAGGAGTAATCAGACGTAGATGAGACCATTTGCCTTACAACTCATAACATAAACGGCTACCAAGAGGCACAGCGGACGTAGAAGAACCGAATTGCAAAACGCCGTACTAACCCAACTGACAACCCTGCATGGCATGCAATAACCCGCAATAACCCACTACCAACAACTAACACACGGCGACCGGCGTGATAGGCGGTGTGGACAATTACCTCCTTGCTCGCACGGGTAAAGATCCCTCGGCGCTCTTCGATAACAATATCCAAAGCCGGCACCACGCCAAAATCAACTTCTCGACACTCAAAACACCCACTCCCACCCAAACTATACTTCCTTTGTGGAGGAGTAAAGTAAAAATTAAATCATTTAGACATCAGGGATATTGCGAATACGTACATTTGCGTCTACGTACTTTGCGCATACGTACATTTGCGCTTACGTACATTTGCGCATATGTACTTTTGCACTTGCGTACATTTGCGCTTAAGTATATTTGCGCATAGCACATTTGCTATGCGCACATTTGCGCTTCCGTACATTAGCCATACGCGTACCGAGAAATGTTGTTTTTAGTTTTTAATAGTGCTTACTTTAGCCAGAATCGTCGAGTCTAGCCACAATGGGCAAATATGCAAAACAATTAAGTCCTCAAACACGAAAAGTGAAAAATGCATCTGGTGCGATTTGTTGCAACCCTAAAGCTAAGCGAACGCTAAAGGTTTCATTCCAATATCATAAACAACATGCAACGGAACAGACCTCGTCTATTCCGTCTATTCCGTAGCTACACAGCCAGTCAAATCGTGAACACGAGGCGAGCAAGTGCATAGCCCACGGATACTGTTGGTGGCGAAAGTTTGCATTGACGTCACTCCAGCTGCTAGCTGTGCGACTAATCCTGCGCCGTACCTTCTTGAGAAGCTAGTCTGGCCTATGACGAAAGCGTCAACACGGATAGACCGGTCTCTCTCTCTCTCTCTATATCCCTCTGATCCGCGATGTTTTGAGCTATTGTGAGCGTAACTCGCCACGTGCGTGACGTAAGTGGAAGTGGCGCCAGTGTCGGCGTCCGATCCGCGGACGCATGCGCATACGTCATTGCTTCCGATGATAATGCACGTGGAGGTCATCTTAAGTCGTGTGGAAGCCACTGGTGAACCACCAGCTGGATGGGGCTTGCGCCATGGCAAAACGACTGTGAGTTATACTCAGGTGTTTATTGAGGTCCAATCTCGTCCTGCAACTCACATGCCGCTTACAAATCAGGTTAGATGCCCACAGTGGTGGACGACCTATGCCTGCGGGCGATGACAGGAGCTTCCCCTCCATACAACAACGCTCAGCGTAGCCTTTCATCCCTGGGTGGAAGCGTTTGTCCGGCGGCGGGCCACACTGGCGACGTCTGAGGACATCTGCAGCCGTGGCGGCTGTCCAGCACAGCGGGACAGGACGTCAGCCGCACAGGTTCGATGCACTTAGCTATGGCCGACTCCGGCGCCCCTTGGTCGGCGAGGCTGTCGATCCTTGTGCAGATTCATCCCCATTTTTTTCTCACTGCACCTGTGTTTTTGTCACCGCTCACGGTCATGGGTAAAATTTGGACTGGAATATGCGGGGGCGCCGGAACGCTTTTGAAGGCGGTGTAGTCAATTTCTGGCGATATTTCATATAAAAATAGATACTGTTTTCCCCTAGGGATGGATACTTTACAGCTTTATCATACCTGAACCCTCCATGGGTTCTTTACAGTTTCGCTCAGGGCCATTGGCTTTTGATAAGTGTGGCCAAAGGACCTTCTAAGTAACTTCTCTTTGTAAAAAGAGAAAGCTTCTAATTAGCTTAATAATATCTGGGCTAAGATAAATTTCTGGTCGCATCCGAATCGTCACCCGTCACTTCAGCGAGGATTCTAGAAACTAGTGTGAAACGAAGAATTTGCTATGATTGCATGACGACAATGCCGAAGGTGAATGCTCAAGAACGCTCCTGGCCACCAACGAACACATTTTGAGAGAACTTATGTGGAAGCAGTGGAAGCATGACCTAGCAGATCTCATGTAAGTGCATACGTTTTTCCTATGCTAAATGGAGCTCAATATTCCCATTGAGGTCGGATACAATATTCACCACGGAGGCAATGCCACTGTGGTTATGAAACGTAATATCACAATCTCCCAAGATATATGCATAGGAATTCTGAATAAAAAAAATCGATAATAAATGTACCTGTAGAAAGAAAATGGCAGTCGAACACAAGTAGAGGTGCCTCTTCATTACCTGAAATCTTAGGTGACGGGCAATACTCATACAACAGATAACTGATCGATAATTATCTGGAGAAGAACCACACCGAGAGCCTACACTAACTGAGAGCAAACAGGTAGGTTTTAACTTATTGACAAAAACATTGTCAATAATGTGACTCCCTTCGAACCACAGTATACTGCTTGAATAATCCCTTTTGCCGACATTCATCCGTCATATTTAGATACAAATACATTCGTCTCATCGGGAAATAATCAGCAAACTTGATGGAATTGTCAGTGTGTGAAATTCTAACAATCGTTTCCTCGCTCAATTTCTGATAATTCTCTCCCGACCTCGACTAACTAGGAAGGTGACAATTAATACTTTTTCATGGTCTCACAAAACCCACAAAGACCATTCACTTCGTATTTGGGTGTAAGTCACCCCAAGCATGCAACAACATCGTGATGGTATCGAACTGGGTGCATTCGAACCGTGAACTTAACTGGAGGTCCGATGAAATAACAAGTGATCGAACAATCTTAGCCCTGTCTCGGGGATGGGTGTTTTTACGCCCCTAGGGTTTCTCCACGATAGTGGGAAAACCAAACTTTCAGCACATTTTCCTTGATCATGCTTCGGGCGGGATGGCGGAGTGGCTAAGCTCTGGGTACCAAAGGTCCAGTGTTCGACACTCGTACCACTCGGAACATTTTCAAATCCCGAGGCCCACTGGCGAAACAGTGTGGGCGGCGTCATTAGCCGTGATCGTTCATAAAGTGCGTTGAGAGCCACCCAATAATAATAATAATAATAACTTGGCCATGTTTGCGTTTGAAGTGAAAACTTCATCCTCAGTAGATGTAAGGTCATTGACCTAGCTCAGGTCAAAGAGAGCCACCTCCGAAAATGTTTGACGATCGATAATTCATACACATGAACAGGTATTGATTCTACCTTGGTGTACATGTGGAAGCATAAGCAGAAGTTCTTCATCGAATTGGTGTGACCTATGTCAAGTGGCCTGAGGTCAGGTTCCGACAAAGTGCTCAATGTGGGCTAAGCTAGACTACTATGGTATGGATCATTTCTAACTTTATGGACAAGTTCCTGTACAATTGCATTTGACTCAAAAGCATATTGTTTTGAAAAACCAAAATTAAAAAAAAAAGGAAAATAATAAAATAATGATACCGACTAATCCTGACCTAGTGGAGTCGTCTCCCACCAGTTCACTCCAACATACACAAACACCTCCACACCTGCACATATACCTAATTTACCAATTAATAACTAATCTAATAACTCAGACGAGATCAGCGGGAAAATTTATCAGCATAATACGTTCTCAATTTTTAAATAAATTTATAAACTTTCATATACAATCACACGATTCCACACTGAAAACCCCTAGACGTCCCCCTTCACTCCACATACACACACCTCCACACCTGCACACACACACACACACAAAGAAGAACCTTGAGTTCTTTTACGAATCATTCAACCGCTGGGTCATATTGAGTCGCCAACCTCTCACGCCGATTGTTCGCGGGTGGACTCGGTAAACGCCGTCGGTTGTGAGATTCGAACCCACGATCTTGCGATCGAATGTCCGACGCTCTACCAGCTGAGCTACCGCCCCCCCCCCCACATATACACACAAACAGAACTTCCAAGTGTGTATAGACACCCGTCTTTCTGCCTGGTGTCCCACGCCCCAACGTCCAGCTGTGAATATCGTCAGCTGATCAGACGCAATCAGTCATGAAAACACGTTCAAATATCTGTGAGTGCTATAATCACTTACACGCGTATTCTCAGCTGCTATGTGCATTGTCACTAGGGGCTCGGTACCAGCAGAAAATGATTCGGTTCACAACACACGGTGTGGGCGACGGTATCCAGCAGTCCTGCAAGGCTTTGGATGATCAGATAACAAGTAAGACGAAGCTTACTAGGTACATGGAGGGTCAAGGCAGCTGTAGCGTGATGTGAGCAATGCCGAAGTTATCATGAAGCAGTCTGGACGGGCGCGCCAACCGTGACCGCGAGCTTATAGCGCAGCACAGCACAGCAGCAACAGCACCACACAGCCTCTATATTGATAGAATTCGAGCCGTTACTCTGCAACTTTGAAGGCCGATAGCACAGAAATGTTCAACCCATGCTAAATCGTCGCAGCCATACGTTGTTCAAATGGATTCTTGACAAAAAAAATGACCGGAAATGCACCCATAGGATGGAGAAGGTCGATCCCTCCACCGTGTGTGTTGATTTTTACGAACTTCAATTTCTGTAGAGTCGTACGTGATTCGTTGCCTCAATGGTCTTCACATAATCCACTAGCTCAGAAAAGATTACCGGGAGAATAACTTACGAGATGTACGTCCTGAATCACTTCCCAGGAGCATTGTCAGCTGAAGATGCATAATGTATCGCGGATGTATTTTGCCATTGCACATACTGGTAACGTTGAAGGTCATCGCTCCAGTCTTATATATGTTTTTTCTTGGTGAGGGGACCTGTTAACAGGATCCGTTTCTCGCATCCTAGTAAGCTAAAGAATGAAAATGAGATGCTCTGAAATAGTTTTCCTTGCCCTTGGCTTCCGCAGTCTTCAGAAGTATTTTCTGACGTGTTTAGCTCCTTGTTTAGTTGCCCTTGCTTTCTGATCGAACTCAGCTCGGAGTAAAAACATCGGAAATTCCCACCAGTGTAGGCGACCAACCGACCGAGCCAGCACAGAGCTGTCGCAGCAGCGCCACGCGGCGAGAAAACCCAATCATACTTCCTGCTGCAGACACCTGAAATCAATGGCCAGCGGGCAGGTGCTGCTTTGTCGACTCCGCCACTGACAAAAACCTTTCCAGCAGACGCCGGCCGCATCGCGAACGCCACTCGTGCGCGCTTGGCGCCAACGAGGAAACAATGGGACGCAAACGCCGCTCTGATGGCGCGCCATCGCACCAGCGCCGCCTCTTCCGGCCCGACAGGGTGCGACAAAAACGACAGATCCTTGGAGCGTCATCGAACGGCGAGTGGGTCGGCCGGGCGCCGCGTTACGACATTTTGCTGCTGTGACGTCACTCTGTTACGACGGGGCTGACCGGTGAGGTCATGGGCATCTGCGAAATGGGTGCGGTTGCACGGACCGGCGAGATGTGACGTGCCGGCTGTCCGGCACAGCACGGTCCTCACGCAGACGCAGAGCGAGCGGTGCGTTCTCGGTATTCCGGGTTGGATGGCTCTCTTCGGAAGCTGTGCCGGGTCGGCTGACTTTTTATTGAGGTCTGCCTCAGTCGTTGAACAATGTTTTTCAAAATCATGGTGTGACACAAGCTCGAGGAGTTTGTGTCACACCCTGGTCCACTCTCAGCTAGGTGGATATTCCGAGGAGTTTGTGTCACAACCTGGTCCACTCTCAGCTAGGTGGATATTCCGAGGAGTTTGTGTCACAACCTGGTCCACTCTCAGCTAGGTGGATATGCCGAGGAGTTTGTGTCACAACCTGGCCCACTCCCAGCTAGGTGGATATTCCGAGGAGTTTGGGTCACAACTGGGTCAACTCTCAGCTAGGTGGATATGCCGAAATCGCAAGTTTGGACCAAAGCGTCTGCGAGACTATTTCCCAAACTCCATCGAGATCCGAACGGCCATCGTTCTGGAGGCACATACATGGAGTAGAAACAATGGATGCATAGGCACATACAAACATGGGCACAAACAAGGAGTCTCGAACATTCACCTGGGTGACAAGCAGAATATAGAACGTTGTAGGGCTGCAAATACACTGACGAGTGATTCAAATGAGGCGTGGCATACACTATGACACAACTTCTTGGTCGCGTCTTGGAAGTCCACAGAAAAGCACAAAGAAACCCATTTGGTTGGCGACAAATCATCAGGTCTGGCACATAACATTTCGCCTGCGCGTATACGTCGTACATTCAGGAGCCTCGCCCTTCGCCGCGTCGGATCAGCACGGATGGGCCAGCACACCAATCGGCGCAGGAATCCGGCTCGTAAATGTCACAAACATTCCGTGTCATAACAATCGGCGCTTCTGGACCGCCTGATGCAATACGGCTGCTTTACAAACACGTGTGTTCCTGAAGCTGCTCACAACCTAGCTGTGTGCGTCACTGGTAGGTCCACCGACGAGCGCAAAAGCGGACCGTGCGATTAGGCACCATTTTGGCGTTTCCAGAACATTGAATTACCGATAAAACAGTTCCGGCTGGCACGTGGATTGTCCGTTTACATGGCAATGGAGCAAACGAAAAACAGAAAGGAGAGGATCCCAATCTTCTCTGGTGAACAGTATCATCCTGGGCTGAGCAGGAAGGGCGACGATTAAATTCGGAAGGTATGACCCTTAGCACGCGCCCTGGATGGTGGGGGGGGGCGAAACTCCCCACCCCTCCGGTTTTTCGTACATAACTCCAGATTCTACCGCCCGATATAGGCCATGTTGTGTGCACTTGCTTAGAAATAACCGGTGCGTCGCTTAAAGTAAGAAAATGGAAATGGGCCGAACATTTTTCGAGTTAGGGGCCACTAAAGTAAAAAATCAAATTGCGCCAGACCACGAAAATCGGCGCTGATGCCCTTCCCGTATATTGGCAAAAGGGAAGTGTTCTTGGCAACAATAGCGACTTCTTTTATGTATATTGTTATGCTATATAGTTTCAAGATAATGTTAGGTAACCAAGGTTAGATGAGGTCAAGTGCATGACAGGTTAATGGAGCCAAACTTGGTCAAATGGAAGGTTGTCATAAATACAAATGACTGTCATGCGATTGACGTCACTTTGCATGCTATTCCCTACACATCCTGAAAACGACTATTTGTCATTGTGTACCTGAGCGTTTCCATACTTTATTTACGTATTTCACTCCTTTCATCGCATAGCTGATTGCGCAGAACCGCCCGACAGAGCAGTCGGACGGGCGGTCCGGTTCCGGTAACTGGGATAGGTAAGTGACCTGATAAAGTGCTGCTATATAGGTCACCTGAGGTCAAATGGCGGGTCTAGCATCTGTATTGTATCATTAGTAATATCCAAAACATAATTGATGCCCATTTGCAGCATGTAAACACAACTACAGCGATCCGTAACAATACAAGCCAAGTCACGTAAAACAAGAACATTTTAACATATGCGACCTCATTTGACCTTGAAGATATTGACCTAAGGTCATGAAATGTGCACACAATGGAGTTTACTACCGTACCCATCCACCACGAGAATTTGTTTCTCCAGATTAAATAGGAGCCGAGTTCTTAAGGGGGCTGAACCAGTCCCCTCCAGGGCGCGTAATTTTCAGAGGCCCTCCAGGGCGCGTGCTAAATTAGTATTAAACGCTATGGTGCACGCAGTGTGCTCGAGGTGCTCTGTCTCAGATATCGGGGGCTCCTGCACCCCACCAGAGATCAGCTGTGTCACTCACCACAATCTCCCTCGTTGCTCGCTGTTTTGACTTTTACAACACCAATAAAGGTCTCGTCGTCGCGGAAAAGCCGGCACATGACGTATGCCGACATTCTAGCCTATGCTTCTCTGCGTCATCCCATCTGAAAAAGGTGCGAAATCGCTGCTGGTGCTCTGTCATGCACATATCTGGTGCGCTCATTTTCACATAAAATTGTTGATCGGATTTAATCACACATCTACACTGCGCGCACTGAATATCGCACAGCAGCCGTGACGTCAGCCAACAAATCCCCAGCGGCCGGCGGACGGAGAACATGCAGCTTTGCGGGCACACGACCGCAGGGTCGTCAACGTCCGGGTATCCTGACTGGTGTCCGGGTATCCTGACTGTGTCACTCCGGCAGAACACCCCGCGGCGACGCAGATGCACACTGACTCAGTGGCCCGGCCCGCAGCTTCCTCGGCGCGACCACTCCTGCAGTCTCCGCTCCGCAGAAGCTGGGCAACTGTGAAGGTGGCGGCAGATGACTCCGGAAGCCCAGGGAGCGGCTGCGGTGGCGGGCGTGGAGGTGTTTCCGGACGTTGACCGTAGCAGCGTCGTGCGGCCGCGGCTCCAAATCTGCGCATCGGCTGCGTCGCGCCCAACCCTGCGGACGCCACCTGCAGCCAAACCAGGACACGGAACGGCAGGGCAGAAATGTAATGCATCTGGTATTATGTCTGCGTGTTCATGCATGAGGCATGTGGGGCATGTGAAAAGAGTTGAAGCCACGAGAATAGCTTCACTGTCTGATGCTTCAATAGAAAAGAAGTCGTTTTCTTTTATAGGAAAATAGTTATAACTCGGCGCTAATGTTGCATACTTGGTTATCAAATTCATGGTCGGAAATGCGGGGTTGTCGGGGGAAGGGGGACCGCATCCCATGGTTTGGTACCCTGCTGATGTTAATTTTTCATTTTCCCTGTTCAATCAGAAAATACGTTCTAAAAATAAGAGTCTGGGCCCCTGTATTAGTGAGATGTCTCCAGCCTCCACCAAACTACATATTGCAAACTGTGGCGCGGTCGCCAACGCAGCACAAGACAATAACCCGCCATTTCATCGCGGCAGAGGCCAATTTCTGAAGAGTTCCAGGGTGGTCCCGGTCAGATTGCTTCTTGCCTGAATGAAACGACATCAACTTGCGGGCTTTTTGCATGTGCATAGTTGGATTTGTTTGGGTTGGGGTGGGGAGGCAGCTGCTTCGGCTATACTTCCCCATAACTATAACCCCATAAATAAGTTAGAAGTGCGTCAGTATACAAAATGATATGTGTACAAAAGCAATAAAGATAGCGCGTGTAAGACGAAATACAAGTCAGTCGGTCTAAGCCATGTTAGTTGTGCTCTAAACGAAGATATCTAAGGCACAGTTCACAATACTACACCGGAGGGAGGGTCGAAGCTACCCTCACCTATGTCCACTGTACGAACCGCCGGTGGAACATTCACATGTACCCTGGTGGAGGGGACGAATCTTGAAACATCTGAGATATCCACGTTTTGATCTTCGCCTAATATATCGATAATGCTACTAGTTGCCTTACAATATATATGTCGGGTGGAGTTAAACTGAGCGCAGGGCAGGAGTTAGGTGCATGTTCCACCGTCGCTGCGGCCAAACGAGCTGTGCATTGATCTCGATCTCTGGCGGTGAAAAATAGCTGAGTGCTTGATATATGTGGTCGATCACAAGTCTGCGTATTGGAGACTCTTCCTTCAATTTCCCCGACCGGCGAACTGCTAGTATTCTAACGATGGCTTTGGTGGGACGGGACTACCCTGATGTCCTGTCCAATCTTACCGCGTTCCTGGTTTCCTCCTCCACTTCGAAACCATGGTTACACCCACGGTGTCCCCTCCACTCCCCTAGTGAGGGCGGGGTTGGGTTGAAGCTTGGTATATCACTCAGTCGAGTGAGTAGAATGTACACCTGCACCGAAGTAGAATGTGCACCTGCACCGAAGTAGAATGTGCACCTGTACCGGAATGGAATGTGCACTTGTACCGGAGTATTATCTGCACCTGTACCAGAATATTATGTGCATCTGTTTCTGGTGCTTGATGTGTAAATTGCGTTTTTCTGACATGGATGCTGTTATGTGGCAGAGTGAACAATTGTGCTGCTATCCATATTCTTAAAATGCTACGGTCATTGACCTGAAACCAGGCCATTTATTAAAGTTTTCTTTTCACTTTCATTTTTCACTTGTTTGCAAATTTCCATTCAAATACGCTTTAAGGTGCTCTTAACTATATCTGGCATGGCTCGTTCTCAAACGTTGTACGAACATAGATAACATTACTGCCAGTTAACGCGGACAAAATACAAATAAATGCCAGCGGAGAACATGTGAAGGGAAGCGACGTACATTGCTATTTGAATACCTCATGATAGAAAAGTCACCATCTGGTAAGTAGAAACCGAAGTGTTCAATGTGATTGAATTTCAGCCGTCGCAGCACGTGTTTGCCTCACACCTACGTAATTGAACAAACTACCCGGTGTCTGCACATCGAGTCTAGGTGCTGTATCATCGTGCCACCTTTGGCTCACACAGCGCAGTGGACCTTCCTCGGTGAAATTTGCATCTCTAGTTATTGGGCTGCTCGCCCATATGCGAAGTTGTTGCATGCAGAAAGTAGGCTATCTGGCGTGGGGCTAATGAGGCATGCTAGCTGAGCGCACCTTATGCAATTCTCACTTCTCAGCATCGGTAGGTAGGTGTCTGTTGATGAAAGATAACTGGGTGTTGAGTGTTCTGCATCCTTCTCCGCTTCCCGCCACTCTGACCGCTACCCGCTGCCAATAGCCGTTAGCTTCCGCCATGCACGTCCTGGATGACTGCTGACCTGCACCGGTCGGAGGCCACGCCCAGAAGGAGTGTTTCAAGATGCAAATAACATCATATATTGCTGCATGCGGCGTTGCCAGAGATTTCTAGAGACAGTCGTGTCGTCGTGTGCGTCCTTCCGACTGACAGTGCTATGTCGATCAGTGGCTCTCATCCGACCACGGGTTGTCGGTCCAGCACACGTGCCGCCCCCACCCCCCTCCCACCGCGCTGTCACCGTTTGTCTCGCGCATGCAGCGCGTCCGCGACCGGCTGTGACGTCACGGCGGCGGCGAGGCGCCATTGGCCGGCGGCGCGCACACGGCTCGGTACATATAGCGCCGGCCGCGTCTCCACCAGCAAGTCGTCTTCGACTCGGCCTGGGAACAGGTCCCTCCGACACATCGGGGAGACGTTCGGCCCGTCGCCCTGACCCCGGCCGCCTCACCACCCGCCTGTCTATCTCTCTGTCCACCCCCGAGCAGCCGGACCGCAGTCGGAATGGCGATCGCTCTGTGCCAGTTGGTGGCGTTGCTGACCTGGGCCACGGCCTGCCTGGCGACCCAGCCTGACGAGCTGGCGGCCGCGCCGCCGACGGCAGCACGCCAGCCGCGACACACACTGCACCTGCACCTGACCGTGGACGAGCTGCGCCACACGTTCGCCGTCGAGCGGCACGACGACGTGCCCGACTACGACCTGTTCCACGTGCGCTCGGTGCGGAAGCGCAGCGCCGCCGGCCGACACCGGCGCAGCGTGCACCTGCGCGCCTTCGGCAACCAGATCGACCTCGACCTGCAGCGCAACGAGCACATCGGCGACGAGATCCGGCTGTTCTTCGCCGACACGCGGCCCGAGGGCATCGACATCGAGCGCGTGCCGGGCGACACGGACATGTTCGTCGGCGACACGTACCAGGACGTCGACAACGACGCGGCGCTGCTGGTGACGCACGCCGACGACGACACGCTGCAGCTGAGCGGCGTGGTGGCCGACCTGGTGATCGCGCCGACGCCGCGCCGCCTGCACGGCCGGTTCCCGGCCGCGGCCGACGACCAGCCGCTGACCGAGCGCGAGCGTGCCGACCTGGACCAGGACGTGTCGGCTGACCGCCACAACGGCACGGCCGGCATGCGCGTGCGCCGCTCCACGCCGCCGGTCACACGCGGCCTGCACGTGGTGTTCCGGCGGCGCGCCACCGACCCCAGCGCCGCCGACGCCGCCTACATCGAGCACGAGGACGCGCTCATTGGGGACGAGCCGGCCGGCGACAGTGGCGCCGCCGGCGGCCACCGCCAGAAACGCTCAACTTCCAACCTTTACCCGGAGGTGCTCATCATCGCCGACTACGAGACATACAAGACGCACAACTACGACTCCAGCAAGCTAAAGGGATACATGATGACGTTCATGAACGCAGTAGACCTGCGCTATCGTAAGATCCAGTCGCCGTCCATCACCATCAAGGTCGTCGGCATCGTCATCGGCAAGAGGAGAGACGCCACACCGTACTTGGAGGCCAACGTGGTGGATGGCGACGCGCTGAACGCGGTGCGTGCTCTCGAGGCCACCGGAAAATACCTGTTCAAAGAGCGCCGACTTCCCAGCTACGACGCCGCCCTGGTCATTACCAAGCGCGACATGTGCACGCGCAAAAGCGACTGGGGCACGTGCAACCGGATAACGGCCGGCTACGCCTACGTGGGAGGCGGCTGCAGCATCAGCAAGTACTTCAACAAGATCAACTCGGTGGCGCTGGTCGAGGACTCTGGCGGCTTCTCTGGCATCATTGTGACCACCCACGAGCTGGGTCACCTGATGGGTGCCGTGCACGACGGCTCGCCGCCGGCGCAGTACCTGGGTGGTCCCGGCGCACGCAAGTGTCCCTGGAGGGACGGCTACATCATGTCCGACCTGCGACGCGACTACAAGGGCCTCCACTGGTCCGTCTGCAGCATCGAACAGTTCGCGCACTTCGCCGCCGACCGCCGGTCGCTCTGCATGCGCAACAACCCGCCGAAGAGCTCCGGCTCGAGCCGGGCCAAAATCCTGCCCGGCAAGCAGATGTCCATCCAGTCGCAATGCAAGTTCGACCGCAACTCGACGCCCTGCTTCAAGGACCACCGCATCTGCACCGAGCTGTACTGCTTCGAGGCCAGCACCGGCTACTGCGTGTCGTTCCGGCCGGCGGCCGAGGGCTCCGCCTGCGGCCGCGGCATGCACTGCATCGATGGCCAGTGCACGCCCACTGCCTTCTACTACTGAGCGGGCCGTCGCGCGGCGGCCCGGCTCCCGGCCGCGGGCGGCCCGCCGGCGGGCCGGCGGGCCGCCCGCGCGCCATTCTCAGGTACGGCGACAGGCCTCGGTCGTGCGGCCGACGCGCGCGCTCCCGACCCGGGCGCGGCCCGACTCCACCTGGGCACTACTGGCTGGCCGGTACTGCCAACAGTCTCTCTCACCAGTGTCGCACCCTCATACGCTCATGCACTGCAGGCTTACTGGCGGCGTCGAACGTCCGCCTCCCAGCGCCGGCCGCATCTCATAGTATGCTCATGACGAGTGTGTGCGTGTGTTGTGCTACTGCATGTCTTGCATGACAAAGATGTTCAACCAAAGCCTGTGTGTGTGTGTGGAAATATACAATATTATGTACACAATGCAATTGTATCATTTTAAGAGAAGAAGTGGTCCGAAATGATTATTCGCACGGTCGGGAATGGAGCACAGAGCCTGGCTTCGGCCACCGGATGAAGGTACCATGTATCAGCTTTTGGGTTGTCACTTGGAGTAAAGTGCATGGTACTGAGCAGCAAAGGAATTTTAATCATGGTAAGCTCATGGGTGGAAAACGGAGCATGACAGGCATTATAGCAGGCAGTTGCAACAGATACAATGGTGGTGACAACACCACTGATGCCTCAAGGAACATCACTTTCAAATCTGTTCACCAATCTCCTTCTGATTTGCACCACGGAAGGTACGCAATTCGCGGCGCTAGCTTTCCCGGAAATCTTTCGCTCAGGAGTGAATAAAATTCCACACGTGAGACATGATAGATACGAGGGACACCGACTGCGCGGTGGAAGACAGCGATGCGTTTGCAAACAAGTATGCGCATCGCACATGGATGTATATGTGTATATATAGGCAATAATAGGCATGACGCTTCAGCGAGAAACGAGCCGCCTCTTTTCTCATTTCCACCAAATGTTCAGTATAATAGCGTATGTCAACTTACTACACCGGCGATGGATCGGCGACGACTGACGAGCACTCTCCCCGCACGGAGACGGGACCCATGCGCTGTCACCGCACGGAGGCGGGACCCATGCACTGTCACCGCACGGAGGCGGGACCCATGCACTGTCACCGCACGGAGGCGGGACCCATGCGCTGTCACCGCACGGAGGCGGGACCCATGCACTGTCACCGCACGGAGGCGGGACCCATGCACCGTCACCGCACGGAGGCGGGACCCATGCGAGAGTCCCGACAAGCCAGGACATATTTGCACCTAGGCGAAACTATAATTTTTATGCAGGGCTCATTAATAGACAATCCGAAGTTAGCGTCGCAAACAGTATAATCCTTCAGCAGGGCTCATCATTAGGCAGTCCGAAGTTAGCGTCGCAACAGACAGTGTGTCGGGAGGTCATGGGAGTGTGCCAGTGGCCGGCAATGTGTCGGATGATCGGGAGTGTGTCGGATGGTCGGGAGTGTGTGGGATGGTCGGGAGTGTGTGGGATGGTCGGGAGGTGTGGTCGGGATGTGCCAGGGTGGAGTGTGTCGGATGATCGGGAGTGTGTGGGATGGTCGGGAGTGTGATGGAGATCGGGAGTGTGTGGGATGGTCGGGAGTGTGTCGGATGGTCGGGAGTGTGTGGGATGGTCGGGAGTGTGTGGGATGGTCGGGAGTGTGTGGGATGGTCGGGAGTGTGTGGGATGGTCGGGAGTGTGTGGGATGGTCGGGAGTGTGTCGGATGGTCGGGAGTGTGTGGCGGAGTGTGTGGTCGGGTGGATGTGTCGGATGGTCGGGAGTGTGTGGGATGGTCGGGAGTGTGTGGGATGGTCGGGAGTGTGTGGGATGGTCGGGAGTGTGTGGGATGGTCGGGGATGTGTCGGATGGTCGGGAGTGTGTCGGGATGGTCGGGAGTGTGTCGGGTGGTGATGTGTCGGATGATCGGGAGTGTGTGGGATGGTCGGGAGTGTGTGGGGATGGTCGGGAGTGTGTGGGATGGTCGGGAGTGTGTGGGCGGATGGTCGGGAGTGTGTCGGATGGTCGGGAGTGTGTCGGATGATCGGGAGTGTGTGGGATGGTCGGGAGTGTGTGGGATGGTCGGGAGTGTGTGGATGGTGGTCATGGGAGTGTGCCAGTGGCCGGCAATGTGTCGGATGATCGGGAGTGTGTCGGATGGTCGGGAGTGTGTGGGATGGTCGGGAGTGTGTCGGATGGTCGGGAGTGTGTGGGATGGTCGGGAGTGTGTGGGATGGTCGGGAGTGTGTCGGATGGTCGGGAGTGTGTCGGATGGTCGGGAGTGTGTGGGATGGTCGGGAGTGTGTGGGATGGTCGGGAGTGTGTCGGATGGTCGGGAGTGTGTGGGATGGTCGGGTGTGTCGGATGGTCGGGAGTGTGTGGGATGGTCGGGAGTGTGTCGGGTGGTCGGGAGTGTGTCGGATGGTCGGGAGTGTGTGGTGGATGGTCGGGAGTGTGTGGGATGGTCGGGAGTGTGTGGGATGGTCGGGAGTGTGTGGGATGGTTGGGAGTGTGTGGGATGGTCGGGAGTGTGTGGGATGGTCGGGAGTGTGTGGGATGGTCGGGAGTGTGTGGGATGGTCGGGAGTGTGTGGGATGGTCGGGAGTGTGTGGGATGGTCGGGAGTGTGTGGGATGGTCGGGAGGTCATGGGAGTGTGCCAGTGGCCGGCAATGTGTCGGATGGTCGGGAATATTGGGCGGCGGCGGGAGTATGCCAGTTGGTCTGGAATATGTCGAACGGTCGGGGCTGCATCGGGAGGTAGAGAAGGTGCGGACGATCGAAAGTGTGTTAGGTGGTTGGGAGTATCTCGGATGGATTGCATTATCTCGAAAGGTCGGGAGTATCTCGGAAGATTGGGAGTGTGTGGAACGGTCAGGAGTGTGTGGGATGGTCGGGAGTGTGTCGGGTGGTTGAGCGTGTATGGGATGGTCGGGAGTGTGTCGGATGGTCGCGAGTGTGTGGGATGGTTGGGAGTGTGTGGGATGGTCGGGAGTGTGTGGGATGGTTGGGAGTGTGTGGTGTCGGAGTGTGTGGGATGGTCGCGAGTGTGTGGGATGGTCGGGAGTGTGTGGGAGTGGTCGGGGAGTGGGATGGTCGGGAGTGTGTGGGATGGTCGGGAGTGTGTCGGATGGTCGCGAGTGTGTGGGATGGTTGGGAGTGTGTGGGATGGTCGGGAGTGTGTGGGATGGTTGGGAGTGTGTCGGATGGTCGCGAGTGTGTGGGATGGTTGGGAGTGTGTGGGATGGTCGGGAGTGTGTGGGATGGTCGGGAGTGTGTGGGATGGTTGGGAGTGTGTGGGATGGTCGGGAGTGTGTCGGGTGGTCGGGAGTGTGTCGGATGGTCGGATGGTCGCGAGTGTGTGGGATGGTTGGGAGTGTGTGGGATGTGGGAGTGGGATGGTCGGGAGTGTGTCGGATGGTCGGGAGTGTGTGGGATGGTTGGGAGTGTGTGGGATGGTCGGGAGTGTGTCGGGATGGTCGGGAGTGTGTGGGATGGTTGGGAGTGTGTGGGATGGTCGGGAGTGTGTCGGATGGTCGGGAGTGTGTGGGATGGTCGGGAGTGTGTGGGATGGTCGCGAGTGTGTCGGGTGGTTGGGAGTGTCGTGCTGCCTGGTATATTCAACAATTGATGTCACGTGGCTTTATGTGACCGGAGCTTTTCTACAGCCTATGACAACATGACATCATCTTCTGCGAAGGTCGATGAATCTCACGGTAGAGATAAATATGTCCTGCACCTCAACATCATGGTTAAGGCCGAGCTTGACACTATAGCACGGGGTTAGACAGGTCCTCACGCTTTCCCAAAGACAAACGAAAGTCACGTTTAATCGACGGAGCGTGACTGCTACTATTAGTGGCAGATGATTATCCGATAAAATGATTTAATACACAGCTGGCGGATGAATGGCTTATCATAGGAAGTAATTCAAGCCAGGTGGGCTGGATTTTGGTTTGGTATCGTTCAGTTTAGTGGCGAGATTGATTCATGTATAAACAGCTTAGGGAAGTTTCCATGGCTGCCTAACCCTCATCGTCATTCCGGTCAGATCCTCTTATTATACCCCATCTCTAATATGCAAACTAAGCTTTGCACGAAAACGAAAGTGATGTCATCGAAAAGCTCTCGGCGAATATGGCACAAAACCACCTTCAAATCTTCTTCCCCAAATATATCGTCACTAGGGGGTCTATGGGATCACGACTGACGCAATGTGTTTGGGTCTTCGGAGTTCACTTTGGGGAGATTACAACAAATTATTTGGAATCACGAAATCAAGGCAAGATAGACCATGGTTCCGAAACGTTTCCACACCCAAAAATCAGCACTTCAATGTTTGGAACTTCTCAAAATGATGAGTCTTAATATTTTTAAGACTCACTATTTTCTAAAATATTTCTTTTTCTAATTGCTAGATAGGACTGGGAAACGTTGTTTAAATGAACTTTTCCCCATAAAACGTGCTTAATTTAGCCAGAGCATTCAATTTAATCCAAAAAGGCAAATATGCAAAAGTAATATGTCCTCGAAGACGGAAAAATGAACAATTTGTCTGGTGCGCTTTGTTGCATTCCTAGAAACAAACAAACGCGACAGGTATTCAAATATCTCTATCAGTTAGAGCGTGTGAACTGGTTGAACTTCGTGGAGGTTTGCCTTTGCCTTCACATACTTGTTGATCATAGATAACCTGACCTAAAAATATCATGCATGCCAAATTGAGGTGGGAAAAGGTGTGCCAATTTTCGGCCTGCTGCCGCGCGCCGTTTTCTCCGCATCCGTGGGATGTCTTAGGGAGTGGGGGCATGACCACACGCCCCCAAGACCGGGCGATATATTACTAGGCATTCCGATCATCGTGGACTATTTGTTGCAGCACCATTTTCTTAGTTACACTATACAAAAATATTGCAATATTGCCGATCATACACACTGGTGGGTGGGATTCACGTGGGCAGAATATTCGTACGGAATCCGGCCTAAGAACCAAGGATTATCGTCGAATGGAAACACAATTTTCCTGGAAGAAACATTGGAAACACTTCCTGCTATTACCTTCATCCCCTTCAATATCCATTTTCACCTTCCAATAACGAGCTATAGCTACTCCCTTACAATCAGTGACGAATCCAAAATTGCATAGAGGTGGGGTGGGGGGTGGGGTGGGGGGGGGGGGGCGGTCATGTAAAGAGGGCACCCTACTTACCCAGCCCCCCACCACTTTCCTGAAGCTCTTCTGATTTCTTTTACTATATTTTCAACGGGATCCAATATATATATATATATATATATATATATATATATATATATATATATATATATATATATATATATATATATATATATATATATATATATATATATATATATATATATAAATATATATATATGTGTGTGTGTGTGTATAATGTATATATATGTATATATATATTTATATATATATATATATATATATATATATATATATATATATCCTTTCCATCATCCTGGGGCCCCATTCATCAGTCCAGAGACCCCTCACGTTGGCCCGCGGGCCCTTCACGTCGGCCTAAGGAAATTACGCATCGACCTTGGGGTCCTTCACATCGACTCAGGAGTCCTTCATTTCGGCCCAGGGGACCCTGCGTCTACGTTTTGAGAGGCCCTGCGTGCCCTTCGGCATAACTTCTTCGATGCAGAAGTTCCGAAAGGGACGGCTGACGCTATTTTGGACGATCAATAAAATAATTGCTCTGCTCTTGCAATGTACGTGCTCGGAGTAAATCTGACTGACAATACGGCTCATCACCAATGACAACAAAAGAGCAATCGAAGCTTTTGATCATGCACAAAAGATAGGCCAACTGCGCGTCACATAATTATCAGGTAGCATATAGGCATTACTGTTCGCATTGGCGTCGCAACATTGGAATTGCTGATGCGTGGCCTCCTTCAACGAACCTCTGCTCTCAATAGCAGACTTGCAAAAATGTTCAAGTTCATGAACTCGAGACGAAAACACGAGTACAGTGCCCTCTGGCGGCGCATTCGGAAAACCTCCATGATTCGACACCCATTCATTGGTGGAATCTGACAGTCAGAGCCTACAGCTGAGTGCACTGCCTTACGCTAACGCCGCCCACGCCGTCAAGCGTCTCAGCTCAGATGGCCGATAAACATGCACTGGGCTAATGTCTAGCACAGGCATGCCATCTTGAGACGAATCTGGTCGGTAATTGCATCAGACGGTTATCGGGCGGACTGGCCGCGCCGGACCGGCTCGATCCGTCGTTAGTTTATCTCGTCGAATTGTAAGAGGGAGTGGCGACAGGTTTTGGAACCTTTCACGTCAAACAAATCTGACTCGTTTCACGGCGAAAAAATGTCGGCGAAACTTCCACATGTCATGGCCAGAACCGCACGGACGTAGGTGCCGGTCCGGTGGCCACCGCTGCTGCGAGATTCGGTGGCAGGTGCTGTTTCACCTTTGGTACCTGATAGGCTTCATGCTGTAGGCAAAATGATTGCGCAAGTGCGGCTTGGTTCGGCTGCGGACCTGAAATCACGATCAATGGGTGTTATGCAATAAGATGAACCAATCACACACCATGGCATACACACACAACACACAAACACACACACACACACACACACACACACACACACACACACACACACACACAATATATATATATATATATATATATATATATATATATATATATATGCAAATATATATATATTATATGTATATAGACACATATATATATATATATATATATATATATATATATATATATATATATATATATATATATATATATATATATATATATATATATGTTCATTTAGGTATCTTTTTGCGCCCAGGTCATCGAGCTAGCACATATTCAGCAATAATCTTTACCAATTTTGCCTGGTCAGTAGTGTGTCTAAGCACCAGGTGTGTGCACAGACCACTGCAACCTGATAACAGTACTGACTGGAATAATGGTAGAACCAACTTGCTACAAGTACCGTCCAAATATCCGGTTGGTAGAACACTAGCCTCGGGTCCGCCTGTCACGGCAGCATGGGGTTCGATTCGCTATTCGTGCTCACATTTAGCCGCCGGTTACATACCTTTATAGCTGGCCCGATAACGTCTAAGATGGACTAGCATGGCAACAGTATCGAGCTGGAGAAATGAGCCATGCAAAACGTCGACAGAAGAACTTAACATTTGGGCTGGAATTCCACGAACAGCTGATGAAAACGGCCTCATTCGAGACGTGTTCATGGTCTGTACGACACGCGCTATATAATATAGCCCCGGGTCCCGTTAGTCACCCCAGGAACACCTGAAAAATGAAGCTTAAAAACGGCAACAAAGCGGAATTGTTCGCAGTGCAATTCTATCGGAATTCTTTAGTTAATCACAGAAATACATGTTCAAATGCCGAACACACTAACTGCACCCGCGACTTTAATTCACTAAGACCATTTGCTGAGATTAATTGTACTTGGTGCTGTCTTTGCGAGTACTTGCATCGAATTCAGATCCAGCCTTCTATGTCAGTGTGCAAGCATTAAAAAGGCTACGAATTTGTTTTCACTTATCACCTTTCAATCTGCATATGGTTGGTACCACCGATTAAAGGCTTATTTGACATGCGTAAGTGACTACCACCAGCCTACTGCGGTCGCCACATTATGGTGCGTCGCCCAACGAGCACTGTGGGAGACGTTGTGGGAGACCACAACTGACGGAATCGAACTGGTGACACCTCCACACCACAGAGCACAGACACACCACCGCTGGCCGCCCTGCACCAGCCAGTGCCGACACTGCCGCTGACCTGCCCGGACGTGCCGGCGGTCAGCTCCAGGCCGACAGACGTGCTCGGTGTGCAGAGCTCGGACCCGGTTGTGGCGGTGAGCCGCACTACGATCCCCGGTGTGCCTTGACACTTGGTCTTGGCGCGCAGCTGGAGGTGAGCTGCACCGGTGCCGGCCAGAAGGTCAACTCGTGCGCTGAACTTAAGCATTTTCCAGAAAATCCTAACATATTCGGACATGTCCGAACTTTCAGGTTGCTGTTTCGCTTCTTCTCGGAAAAAGAACGCTCTTCAAATTCCAGAAAGGGAGGGGAAACACGATTAGGTGGCTACAACCAATTAGGCACACCAACCCAGTTTGTGGTACTATTGTAGCCAAGGGCGAAGGGCCCATACGCAAACGTTGTTGAAAGGGAAGCATGCGAAAAACTATCAGAGGTGTGTCTTGAAACTTTCAATACTATGAACAAGGTGAAGATCGCACACTATTGAGGCCTCCACCGAGTTTTTAAAGATCCCACCCCAGCACAAATAGGCACGGAAATCAGACAAAAAATCCAGCGGACAACAACTACAAAACATCAGCCATGTACCTTGAGTCTCGTTCGAGTTAAGTACATGTATTTGCGAACCATCTATGACTCACCACTGTATTCAACACCGACCTTCTGTTTGCCCATTCCCAGAGAATCAGCCACGTCACATGCTTGCGGTTCTCAGCCGCGCAGCAAGTGTCTAATACCAAGTGAACAATACACAAACACCAATCGAAATGTAAACAACATCAATGAACGACAGTTTTGAGTTGTTCTCGGGAAGTGAGATCGCCATCAAGAGACCGGACGAGATTGTCGATGTTCCTGAGTTACTGAACTACCGTGACTGTCTTGCAGTGGCATCTGCCCGCTACCGAGGCGGCATGGTCGTTAGCGCCGTGGTCTAACGTCGGTCGCTTAAGCTGATCCCAATCTGTCCATCAAAAGCCGTGCCTTTTTAGTAAATTCTTCGTCCGCCTGAAAGATCAGCTAAATGAAAGTGGCCATCGCCATACGAGGACTGCGATGGTCACGACGACTGCCCAGCGTTGCACACCGTTCCGACGGCGGCGCCATTGCAGCGGAAGCCGGAAGGCGTCCGTGGGAAATGCCTACTTGTTCTCAGCGTCCTCCTCAATGTCAGAACTAAACGCCAACACTCCCAGTGCCCCCTACAGTCCTGCGACATTCCGCAGGAATGTTATCAGCAGAGTGCATGTCTGTTATCTGCGTTCTAATACGCTTACGGTTGTTCTTCAACCAGGAACTCAACATTGGTCGTGCTGTGACAAACTTGCGGTCGGTGTGGATCCCAGATGTCACTTTGAGTGTGGCGCGGCGACGGGCCCCAGGCGGCTGAGTGTGGTACGAAAACCGCAGCGCCGTCAGTTTAACGCAGCCGAGCCGTCGGGACGCCTACGAGCTCGGGCATGCAACGCTAGAGCTACGTGAAAATGGGGAACAAACAGCATATTGCACTCGTAACGTGGGAGGGTGCCGTTCAATTGCCAAGCAAATTTGAAGAACTCTGCTTAACATCTAAACACATCAAGGAATTCCCTTCAAGGCGCATGAAGTCATTAAGTATTGTGTAGACGTGTTGATGGGAAGCGAACATTGTGGTTGGCCGTTACTTCTTCTCAGTATGAAGTATCCAGCAGAGGCTCATCCACTATTTCACAGTGAACAAATCACGTTGGTAGAGTCTACAGCCTGCCATTTGCAAAGGCCTAGCAATTGAAAGGTTGTGGGAATTTCGTCATTTTATTTATTTTGCATACAGACTCATGAAGCTTTAGTTTCCTTTTCTACTTGCAATTTTCGTTTTACTAACGTCCACCGTAGTATTTTCTTCAAAACTCTCAAAATACGTGTTGAAAGAGGTTTTGTAGTTTCAGAGGTTTCAGGTTCAAGCAACAAAATTCAAGCAACAAAATAGGCCACACTAGGTCAGATCAGAACACCTACAGCACTGACCTAGGATGACTTTGAGAAGTTAAATACATTAAAACATTGAAGGAGTGAAGTCATTTAGAATGGCACGGGATACAATTATTTGACATTGCAAGTAGTGATCAATATTCATTTAACGGTTCGTTACTACGGGCAAGTGATGGGTCACCGTACGGTCCGTCCCTACTTTTCAGGTAGCGCCCTACGTAATCTGATGGCCCGATATCAAAAAAAGAAATTTTTTTTTTTTAAAAATAAATTTTTTTTTTTTTTTTAATTTTTTTTTTTTCTTTAAAAAATAATTTTTTGCGGCCCTCCTAAAATTTTTTTTAAAAAAATCTTTTTGGGGGGAAAAAATGATTTTTAACTTCTTTTACTTTTAAAACCGAGGAAAACCGGGGGAAATTTAACCAAAAAAAGATTAGCTACCCGATAGGAAAAGTAGATCACAGCAGTAGAGCACGACCGCCGGAGACATTTTTTCGAGAAAACTGTGCGCAGTTTATTTTTAATTAACAATCGGATAATATTGTGTTCTCGATTCAATTCAATTCAATTGTTCCGAAACAAACATTCACTGCTAAACATCAGGGTGAAACTCTATCATACATACCATATCGAAATGCACATTGTACAGTGCGCAGACAAGATTGGGTCATGCTGGTGGAAGGGCAGTCCATAAATTGTTGCCTACCGAACAACGTACATTATTATTTGGAGCGCATCATTTTTGGATAACGAGTCAAAGCATTTTAGTGCCGATGGAAATATCGTGGCATTCCAACACTGATCGTGGAGCTTTGACACAAGCAAATGCTCTCGCTGCGGATCAGAGTGTTCTCATGACGTGCACGGTCATTGGTCAGAGGCAGCTTGTGAGAGTGCGAGACAAATCACGCGATGTCAAATTTCCGATACTGCAATACCGACTATTAGTGCTCGGTGTAGTTCTGAGACGTATTCCTGATTGTGTTGGACATAAACGCCGTATCGGCCCTTGGCACGTCCGATACTAGCCGCAGGTCGTCTCGGAAACCAGTTTCAGTCATGTTTCTCCATAAAGACCTGCGTGATCGTGAACGTCCACAGGCAAGGGGAATTGGGGACTGGGATGTGGGGAAAATGTCCAGCACTCGTCGGCACTCCCTACTGATGGGAACAAAATGCTGTAGTGTAGGCTGGACTCATATAATTCACTGCTTCAAAGACATGGATGTCACTTTATGAAGTTGATCGCTGAGGGGTGGTGGGTGGGGTGAGGGGCGGTGGGGGAGGAGTTTGTTGGTGGCTAAAGCTGCCGGGAAAATAATTTGTGTTTGTGTACACCTATATGCACCCTACTGAAAACTATTGGGACCATAGGCCCATGGCTTCATCATTGGACCAATAGGGCCAATGGGCTTCAGCTTGATTGGGGAGGGGAATCGACGTGCGAGGGGGCAAAATTGATAATCGAAGGAGCCAATGCCCCCTTAGTTTACACAAAGTGAAACCCATAGTGAAAGGTGCTGTCATGGCTCTTCCAAAGGCCAAACTAATTACTTCTACTAGAGGTGATGTAAATTTCAATACCATAGTCATGTCTAAGTTATCGACAGACGTCTGGTGGAGAAGATTACCTCCCAGCGTGTGCGGTGTGATCCCATTTACGCCCCCCCCATCCCACATACACACACAACACTGACACTAGCCACAGGGGGGGGGGGGGGTATATGACCCTCCCCACCCACAAACACACAACTGGGATACTGGCCTCAGGGGTGCACATGACCCCTCCCCTTCCTCCACATCCCTACCGCAACACGGTCGGTGGCCGCACACGCCCATCAAAACTCGGTCGCTGGCCACAGGGGGTGCACATGCCCCCACCACCACAACTTGGACACAGCGGATGCATCGGTGAGGCCAGTGTCTGTCGAGAGTATCGTCGACAACGTCAGACCAGACACAAGGCAGAGAACCGCCGGCACCATTCCGGCAGGAACCGGTCCCGGAACAGGTTAGTGGTCAGCCAGCGATCCCCAGCAACTGGAGATGATGCATCAGCAGGCCACGGCTGCCATGCGACAAAGCCTTCCCCCTCTTCAATGGTCACGCAAGCACAGAGCAAAACGACACTGGAGCATTACTGTATGTATGTATGTGTGTGGGGGCAGGGTATATGTATGTAGTTGTGTGTGTGTGTGTTTGGACGGTGCGTGAGAAGAAATGTACGACCTTCAATATACCAGGAGGTGCTGAGTTCACATCAAAAGTAATCAAAGGTAAGATTTCAGCGTAGGTCCGCTAGTCCAGGCTACCCTAGCACATACACACACTCACTCACCCTGTGTTCTGCATTCTGTATCTGCAGCTATCCGCTCGTCTCATCTAAACCATGCTAGGGTAGTCTGGACCAGCGGACCTACGCTGAAATCTTACCTGGTCCGCTCAGCCCTGGAATTGCCGCCATGCCCTGCTGGTAGAAGAACGTGCCACACCTGTAGCAATGGGCTCAAAGGTAGATGCACGCGGAAAAACGTAGTTAATAAAACAACGTGTAACCGCTGTCTTGGAATACTTTATATCGGAGAAACCAAGCGTAGCATCAGGGATAGGTACAATGATCGCATGGAAGATGCCAGGCTTCGGAGAGAATACACACCTTTAGGCGAACACATGATCGACAAACATTCTAACATGGAACACAGCGACACTAACGCAAACTTCAAAGTAGAAATTATAGCAACAGCCAGGGACAACGCTGATCTGAAGGTCCTCGAAACTCTACACATACGTAATCTACGGCCGCAACTAAACACGCAAACGACATCTTGTTATATCACATAAAATTACCTGAATATAAAGTATACTTTATGTATTACGCGTTATATTGGATATATGTATATATATGTGCGTGCATGAATGTGTCGCTATGTATATGGACCATCGGCTCGGGCTTCCTCAGAGGATTCTATCTTGACCTAGTTGATTTCTGGTTTGGAGTTTCTTGATGTGTCTGCACCACTGAGGATGCTTTTCTGTGATTCATGTGTATTTTTGCACGCTTTTTTCCCCGCGTTTTTTTTTTTTTTTTTTAATTGTTAACCCTGCCATTTTTTATATCACTCCTGACGATGGCCCCTGGCCGAAACGTTGAGTAATATAGCATAATCGCTAACGTTACTTTTGCTGTAAACTCAGCACCTCCTGGTATATTGAAGGTCGTACATTTCTTCTCACGCAATATCTAAAACCCAGGAGCACTTAAGAGCCATTCTTCGTTGTATTAATCTATGTTTGCTTGTGTGGCACATGAACACATATCGTTTTTATATATGTACATATATATATATATATATATATATATATATATATATATATATATATATATATATATATATATACATATATATATATATATATACACAAACACACATACACACACACGCACACACACATACACACACACACACAAACACAAACACGCACACACTCCCTATCACTCACCTTTGCTATTGCATTTCAGGTCGAATTTATCTTACACTATATATATATTTATGTACATACCGATATTTCTTCGCACCACAAGAAGACAAAGAAAAGTAAATGTATACATTTGAATGCACCTGAAATCAGTTTTGCCACGCGCTACCTCAAAGTACCTATGACATTCATCGTCATCGAGGAACAATAGAGATAGCAACACGTGCTAGTCTAATGCTGCTTTAACTCACGATTACTGGGAGCTTGGAGCATAGTTAAATCATCCCAGACAGCTTTGCCAGCGCATCTGTTCACATCCATACTTAAGATAAACCCGAATGAGCAGCATCTGCACATGCTTTTCTAGTCGTGCCTGAGGATTACACAAGCATAAATCCTGGCAAACGTCTTTTGATGACCTGATGGATATTTGCCACACATAGATGGGTGGTTCAGGCACGTGCATAATTGGAATATATAAATTGCATCAAGCTCAATGGTGGCAGAAGTATTGACCATTCTTTTCATTTCATTTCATTTCATTCCTTGGGAGTATCTTGGTGCTATTTGAACTCAAACTCAAACTCAAGGTTACGATCACGCACGGAAGAGTGATAACAGAGTTACGTGCATGAGAATAATCTCACCGTTACTCCCAAAATGAAAACGATAGAGTTACGAAATAAAATTCGGCCGACCTGAAACGATGCGATTCCAACTCATGGATTACACCAAAGGTCAAGTGTGTACAACAGATCGTGAAAGGTCATACACGCTCAGGGCAACAAGTGTTATTAATGGAATTTACATACCATTGGTGTACGAAATACTGCTGAATTCGAAATCAACATCCAAAACTACCCCGGGAGTTCATTCCCTCCAAAATATTCATATCATGCCACGTCAGGTCGTCTGGGCCTAAAATGCCTACGTCTTGTATTTGTAATTTTAGTATTATATAGCTAAGTAAAGACGTTGAATAGGAATTAAACACCAATAACTGCTCTAGGGATCAAGCTAACACACAAAGAGGCCAACGTTGCAGGTCACGCCAGACGCACTATGTCATTGACCTAGGATGACCTATGCCATATGCCTGTGCATCTGCACGTGTTTAGGTATGCCTATGCCCAATGCATGCATATTGGATTGCCGATTTCAAATTCAGCGCCAAAACTACCCTATAGATCGCACAAAATAGGACACCATAAGTCATGCCAGGTCACTTAGTTCACTGAAGTACAATGATTTTAAGATGCAGCGAACTTCGAAATACACAAGAAATCAGCAAGGAATAAGACGGGGCAATATTAATATTGTTTAATACAACGAAGAATGGCTCTTAGATGCTCCTGGGTTTTAGACATTGCGTGAGACGAAATGTACGACCCTCAATATACCAGGAGGTGCTGGGTTTATTCAACATCAAAAGTAGCGTTAGGGATCATGCTATATTACTCAACGTTTCGGCCAGGGGCCATCATCAGGAGTGAGTGGGTCATCATCAGGGGCCCAGACTCCTGATGATGGCCCCTGGCCGAAACGTTGAGTAATGTAGCATGATCCCTAACGCTACTTTTGATGTTGAGTAAACCCAGCACCTCCTGGTATATTGAGGGTCGTACATTTCGTCTCACGCAATATTAATATTCTTAATATATCAATATTCTGAATTACCCTGAGAAATGACACTAAATATTAAAGCCAAGGTTTGGTAATACGGAAAGTGAGTGGTCACTATATCTTTCGCGTTTTATCCCGTGGCCGGAACAGTCGACTTGAAACTTTGCATATACATAGATGACATGTGCTTTTACATATATATATATATATATATATATATATATATATATATATATATATATATATATATATATTCATTTATGCATACTCCAGGTTTTGCGTTAGCCTAATTAGGCTGGACATGGCAAGCAGACAAAACACAAGTAACTTACAACGGTAACCTCACGTGGTAACCTGAACACAGGCCACTCAAAACATTTTTTTTTAATCACCTCTCCATTGCACCAAAATTCTTTTACGTACTCTGAAAGCAACACTTCACCGAACCGATCACGTGACTGATCTCGTCCTGCTCGGAGGCCCGAGGCTACCCTGACCAAAATTGTGTCCTGAAAAGATCCGCTATTCAATCGCAAGATGGTGGACCAAATTTGGACCGGATCGTCCCAGCGGTTGCTGAATTCTTCTGGAAAACACACCTCTGAGGAGGGGGAAGAGATAATTTTTCGCTCACAATTCTATGGATATCCCATATGACTATCGACCACACCGTGCCGCCAAAGCTCTTAACAATAAACATCTGGGAACATGCTGATCATTTAACACAATTGACTGACAATAACGGTCGCGATACGGAAGCAAATTGGCATCCGTTGATACATAAAAGATGAAGCTGTCCCACGCAGTGCATCACAGAACATGTTTACACTCACTACCTTCTTCTCATTTCTGCCATTATCTTCAAGATTTGACTCTACGCGACAGCGGGTGCCGATCGTTTCTGTGACGTACTTATAGTTCGGTTTTCCTCCGATAGGTGGGAACGAAGAGCTAGCAATAGCGGGACCGCGCGTGGCCCCACCGAATGCAGCATTGAAACATTAATTATGGACATGCCGTATAAGATGTCCGAAGGTAAAAGATGAGTATATGGATGGGCGATGAAAGAAAACTTCGAAAAAAAGAAAACGACCGACAAGTGACCACAGCTTAGTTCACCAGATCGCACGGAAATATGTGCTCCGAAAATATTTTCATGCAGGACTTTGTGACTTGCGCTGGAAAGTGAGCTTCGACAGGCCAGAAATAGCATTGCGTCATAATGGTACCACGACGCCGTAACGACATAGCGTTGCACTGGGTATCGCACTGCGCTTGCGCTACCCAGCTATCATGTTTGATGCCTTCCAAATTATAAAGACTGCGCCTGTCTGGCTATCTTTCTGGATGCACTTGCAATATGTGGACACACATATTATGTACAACCACAAACTGGCGTGGTACACCGTGATGATGTCCAAGTCCATATCTTTATGAGCGAGGATTATGTCCAAGTGGCTTTACCCCTTGCATATTTATGGGATAAAAGTCCAACTGAACGGCCTGACCTGGCTCGGCTTGACCGGTCACACTTTTGACATCGAAATTTCTTCTTGCTACATAGCTTCACGGCATAATTTCTTCCTGCAGTCAGATGCGCTATCTCACTTTTGATCGTACCAGTTTTAGTAACAATAGTCTCTATGGAGTGGCCAATTTCTTCAAAAGAAAGAGGTTAGCGGTGGTTATTCCGTTCGCGAGTATCTTTCAACAGCGTTTGACGTCGTAATACATTTGAATTGCTAAATGCATCATTCAGAGCAAGGAACGCGGATATTCTGCTTGCAATTCACCATCTTTCATCATAATACTTATCCTGAAATACTGTCAATCATTGTTCATTACAAAATATTATCGGAGCGTCAGTTGTCCGTGCAGACAGCTGGCCATACCTCCCGCATCACTGCTGGCGCCTGCAGTCCTTCCAGAATAGTAAACAGATCACGTAGTTGATTAGGTTCTCCGGAGTCTTGTGTTCTGAGTTCCGGGGAGGGAGGAATCACTCATCCTATATTTGCTTTTAGTTATGCAATTTGGCGAATGCACCGCAAACGAAATTAATCCAGCTCTGCACACATGCTTGAAGGCGCATGATAGCATCAACGCTAAGGCTGTTGCGTTGAACAGCGTCGACGTGATGGCTGTAGGTCGCACCATTCAGACACCTGTCCGAACCTGACGTTTGTGGCGCGATAGCCGGCCCACTCTGAGCACAGGCGACATGTGATAGCGGTTATCGAGCCTGCCCACTAATCTGACCGGCGATACAGGTCGTCAGCCCCCCACCCCGGCCGCGGTATCAGCACTCGGCGAGCAAACAGACGGGCGGAGCAGCGCGGCACCGCCCACCCCGGGCCTGGCCAAGCCACGGAGGCACCCTCGGGCCGGCGAGCGCCACGGAAGAACCTCTCGGCTGGTGAACGCCACTAGAAATACCCGGGATCGGAGCACACCGCAGGAGAACCCCTCGACTGGTGAACGCCGCAGGAGTACCCCTGGACTGGTGAACGCCACCGGCAACCCCCAGGATCGGAGAACACCGCAGGAGAACCCCTCGACTGGTGAACGCCGCAGGAGTACCCCTGGACTGGTGAACGTCACTGGCAACCCGCAGGATCGGAGAACACCGCAGGAGAACCCCTCGACTGGGGAACGCCGCAGGAGCACCCCTAGACTGGTGAACGACGCAGGAAGCCTCCAGAATCGGAGACAGTCACATGAGAACCTCTGGACCGGAGAGCGCTACAGAATCGCTCGGCTGAGGAACGCGCAGGAAATCCTTGGACTGGCCAGCGTCGCAGTGAACTAGTGAACGGCGTACAACCACGCCGCAGAAGAGCCCTTGGACCTGGAGCGTCACAGAAGAACCCCTGGACCTGGAGCGTCACAGGAGAACACCTGGATCGAGGAACGCCACATCCGACGTCCAGAATTGGATAACGCCACAGGAGAACTCCTGGTCCCGGGAACTCTACGAGAGAACCTCTTGGAGTGGAGAGCGTCACTGCAAAGCCTCCTGTGCCGAAAAGCGCCATAGAAGAGGCCGAAAACCGAGAACGGCACACAGCAGGCCAACACGGAGGAGCCGGACACACTGTGTCGGGCGTCACCATGGACTCGGAGCCCGAGTGCTGTTGGCGGTGCGGAAAGCCTTCCCAGGGTATCTGTCCACAGTGTCTCTTTGCCGAATATTGCTCCTCACAGTGCCTACAGGACGACAGAGATTCTCACGAGGTAAGCGCTGCTGTACATTGCTGTTTCGGGGAGTGACAAAACAAATACCACGGAGTTCTGCTCTATACAAGTCGACAGAGGCTCTCGATAGGTCGGTGCTGCTGTACATTACTGTCTCGGGGCGTGATAAAATAACCATCACTGTGGTTGTTGGAAGACCGTTGGCAAATCGCAAGGGCCAAGGATTATGCACTCCTCATTGTTTTTCGCCGCGTCCAATCGCTGTTAAATTGACATTGCTTCGTGAAACATGGTGCCGATCAGGTCGATTTTGCCTGGTTAGACCCAGAGTTATGTTAAAACACAGGATTATTGTTTTCACAATGATCTATCAAGATAATCGGCACCCAACGCACTTGTCTCACGGCATTACAAAAACGAACTTCCTTTTTTAACATTTAAAGTGCACAGTGGACTAAACGACAGGATATTCTGTTGCAACAAAAATCGCTAGAACAAATCGTTCGGTTTCAACAGACCACAAAGACTAACACCAACATGTAAACTAGTGAACATGTCACTAACAATCGACGAACTTCAGAACAAAAAGCAACTGAGGTCAGCTTCTGACCATAACTAGCCATAATGCCTTTAGTATCCCATTGCAATGTTTTCGATAGTATGACCGTCCCACTGATGGTCCTGATGGTGTGTCTGTGTCCCATTGGTGTCCTGAATGGTGTGTCTCTGTCCCACTGATGTCTTTGATAATGTGTCTGTGTCCCATTGTTACGCCTGATGGTGTGTCATTGCCTCACTGATATACCCACTATTACGTCTGCGCTCCATTACTGTCCCTAATGATGTTCCTGTTCCTAATGCTGCCGCTGTGTCTTAATCGCTTTTATAGTGCGACTATGTCCTATTAATGACCTAGATGTTATGTGCCAGAGCGTATCTTCGTGAATAACTTGGCGGACGCGTCGGTAAAAAGAGCTCCTATACTGGGAAAAGGGAATGATTATCAACACTAATCAGACATTTCATTGGAACAGAACAAAAGGGCACATCGACTGGATGCGGTCGCATTGGCCGCCTCGAAGCAATTCGTCATGGCGCGTCTGTGTTTCACTAATGGCTTTAACGGTGCATCACTGTCTCTCTGATGTCCTTCATGGTACATGCGTCCCAAGGATGTCCCTGATGGTGTTTATGTATCCTCGATGTCCCGGATGGTGCCTGCAGCCCACATGTGTCCTGATGGCATATTTATCGCACTGACATCCCTGATGGTGTCTTCTCCCCACTGATGCTCCTGATTGTGTCTGTGCCCCATCAATGTGGGGACGCATGGTGTATGTGTCCTACAAATTCCCTGATGGTGTATGTATCCAATGATATGCAGCCAATTATAACTTCCCTATCATCCCTATATCTATCACAACTTTGCAACCCCTAGAATGACCCAGCCCCCTCTGCAGTCCCTGTAGTTCTCTGTCCCATTCCGGAGCCACGGGGAATCCTATAGTTATCTCAGCCCCATTTCGCGACTTGACACACTACTCGACCCATTATTTTGCTGTTCCTGGCGATCATTATGTATATTTTTCAACCCCTACAGACGCCTTCTGAGGGTTCCTCATGTTTCCATGATCTTTTTGTTCCCCTTTCACAACTATGGGGCCCTGTCTATCCTATCCTTTGGCCTTCGACCCTCGGCTTCTGATCAGCACTCTGCCCGATTTTGCAACTTTTAAAGACCTCTTATCTTCCTCCGAGACCGTTTTTGTGTCCCTCTGGGGCCCCAACAGCCTTCAATTCTCGGCGTCTTCATCGCTGATAACTTCGTTGTTCCTTGATGCCGTCCCTTACCACCCTGCATCCGTTTTTCCAGTCCTGGCGACTTCAACACTCCTTATGTCACCCATGACGACCTCTGTGTCCCTTCTGCCGCCCATGACGACCTCTGTGTCCCTTCTGCCGCCCATGACGACCTATATGTCCCTTCTGCCACTCTTGACGACCTCTGCAACTTCTGCCACCCAGGACTACCTGTGCGCTTATTCTAGCACACATGGTGACCTCTGTGCCCCTTCTGCCGCTCCTGACGACCATTGTTCCTTCTGTTGATCCTGAACACATGTCTTCATGCCACCCCTGACGTCTGTGTGTCCGCCTACATCCGGACAGGCTGAGTGTCTGGAGGCGGCGCAGGCGGAGCTGCCGTGCGCCTACTGCGGCCGACAGTCGCGCCACCTGGCGTACTGCCCCAACTGCCACCTGGCGGCGTACTGCAGCGGCTCGTGTCGCCAGCTGGACGCCCGCCTCCACTTTCCCACCTGTCTGGCCGGACGGGATGCGGTGCTGCGCGTGGCAAACCGACTGACGCACTCGCCGCCCAAGTTTCGGCTGCCAGTCTACTTCGGAGATGGTGTGCATGCGCTCAATCTGCTCAAGTACGTCGGGGTGGCGCTGTGAAGATGGCCCTCACTCCTCCCACTCCTCCTATGATCTCTCTTTCTCTCCCCTCCGCTCTGAAGTGAATGTCTGAACATCTGAAACTCGATCTACTTGGCTTTGAACACTGCGCAAGAAATCCTACTCAACTCCACTGTTTTCCGCGCCGCATTCAGTTACTTTCCACGTGGATTACAATTGCATACAAATCATCTACTAGTGACAACTGTACCACGGTATAAATCTCGTGCCTTTACTTTTCAAGAGCTTATTGAATATTCCTCAACGTCATTGCTACGTGCCATCACCGTCATTGCTATACCAAAAGCATTGGACACAGCTCAACATCAAATACATTGTTCCTACAGGGGTGTGGACAACGCCGGAGAGGAGCCGTTCCGCTTGCTGCAGCTGTCGGCGCAGCTGCCACACCTGCTGCGGACTGCAGCGGCCGTGTCGCGCAGCCGGCGGCCGCTGCTGGCGACCCTGGCCTCGGACAGTCCGCACCAGCTGGCGCGCGCCTACCTGCTGCTGTTCCTGCTGGCGCGCGGCGCCGGCGTCGACGTGTTCGTCCAGGTGCTCTACTCGCTGCGTCTGCAGCCGACACACGCGCAGCTGCTGCACGCTGCGCTGGAGCAGCTGGTGACGGCCACCTACAGCGAGCTGCTGCAGCTGCTGCCGTGGGTGCGGCTGAGCCGGGCGGCGCTGTGCCACTGGCGCGAGGTGTGGAGCGCCTGGCTGCACGCCATGCAGGACGTCCACTGTCTGGACAGGATGCAGCGGTGCCGCGACGCCGTGCTGCGCTCCGAGCCGCACCGGTCGCGGCTGCAGCGCTACCTGGAGGCGGTGCCGGCGCGCCAGCGGCTGCCCGTGCGTCACCTGCTGCTGGGGCACGGCTCCCTGCTGGCCGGCGCGCACGTGCAGCACGAGGCCAGCGCCAACGTGACGCTGCTGGCGCTCCACCCGCGCCGACAGCGGCGCGGCTTCTGCGACCTGCAGCTGGGCGCCGAGCCGCCGCAGTGGCTGGACGCGGCCGACGAGGCGGCCACCGTGTACGCGCCGCCGCCGCCGACCGGCCCGCTCGCCGACTGGGACGCCGCCGAGCTGGAGCGCGCCCTCGGACCCGACTATGACGTCGTCGCGGGCTACCGCCAGCTGGTGGAGGACTGCGCCGCCGCCGTGGAGGAGCGCGCCGCCGCCGACAGACTCAACGTCCGGCTCGTCCAGTTCGACTCGCTGGCCGAGCTGGACGAGCAGCTGGCCGACCTGCGCTTCGAGCGCATCTTCACGGCCGACGCGACCGACCGGCTCGGTCTGTTCGCCGTGCTCGAGATGTGCGAGGTGCTGCTGGCGGCCGGGCCGCGCGCGCTCATCGTCTCCAGCCACTGCCGCTGGGCGGCGCTGTCTCCGCAGAGCGAGACGAGCGTGTCGACGCTGCGAGCCGCCGCCGGCGGCGGCGGCGGCACACTGGCATGGGATGGCAAGCTGAACTCGGAACAGTTTCGCCTGCTGGCCTACCTGCGGGCGGAGCGGCTGGCCTACTCGGCGGCAGCGCGCGACAAGGACGTCCTCGACGCGCGTCTGCCGGTGCCCACCACGCTCGACGTGGTCACGTTCGGCACGCTGCTGATGACCGACTTCGGCCGGCGGCTGCAGACGGCGGCGCCGCACCGGTTCCGCGCCAGTCGGCGGCCGGTCTCGACGGCCGAGCCGACGCTGCGCCTGCTCGAGTGGCGGCGCGACCCGGACGGCGTGCGCCGGCGGCTGGCCGAGAGTCGCGCCCAGCTGGCCGTGCAGCGCGAGACGGAGGCGGCGCGCGTCGACGCGCCTGGGTCGGCCGTGTCACGTGGCCCTGGCCGCTACGAACGCTGGCTGCAGGCTCCGGCGGACCCGCGGCCGGTACGTGTTCAGCCGCCTCTGTACGGCAGCATCCGGCGGCGGCCGGCGGCCGGCGACCGACGGCCGCGCCCACGACCCGACCACGAAGCGTCGCCGGCGTCCATCTACGAGAACGTCTCGGCACTGACCTCGTTCGGCCGAACGAGCAGTCTGCGCACGGCGCGGCCGCCGCCCACGCGGGCGTCCGGGTCGGCCTCGCAGGGCGGCGGCGGCGGCGTCAGGCGGCGCGATAGTCCGCTGGTCCGGCCGGGCGCCGACGTCCCAATCTACGAGACGCTGGCGGCAGTGCGCGAGGGCATCGCCGCGCCGGCGAACGGCGGGTCGGCGAAAACGTTGCCGCCCGGCCGACAGCAGAGCAGACGACGCACTTTAGAGTTGGACGACGTCCGCTCACCACCACAGGCACAACCGTTCCGACGCAGCGCCAGCCTGCGCGTGCGCCAACAGGCGCTGCCGGCGCGATACCAGGCGTACACGACCCCAACGGCCGGTCTAGGAGAGTGGCGCACGGGGCGGTGGCCGCTTGACCGGACCCAGGCCAGTCTCAGGTCGCCCGTGGACCAGTGGCCGCCCGACTGGGCTCAGGCCAGTCCCAGATCGGCGGAGCGAGACGCTTCGCCCGGCACCAGCAGCGACGCGGACACTGGACCGGACGTCTACTACCCAGCTCTGCAGACGCCGGAGGGCAGACGGAGGCTGGCTCAAGCCTTCGTCTTCCCTCCGGCCCGATCGGACCGACTGGCCAGCTTGTACGCTACTCTCCCGCGAGCACCCCTGGTCAGGCGGCAGTCGGATCGGCAGGCCTCGTCTGCGCTCGACAGGTCTCACTCGTCGCTGTCCAGGCGACTGTCGGATCAAACGCGCACCTTGCGGACCATGCAATCGCCCGGCAGTCAAACCATCAGCCCAATAGCCCAGAGCACGCCAAACACACCAGCCACTACACAAAACACCGATGTGGTGTCTGCCTTCGGAGCAGGACGTGGCGTCGAGACAGGGCGCAGGCCGCCACCCGACCGTCGGTCTCCGGCTACGGAGGAGCCGCCTCCTGAGCGTCGCGACCGGCGCGGCGGCACCGTCGCCGACCAGTCCGACGTCTCCGACGCGACGGTGGCCGAGCTGGGACCGGCCGACGTCTCGTCGCCGGCCGACATCGACCGCCTGATGCGGCACCGCGAGCGCAAACACCTGGCCGACTGGCTGCGCGACGACACCGTCAAGCAGCGCGACTTCGAGCGGCGCGCGGTGGCGGCGGCCGCTGACGCCGGCAGCAGATGGCAGCGCAGCGAGGCGTCGACGGCCAGCTCGGGAACGCGGCCCGGCCGAATCACGCCGGCGGCAGCCGCCAGGTCCCAGTCGCTGACGACCGACTCCGACGCGGCGGCCGGTCGACGCCGGGCGTTCAGGAGCGGCGGCAGTAGCGCCAACGAACGCCTGCTGAGGAGTCTGGAGAGAGACTCGACTGGGCTGGACAGGGGCCAGAGTCTGGGCTACAGCGAGCCTCTGCCGCCGCCGGCCGCCCAGCTGCAGACCATCGCAGAACTGGGACTGCGGGGCAACATGGCCCAGTGGGTGCTGTCCGAGCTGCTCCGGGAGCAGGAGGAGAGCCTGCGGATCGAGCTAGTCGAGTGGTTGAACGGTCTGCTGGCGGAGGTTCTAGCCGGATCCCAGTCAGGTCAGCAGACGCCTGAGTCGTCGCCAAATGGGCTTGCTAAGCCATTGGAGAAGGCTAAGCGTGACCAAAAGCTTGAAGGATCCCAGCAGCGGCAGTTGGCACTGGAAGAATCCCGGGAGGGCAAGGTGGCATTGGAAGAATCCCAGCAGAGCCAGGCGGCACTGGAAGAAACCCGGCAGGGCAAGGTAACATTGGAAGAATCCCAGCAGAGTCAGGCGGAACTGGAAGAATCCAGGCCGAGTCAGATGGCACTGAAAGCATCCCGACAGGACCAGGTGACACTAGATGAACACCAGTCGGGCCACGCGGAGAGGAAGGCCTTGGCAGCGGCTGAGTCAGAGCAGACAGCGGCAGGTTTTCGGCAGTGGTTGTCGCTGCCTCCGTCCACCGAGGTCGACACGCCCGCCCCGCGGTCAGCCGACCAGAGAAATCCGTTCACCGTGGACGCCCAGGAGGCGGGCAGACTCGAGTCGCCGCGATTTGCCGCGGTCGAAACGCCACCACCCAAAGCCATCCCGCGCGACAAGTTCTTCGCCGACATGAACCAGTTCACGTCGCCGGTAACCGGCCAGCCGCCGGTCACGGTCAGCACAGAGCGGAACCGCGGCGCAAACGACGGCTCACCGACGGACGCGCCGATCTTCTCGTCCAGCGTCTTCATCCCCTCCCCTGACCGAACCATAACTCCACCTCGGCGTATCGTCATCGACGTCATCACGGGGCCGGCGAACAATCAGCCGCCGGCCATTCGAGTCCCGACAGTGGACGCTCCTTGCGTCGGCGGGACGGCGGCAGGTCCCGGGCGGCTGTCGAGCCCCGAGCCGGTCGATCGGCGAGCGGCGTCGAAGCCGACGGTGCGCGACACGGCCGCTGCCGACGCCACCGCGCCGCGCCCGAGGTCGCCGCCGGCCCGACGGTCGGCCGGCCAGGCGCCGGCGGCGAGCGCCACCGTCGTGCGGCTGGAGCCGCTGCCGGCGGTGCCGGTGCAGCCGGCCGACGAGGCGGCTGCAGGCGGCGGACGATCGACGCCTGCGCTAGCGCCGGACCGTGTCGAGCCGCTGCCGCTGCTGCGCCGGTCGCCAGCATCCGCCAACGGCGACGGTGTCGGGCCGACTGTGGTGGAGCGGCACAGGTCTCCCGTGGAGGACCCCGGCCCGGCGGCGGCCGGCGGCAGCCGTGACGAGCAACTGCAGCCGAGCAGCCGCGACCGGCAGCTGCGGCTGAGCAGCCGACGGGCGCGGCTGGCGGAGCGAGCCGACGGTCGGACGCTCCGCCCACTGGTGTTGAGCCCGCGACCGACGGCGGGACAGGATAGTGATCGGGATTCGGAGGAGAGTTCACAGCCTGCGACCGACGGCGACGGCGGTGCAGACGGCCTCTCGTCTGAAGCAGCGACCCCGACAAATGACTCCAGTGAAACAGGAGCACAAGCTTCGCCCGGGACGTTTACATCCTCCGTGGTTATTTCACGAGGAACGGCGGAGCTCGGCTATTCTCCAGGCAGACAGATGATCTGGAAAATCCCTCTCATAGAGGAAACCGGCAGCGGTCTGCAAGGCACCAGCGACGAAACTCCCAAAAGTTCGCAGAACGGCACACAAGAAAGCATCGATACAGGTGCGAACGGAGGATTGGAAGATGATGATCCAGCATTTCCCAGATATAACCCGATACACAAAAGCCAACAGACTCAACATAGCAGTCCAGGTCGCAGTCCATCCAGAAAACTGTCCATGGACACAGAATACAATGCAATGAAGCGCAAGCTCTCACAAGCAAAACTCAACACAGCTCTGGGGCGACACAGAAGCACGGCAGCGAGTGATTCCTCAGCCGACAGACAACCACTCCGCCCGCTGTCCTTGGACGTTGATAATTGCGACATGAAGGACAAGCTGAAGCGGGACAGCGGTCACAACCGTGCGTCACAGAGTGACGTCACTGTAGCTGACCACTCGGACGCTCCGTCGCGGGAAGGCCACACCGGCGTGTTCCGTCATTCCTCCCCGGCCACTGTCGACGGCGTCCGACGCTTCTCCCGCAAACTGTCCATGGACAAGGAGTACTTCCAGATGAAGGCGCAGCTGCAGCGACAGCAGTCGACGCCGCCGCCGCCGCCGCCGCCGCTGCCCAGCCGTGCGCCGTCCGACCACCTCAGCAGCACCGGCAGCGTCCGGCTGCGGGTCATCCAGATGGAGCGACAGCTGAGCGAGATCGACGGCGCAGCGGCGCTTCGCGAGCAGAGCCGCGACATCCAGGGAGTCGTGCCCGAGCAGGGCCACTCACCCTTCACTCGAATGCAGAGCGACGAGGCGGCGAGCACCACCACGCGGCTGACCGTGCGTCTGAGCCGGTCATCGACCGCCGGGTCAGAGTCACCGGCGCCTGCACCACCGTCAGCAGCTCAGAACCCACCGCGCCGGTCATCATCCACCGGGTCAGGGTCACCGGCGCCTGTGCCACCGTCAGCAGATCCCAACCCACCGCGGCGGTCATCATCCACCAGGTCAGGGTCACTGGCACCTGCACCACCGTCAGCAGCTCAGAACCCACCGCGGCGGTCATCATCCACCGGGTCAGGGTCACCGACGCCTGCACCACTGTCAGCAGCTCAGAACCCACCGCGCCGGTCATCATCCACCGGGTCAGGGTCACCGGCGCCTGCACCACCGTCAGCAGCTCCCGCCTCACCGCGGCGGTCATCATCCAGCGGGTCAGGGTCACCGGCACCTGCTCCACGGTCAGCAGCTCCCAACCCACCGCTGCGGTCATCATCCAGCGGGTCGGGGTCACCAGTAGCGAAGTGTGAAGAGGATGAGACGCCCGTCCGTCCACCGGATGACATGGAGGTCGCTGATGATGATGTGTTCGCAGACACGGCGACAATGATAACACCGCGGTCACGACCGATCACGTTGCTATAGTTGCTTTTAAAGCCGTTTTCAAGACAAACTGCTGGTCAACATCCAATGGTCCAATGATCAATTGTGTATATATATATAGTTAGTGTGTGTGTTCTGCATGAGATTGGGCATTCTACGGTGTGTTCGTATGTGGCCAGTAATCGTGTGCCTGATTCTTCAGTATTAACTAATGGCGTGCACGTACAATCGGATGCAATCACCAGGCATAGCGAAGATAGTGCAGCGAAAATAGCGAAGATAGTCACATCGAGGCAGGGCATTGTATGACAATTATTCCAGCATTCTGTGCGATCTACGCCATGAAAGAAACAGACAGAAGTGGAGAGTCAACCTTGATGTAGTAGTAGTTCGCGCGAACCAATCCAGCAGACTCAGCCGAAGACATGGAAGTGGACGAAGACGTAGGTTAGTGAAAATTTTCGACCTTCGCCAGCTTCGGGTCAGACCGGGTTACGAAGGGATATGAAGAGAAAGAAGAGGGAGAGGACGAGTGGACCCGACCGGAGGTCAGTGCACGACTGCACGTCGCGAGCTGAGATGGGCGTGCGCGAAAAGCATGGACGGGCAACAGTGCCACCTAGAAGCAAATTTCCTGTTTCGACTTTCCGCTCGGTGTTAATGTAAACCAAAAAGTCTGCCAGGAGTCGTGCTGGATGTTTAATTTAGATTCAGTAGCGCTTGTATTATTTTCCTGTCGGTTTCGTGTTTGCACCTGCGCAGAATGATAATGCACCGACCAATGGTGTACTGGGGTGGTGTACACGTGTCCAGCCAGTGGTGTACTGGGGTGATGTACACGTGTCCAGCCAGTGGTGTACTGGGGTGATGTACACGTGTTCAGCCAGTGGTGTACTGGGGTGATGCATACGTGCCCATCCAGTGGTGTACTGGGGTGATGTACACGTGTCCAGCCAGTGGTGTACTGGGGTGATGTACACGTGTCCAGCCAGTGGTGTACTGGGGTGATGTACACGTGTCCAGCCAGTGGTGTACTGGGGTGATGTACACGTGTCCAGCCAGTGGTGTACTGGGGTGATGTACACGTGCCCAGCCAGTGGTGTACTGGGATGATGTACACGTGTCCAGCCAGTGGTGTACTGGGGTGATGTACACGTGTCCAGCCAGTGGTGTAATGGGATGATGTACACGTGCCCAGCCAGTGGTGTAATGGGGTGATGTACACGTGCCCAGCCAGTGGTGTAATGGGATGATGTACACGTGCCCAGCCAGTGGTGTACTGGGGTGGTGTACACGTGCCCAGCCAGTGGTGTACTGGGATGATGTACACGTGTCCAGCCAGTGGTGTACTGGGGTGATGTACACGTGCCCAGCCAGTGGTGTACTGGGGTGATGTACACGTGTCCAGCCAGTGGTGTACTGGGGTGATGTACACGTGTCCAGCCAGTGGTGTACTGGGGGTGATGTACACGTGCCCAGCCAGTGGTGTACTGAGGTGATGTACACGTGTCCAGCCAGTGGTGTACTGGGGTGATGTACACGTGTCCAGCCAGTGGTGTACTGGGGTGATGTACACGTGCCCAGCCAGTGGTGTACTGGGATGATGTACACGTGCCCAGCCAGCGGTGTACTGGGGTGATGTACACGTGCCCAGCCAGTGGTGTACTGGGGTGGTGTACACGTGTCCAGCCAGTGGTGTACTGGGGTGATGTACACGTGCCCAGCCAGTGGTGTACTGGGGTGGTGTACACGTGTCCAGCCAGTGGTGTACTTGGGTGATGTACACGTGCCCAGCCAGTGGTGTACTGGGGTGATTTACACGTGTCCAGCCAGTGGTGTACTGGGGTGAAAATGCACAGTGTGATCTGCACATGCCTCACGGGCCTCTGTGTAGGCAGCGTCACGTTGGCGTTTGCTGAGGCGAAGCTGCACGCTGACCATCGTCTCTCCAAGGCACACTTGGTCACATGCGCCATATTTGATGCGATGTACGCTTCTAGAGGAGCATCAGTCAAGCACGATTTGCAAGCGGCGCATGCGCAACGAACAGGCCGAGTATTTGTAGGCCGAGTGTTTGGCTTCAATGCGAACTAAGGCGGTACGTTTTCAGTGCGCTTTTGTTTTGCTACGCGACTCAAAAGGCAGGTCTGATGATCGCGTGGCTCCTTGGCTTGCTTACATAGTTTGTCGTCAATACAAGGAAGTGAGACAAGTGTGCTCGTTTTTCATGCTGGCTTGTCCCAATTTGCTGCTTTCAATTTGCATTAAATAGATAGGACGCAGCGTGCAGGTCCGCTGCAACGCACAGCAATGCGACACTGCCAACAAGACGACACGTGAAACATTTGGTAGTCAAACTATGCATTGCCATTCAAACACACTGCTGCCGAACACCTGCACATTATCATAATGTGCAGATGCAGACAGATCAGGCAGCGAAACAACAGAATCACTACTAATTTGAAATAATGCTTAAAAAACGTCACCCAGCAGAATGCATGACCAAATCTTGGATTGCATTAACCCACAATGGAGAGTCGGAACACTATAGGTTTATATGCCAACTATAGTTTGCGCTGATGTTTGTCAGCACTCAGCCCGCTTTCAGCTCGCACGCATTTGAAACGGAAAGGACTAGCAGTCGTGCACTGACCTCTGAGCGGGTCGCTTGTCCGCCCCCTCGCTTCCCTTATCACCCCTACCCGACTGACGTTCGGCATTTTGAATTTTGAAAATTTTGATTATTCTTAACGGCACGGGAATGCTACACTTGCATGTATACCGTTTGGATATGTTTCTTTTTTTTGTCGCAGCAAGTATGATTGTTAATGAAGTGAGGTAGAGGGATGACAATTAATTGTGTCACTATGCGCTGCCCTATGGAGAAACATTTGGGCAGGAGCAGAGGGCAGTGGAGCCACTGCCAGACGCTCTAGGTATCCGTGGCGCCGATGCATCTGTGAGCTTAGTCATGTAGATTGTACGACGAGAAGGCTTGCAGGCTGCTCTCCGTAGGTATCATGCTTAATGTCAGAAATGTGAATGTGTCGTATATGTTCGACAGTGGAGGAGTTCGTGACACGGTATGAGGTGACTTGGATAGACATTTTGCTAGCACTTCATAATTTTTTACCGTGTTGCACCCTTTAGTCCCAACTACGATTTTAGACAACAGAAAATGCTCGTTCATTGTAACCAAATTGTTTAATGAAGTCCGTGCAGAATAAAAGAGAACTTCACGCTGAATTACTTCCTCGCGTTGACGAATGCACTGCTTATGGCACTCAGACAAAAGAAGGGAATACGGGCGTTAATTCCTTTAAACAAATCATTCGAGGGTACAATGCATGAAGGCAATTGGCAGACCCAAATGGATTCGACTGTCACGCCACATGCGGTCCATTGTTAAGAGTTTAGATTAGTAGGGGGCAAAGCCAACATTGAATGTACGCTTGCCCCTCAAAAGCATATGAAACAACTCCCCTGGAAGGAATGGAACCGGCTCGATCGTGCGCGATCCCGGTGGGGAGGCCAAGGTGCAAAAGGATTGTGCGTTCCTTAACTACAGGCCTGTGAAGGTGTCGGAAAGAGATTGCCGCCGAAATGTTCCGGTATCGTATGGCTCAAAGTAGTGTGACTCACTCACCACTCCAAGCTCCACCACAGACACGTCAGTCGACAGGTCTGTCCGGTACCATATCAGACCCCCCCCCCCACCTCCCCAGTGTGTACACCGCAATCAGTAGCTATCAAAGTGCAAGCATGATGTCACCACTGTGGCTCGAATAGTCCAGTGATGAAGAAAATAGATGTCGGTAGCAGAGTCGAAGGTGGCCGTCGGCTCCACGGCGGAGCCGAAGTCCATTGCTTCCGAAGTCCAGTCCCGAGGTCCTGGGTAACTGTCCTAAAACCAGCACATGTCTTGTCGGCCGAAAACTATGCAGGGAATGCCTTACATGGGTTTCAGTTACATGGGTTGTGGACGTCGTTGCGCGTCATCCAGACTACGGCAGTTGCCTTTAGACAGCCGAAGGCCTGTGCCGCTAATACGCATTACCTAACATCAAAGTCGATACGGAGACCCCGTCGCTTCCAATTGTTTTCACCTCCACCCGCCGGAGCACGATGTCACCCAACTGCACAAACGACGGAGCAGAGCGACGGCGATTTCACACAGCGACTGTGACTTCATAGCGATGGTCGTTACGGAGTCTCCCAGGAGGAAGTGGGTCCGAGATGTGGCCTGGCTGACTGTGTCCCAGATGAGGCCGGATTGACTGTGGGTCCCCGGGCTGACTATGAGTCCCAGATGTAATCGGGCTGACTGTCCCAGATGAGGCCGGAATGACTGTGGGTCCTCGGGCTGACTATAAGTCCGAGATGTAGTCGGGCTGACTGTGGGCAATTATCACGGTTGAGGTCAGTGGGGCTACCTGGCCGACCGCTGCACTGAATAATGGTCGGGCACTGCAGGCGTGTGCCAGCTACAGTATGCTGGAGGCTGCTGCAGGCGAACCTGGGACATCACACCGCTGCATGGTGGACTCTTCACGGCAGCCGGCATGCGACTGATGCGACTGAAACAGTAACGCGCGCCATATACCGAGCTAAAGCAGGTGACTGGTGCAGGAAGGCGCGTCGCCTCCCTGGTTAACGCTTTTTAGCTGCTTGTTCCTGGTGTACTGTGGTCCTTGCCACCCAATACATCAAGTTAGGTGGCGTCATTTTTGTTCCGCCAGAAAAAGCATCAAAGTGACACCCTCTATTGCAGTTCGTTCATGACGTATTCTGCTTTCGGAACGAAAACCTGTTAGGGGTAGGGTGACAGTTTTGAGGCGTTGACATCGTTTTAGTGTTCATCCATGTAGTTGCCAGAACTGGACCGCCAGTTTATCCTAGTGTCATGGCTTTGATTATTGTGCAGATGGCCAGATATACAGAGAGTGATATGGGTATTGTATTATGTTGGTGTACGAATGTTGTTGCGCATCTGCTCCCACTACTGACCACAAATCTATCTTTTTTTTGTTTGTAAATATCTGTGACCCAGACTGTCCGTAATAGCCACTGCACGTGGAGAGCATGTATTGTTAAATAAATAAATAAATAAATAAATATAATTTCAAGTTTGATGTTATTTTTATATATCACTTTGGTCTTTGCTACCTAGGCGTCGAGTGTTTTTCAAGTACCTTCCTCACACCACACCCTCGATGATATCAGTTTTGCGGCGGATAACGCGCATCGATGGGGAGGCGAATCGCCCCATTGGAAACTCGCAAACAACCCAAGGTAGAAGTACACAATTTGAAGGGTAGATTACGGCTATAGTAAACTCAAAGCAGTATCAATTTCTTGACCAGAGGTCAATGGCTTCAGGGTCAAATGAGACCGAGATCGGCCGGCACACCGCACTGCCGCGCCAACGAAACCTTTATGACCTTGACCGTTCGGCGGCCGTGAGGCCCGTCGGTGACCTTGTACCACTGCAGTCTCTATATTTACAACAATATTATGCATACCATGTGCTAGTTAATCTTTAGTAAAGTAACAAGATTCCATTACCAAATCCTTGTCCGTTTAGGATATCGTAGATAATATGGGCGTGGGGATTCCGCCCCCCCCCCCCGCTTCCGTTGCGCGTGTTAAGCTAGCCCGGGACCTGACTCCACAGGCAAGAGTGTGCAACGTCCGTGGTCTGGGTAGCTTCACAACTCGCTCACTACTGTCACGACAAACTGAACAGCAGTGGTCGCACATGACACAGCCACGATATATTTTGCCACGTAGATACAGCGAGTATAGCGACCGTAGCAACATCCACAGGCAACATCGGCTACCTGAGCGGCACAGCGCACCGGCGGCCCCCGCCATCTACAGCGGACCTTCGCCCCGACACAGTCGGGCGGTGTCTGAGCCACGGCGACACACACGTACAGCTTCTCCGGCCACGGCCCCACTGCGCCTCACTCCAGAACAGATAGCCGACGTATCAACAAATCATACTCGGGTACACAACGCCTCCGCGGGGCGGCGAGCTTCATTGACTTTGTCGCTCCACCTCCTGCCAGGACACTATGTCTGCCGGCCGGATATCAGACTACTACTGACTCGGGCACTACAGCATCTGACGCACCATGTACGGCAGCAGGCCGCCGTGCCGGTAGTACTCGAGCTCCATCTCCGAGTCGAGCCGAGCGGTCAGCTGGAAACTCCTGCCGTCTCCCGTCTGTAACACGGCACGCATCAGACGCCAGCTGAACACTTCTGTCGTCCCACGTTTACAACACGTGACGGCATTGGATCAAGACAACTGGAAGCGTATGCCTTCTACAACACATAACATTACCAAACACCATCAGGTGGAAAGACAGGCAAGCAATGCACCGTCGATAACTAGGCCGACATGGACGGCATCAGCACTGGAACGTCCCAACAAACGAATAGTCTGAACTCGACGGAGAGGGAGACTCTGCCAGACCCCGGGCAGTCCCACCTCGACAGAGACAGCGGCCCTGCCAGACCCCAGCCAGCCTCACCTCGACAGAGATGGCGGCCCTGCCAGACCCCAGCCAGCCTCACCTCGACAGAGACGATGGCTCTGCCAGACCCCAGCCAGCCTCACCTCGACAGAGACGGCGGCCCTGCCAGACCCCAGCCAGCCTCACCTCGACAGAGACAGCGGCCCTGCCAGACCCCAGCCAGCCTCACCTCGACAGAGACAGCGGCCCTGCCAGACCCCAGCCAGCCTCACCTCGACAGAGACAGCGGCCCTGCCAGACCCCAGCCAGCCTCACCTCGACAGAGACGGCGGCCCTGCCAGACCCCAGCCAGCCTCACCTCGACAGAGACGGCGGCCCTGCCAGACCCCAGCCAGCCTCACCTCGACAGAGACGGCGGCCCTGCCAGACCCCAGCCAGCCTCACCTCGTCAGAGACGGCGGCCCTGCCAGACCCCAGCCAGCCTCACCTCGACAGAGACGGCGGCCCTGCCAGACCCCAGCCAGCCTCACCTCGACAGAGACGGCGGCCCTGCCAGACCCCAGCCAGCCTCACCTCGACAGAGACGGCGGCCCTGCCAGACCCCAGCCAGCCTCACCTCGACAGAGACGGCGGCCCTGCCAGACCCCAGCCAGCCTCACCTCGACAGAGACGGCGGCCCTGCCAGACCCCAGCCAGCCTCACCTCGACAGAGACGGCGGCCCTGCCAGACCCCAGCCAGCCTCACCTCGACAGAGACGGCGGCCCTGCCAGACCCCAGCCAGCCTCACCTCGACAGAGACGGCGGCCCTGCCAGACCCCAGCCAGCCTCACCTCGACAGAGACGGCGGCCCTGCCAGACCCCAGCCAGCCTCACCTCGACAGAGACGGCGGCCCTGCCAGACCCAGCCAGCCTCACCTCGACAGAGACGGCGGCCCTGCCCCAGCCTCACCTCGACAGAGACAGCGGCCCGCCGACCCCAGCCAGCCTCACCTCGACAGAGACGGCGGCCCTGCCAGACCCCAGCCAGCCTCACCTCGACAGAGACGGCGGCCCTGCCAGACCCCAGCCAGCCTCACCTCAACAGAGACGGCGGCGCCGGCTGTGAGCGGCCGCGGCAGTCGGACGGTGAGCGTCTCGCGGCCGGTCAGCGCCAGCGAGGCGGCCGTCTGTCCGGCCAGGTACTGCAGCGGCAGCACGCCCACGCTCACCAGGCCGGCGCGGTGCACGCAGTCGAACGACTCGGCCACCACGGCGCGCACGCCCAGCAGCGCCGGCCCCCTGGCGGCCCAGTCGCGCGCCGAGCCGCAGCCGTAGCGCCGGCCGGCCAGCACCAGCAGCGGCGCGCCGGCGGCGCCGTACCGCCGCGCCGCGTCGTACACGTCCATCGCGTCGCCGGACGGCACGTGCAGCGTGCGCGGCCCGGGCCGGCCCAGCAGGCCGTTCTGCAGCCGGATGTTGGCGAACGTGCCGCGCACCATCACCGCCTCGCTGCCGCGTCGCGATCCGTACGAGTTGAACTGGCGCGGAGTCAGCCTGGCGGCGCGCAGAGGACCGTCACACTGGGGATGCGTCATCAGATACACCGCCACACTGCGGGTACCGTTAGACCGAGAGACGCCGTCAGGTTGGGGTTGGTTCGTTAGATACACCGCCACACTGCGGGTACCGTTAGACCGGGAGACGCCGTCAGGTTGGGGTTGGTTCGTTAGATACACCGCCACACTGCGGGTACCGTTAGACCAGGAGACGCCGTCAAACTGGTGTTTCCTCGTCAGATACACCACCAAACTGGGGGTACCATTAGACCAGGAGACGCCTTCAGGCTGGGGTTGGTTCGTTAGATACACCGCCACACTGCGGGTACCGTTAGACCAGGAGACGCCTTCAGGCTGGGGTTGCCTCGTTAGATACACCGCCACATCGGGGGTACCGTTAGACCGGGAGACGCCGTCAGGTTGGGGTTGCCTCGTTAGATACACCGCCACACTGGGGGTACCGTTGGACCGGGGGACGCCGTTAGACTAAGGGTGCAGTCAGACTGTGGGACGTCACCACAGTGGGGACACATCATCAGGCTGGGACACGCCGTCAAACTAGGGAATATCGACGGAAACATCATATTGGACGCATCGCGAAACGGGCCGACATCATTAGGAGCTCGTCACACCGGGGGATTCCGCCAGACCGGAGGACACCACCAGACTGGGATTGCCGTCAGACTGGGGAAGGTGCACCATCAGAGGTGGAACATTATCGGACTGGAGGGCATACAGTTAGGATTGAGGATGTCATCAGACCGACGGGAATAGCAGTGTTCATGGGGCGGTAGGACTGACCAGAATGTGGTGAGGTAGCGGGCGGCAGGACTGACCCAAGTGTAGTGAGTTAGCGGGTGGCTGGACTGACCCGAGTGTGGTGAGATAGCGGGCGGCAGGACTGACCCAAGTGTAGTGAGGTAGCGGCAGCGTTGGAAAAGTGGCCCTTTTTTGGAACTTTTGCAATCCAAAGAATTATACACTCCGGAAAAAATACACTCCTTGCATTGCTGGATGAAGACATACTTAACTAGCAAGACAGCTAGATGTCATTATACAATAGTGATAACTTGGGTGGAGAGGAAAATTAAGTCATACTGGGTCCCCTACCACATGAAGTTTCCAGTATAATTGAGGATAATACACATTTGTTATTTCAAGTCATCTGTAGGCACATTCCAAGAGGAGGCAGGAGTAAAGCCAAAAATGAGATGCCAGCCAGATTGGAAGAATATCAGTTTGCTAGCATCCACAAGTACAACATATGTCAATGGATGGCAAAATATGGATCACTGCAGTCTGAATATGATCTTAATGCCACTGAACACTCCATATTTCACAACATTCCATCTTCCATATCATTCCATAACATTCCATTTGTGCATGTGTGATTTATGGTGAGGTGCAGGTGAATTAATAAACAGCCACCAGTGCATCCATGTGTATGTTCTCCATTTGTGGACAAACCTCAGAACAGAGTCCAGATGTGCTCAGAAGAATGTATGGATGAACACCAAGAGCTAGAGTGGCATCCACATAACTGGTAAGCCACAAAGTGTAGCACTTCCCCCAAATCTCCAAAATACTGGGGGATATGAGCCATGTTTTGCTACAGCATAGGAATTGTCATGGGCACTATTACTTTTCCACACATGTTTTACACACATTTTGCCTCCATGAAGCATACAAAGGTATTAGGTTTGGCTAAGTTATGCTAGATTATTTTTTTTGTAAGTTATCCATTCATCAAATTCCTTTCAGAATCATTCAGGAATATAAAAAAAAAGTTCTTGAATTTAAAAAAACACTCGGGCTAGCATAGGCTGTTTGGTTAGCATAGACCTTTTACTTTTAATTTCTTAATTCATTTTAATACTTTTAATTAATTGCTTATAAAAAAAATTTTATTAAAAAAAGATTTCCTTGCATCCAGTTAGGCTGCAGCTTTTTCTTCATTCATAACATCACATTTCATGGTATATTTCCCAACCAAACCCGAGCCACTTTTTTGGTGTCATTTTGCTACCCAACTGCACTTGCCAAAAAAATGTGCAGTCACATCATGTAAGTACCTACATTATGAACACATTCATAATCATTGCACAAAAAAAATAAATTTCAAGAAATCAAATCACCTTAAACTGCAAATTTGTCCATTCAGAAAGTCACAGACCAGAAATGTTAAAAGTATAATGGTATTCAATGGAGAATATGGACAGGATGCACCTAATAATTCCTGAACATTTCATGAAAGCACAAATAATGCTTGAATGCATGCATATCTATAATATCTGCACTGAAGAGGCCCAGCCCCCATTTTGAAAGAAAAACATTCACGCTTCAAAATTAAAGTGAAAGTGAAAACAAAATTTTCCAGACAAAAGCAAAGCAATCAGTTTTGTTCATTTCTACGCTTGTCGGCAAAAAATCGCAGCAATTAATATTATCATGTCCTGCTCTTTGTATTATCTGAAGATTTCCCGTCACACAACACAAGCTTACAGCTTTGGTTTATCCAAATCAATAACTCGAATTACCGCGAAGATATTTGATATAGGTAAGTAGGTAGGTACCTACATAGTCAGATAATACAACCTCTAATACCTCGAGCCAAACACGCAGTCAATTCCGTCCAGATGGCAGCGAAAAACTTTAAAGAAAATCCTTCATTGAATAAAAAAAAAACACTACGCTCTGCTAACCAAATATAGGAATTCACCTTCACCAGCCCGACCGCGTAGGAAGGTTCGTTCTTGGATTCAATGAGTTCACCGCTCTCCATCTCCCACTCCGGCCGGAGCTATTTGAACCATTGCCACGAAAAGCCATGGATAATGCATTTCTTCTTGGTTCCTTGGAGAATGATATGTTCCGGATCAATTGGGATGGATAAAACTGTTCATATTTATATTATAAAGCAGTCAGGAGCGATGTACATAAAAGATATGGGAAGGATTTTCCACATGAAAATTGCCTGAATGGTACCAAAACGTTCCTAAAACCTGCTAACACTTTGTTCCAAAATGAAGACCCATAGAACCAGAAATTTCACCTTCTTTCGATTTCATGACTTATATTGTTTCCGAATTTCATCAACAAGCGGGAATAGTTGCATTCATGCCACTCCGACCGCGAGGTTTCCCCACTCCGGACAAATTCAGATTTACGTGTGTTGACCTAATTCTCTACACTCTTATAAGCCTCATTCTGATCCAATGATTAATTTCTTCCCACAGTCCTGATTATTATTAATTGAGAAAAAAGTTCCCTGTAATTCTCTTGGCAATTTTCTCTAACTTATTTTTATTTTTTGGTATTTCATAGCAATCATGGCGCGAAATGAGACGCTAATTTCCGCTCGTCCGTGACGATAGTCTGTTTTACAGCAGCAATTTGCCCGCCCGTCTAGTCGCTTTTCATCCTTCCAAATCATTCCTTGCTTCTACTAAACATTCCAGACATGAACTAAAAGTGCATTGGAATACATTTAATATTAATAAGGATTGACTTCAATATTTTTTTTCAGGTTTCTCATTTAAAAAAAGAAAATTTCATCGTGGAGAGAATAAAAGATTTTAGACGGATTGTTTTAGTATAACTTCCCTTCAACCATTATATATTCCGAAACCCATATCCCGAAGTAACATTTTAGACCCTCCCATTTTAGACCCAGCTGTGCACGAGCGTCCTGCTCTCGAGGTATGTTGTGAATTTGTATTAGTTATTCGGTGTTGGTACCAATGCCAGGAGTGGCAGGTATTGATATATAAACTTGGTTGACATCGATTAAGTATACTTTTGTGTTCATTTTCTTTACCATTGCTCAGGAAGTTGCCTTATAAGTCATTCACGTAACGTGGATGACTTCAGACGACGATGTGTGGTGGACCCCATCTGGTTGTCTGTGAGACACTAGGATAAGAACCTAACAAATTACTTAAAGGCGTTTTATTCTTGAGGAAGAAGAATTATCGGGTTATTTTACGACGCATTCAACCGCAAGGTCGCATAGCGCCGCCACCCTATATCACACCGATTGGTCGTGGGTGGACTGCAAATGCCGCCGGCCGTGAGATTCGAGTCCCACGCTCCACCATCTAGGCTACCGAGGCCCCTGGGTTTTTGTTCTTCATTCCAGGAGACATCACTGCATTTTTCAAAATTTATACACTTCGTTATATATAAAATGTATATACTCCGTTACTTGGTGCTTCAACATACACCCCATAATTTGGCAAACTGGGAAATTATACACCCCATAACATAGTGCCTCTCAAGATTATACACTCCATACTTTGGCAAGCGAAAAAAATTATACACTCCGAATCCAAGACTGAGAAGTGAAAATCCAACACTGGGTAGCGGGCGGGAGGACTGACCCGAGTGTGGTGAGGTAGCGGGCGGCAGGGATGACCCGAGTGTGGTGAGGTAGCGGGCGGCAGGACTGACCCGAGTGTAGTGAGGTAGCGGGCGGCAGGACTGACCCGAGTGTGGTGAGGTAGCGGGCGGCAGGACTGACCCGAGTGTGGTGAGGTAGCGGGCGGCAGGACTGACCCGAGTGTGGTGAGGTAGCGGGCGGCAGGACTGGTACGCGCGATACTGCCGGCCGGTGAGATGTAGTCAGTGGTGACGTTGTCACCCAGCATGAGCAACACGTAGGCAGACTCGATGTCGGTCAGAGGCGCCGGCTCCTGCGGACAGCACGCTTTGTCAGCCACAACATACACATCTTCAAGTGCATGAGTCTACTCTGTGTCAGGGCGACTTTGGAAGTGTTAGTTCCAGAGTTTTCGCAGAGAACGGCGATCGTCACGTATCGCCAGTGGCCAGACACCCACGCGTTCAGAACAGCAACTGGGTCCGGTGGGTTTCTCGTGTTTCGACTCATCGAAAAATACTAAGATAATTTGAACCGATGGGTATCATATACGGCAGCGGAAAGGCAGCAGTGTGTTGGTAATTTTGATCTAGAGCACCATGACCTTGACTGTAGTTTACAAATGAGGCAGCTCACAATAACCACGTGCTGAAAACAACTATCAAAAGATTTGGCTATTCACCATTATCACAGTCATGCCGCATTTCAGATGTCGTACTTCGTACACACCCGCAAGTGTCCTGCGGTCATACCCTCCGCCAGCCATGTCGCAGATAGTTCTGAGGCCGCACCTTTGGCATGTCCCGCAGGAAGGTGGGCAGCTGTATGTAGGATGACTTGGCATCCCAATTGTATAATTGCGCGTCTGGAACCTGCAGCGAATTCCAGCTGGCGTTTCCTGTCGACAGCGCCATCTCCACGTCAGGGCCAGAATCAGCAACAGCCCAGCTCAGTCTCATCGTCTGGGCTTATCCATGACAGAGCGGTTGGTTATTTGGGCTTAGGGGCGCTTCGACTGCTCATGACAGAGCGGGATCAGAACCAACATCACCTCTTGATTGATGTCATAGGTGCATGCAGGATTTGCATGATGTGGGACGACGTATTTTCCCAAAAGGCTCGTTAGATATTTTGGCCTTAAGGTGTGTTCATTGATATTGTTACTTAGTGCACAGCCCGAAGAAAGACCTCGTTAGAAGCACACAAAAACGAATAAAGAAGTGATATGTATGAGAAAAACCTATAATTAACATCGTCGCAAAGTGAACGCGCACGATGAAATTATTCCAAAGCATGAAGCGAAAAGCAATGCAGTAAATCCTATGACAACGCGACATCTAACACCTGCAGCTTGGGGACCAAAACCCCTCAGTACTTCCTGATTGATGCAAAGCAAATCTGAGCGATGTGAAGGATGTATAATGATCAGCTACATGGGGCTGGCTTCACGACCCCAATCAGTGTATTCCGGTATATTTCACCTTTGGTGATTTTGGAGTAGACCTCGGAGAAGATGGCCGGAATTACCGACTTAGACTCCAGCTGGTGTATCTTCTCCCTTGTTGGCCAGATGTCCTTCAAGAAGACGTCGCCGTCCTCAGAGCTCCCTGCCGCACAGCAAACCGATGTAACCTCCATAGTGTCCGGTGTAGCCACCTCGACCACCACCGGCACCGCGGTGTGCAGTGTATCGAGCAATCACCGAAAGATGTGTACGGACCTTCACAGTGTGGTGTGTAGTGCATCAGATCTCCGAAGAGTGATGAGCAGCGTACCAAACCCTCGCCGGTTGGTGTCCGGCGCGCAACCCTCATCGCATGTTGCGTGGTATACAGAACCATCACCGGGCGGTATTCAGTGTACCGGACCATTACCGAGTGGTGTCCAATGTACCGGAACATTACCGGGTGGTGTCCAGTGTACCGGACCAATACCGGGTGGTATTCAGCGTACCGGACCATTACCGGGTGGTGTCCAGTGTACCGGACCATTACCGGGTGGTATTCAGCGTACCGGACCATTACCGGGTGGTGTCCAGCGTACCGGACCATTACCGGGCGGTGTACAGTGTACCGGACCATTACCGGGTGGTGTCCAGTGTACCGGACCATTACCGGGTGGTGTCCAGTGTACCGGACCATTACCGGGTGGTGTACAGTGTACCGGACCATTACCGGGTGGTGTCCAATGTACCGGACCATTACCGGGTGGTGTCCAGTGTACCGGACCATTACCGGGTGGTGTTCAGTGTACCGGACCATTACCGGGTGGTGTCCAGTGTACCGGACCATTACCGGGTGGTGTACAGTGTACCGGACCATTACCGGGTGGTGTCCAATGTACCGGACCATTACCGGGTGGTGTCCAGTGTACCGGACCATTACCGGGTGGTGTTCAGTGTACCGGACCATTACCGGGTGGTGTCCAATGTACCGGACCATTACCGGGTGGTGTCCAGTGTACCGGACCATTACCGGGTGGTGTTCAGTGTACCGGACCATTACCGGGTGGTGTCCAGTGTACCGGACCATTACCGGGTGGTGTACAGTGTACCGGACCATTACCGGGTGGTGTCCAATGTACCGGACCATTACCGGGTGGTGTCCAGTGTACCGGACCATTACCGGGTGGTGTTCAGTGTACCGGACCATTACCGGGTGGTGTCTAGTGCACCGGACCATTACCGGGTGGTGTTCAGTGTACCGGACCATTACCGGGTGGTGTCCAGTGTACCGGACCATCACCAAATGACTCTCAGTGTACCGAACCATCACCAAATGACTCAGTGTGCCGGACCCTCACCGAGCGGTGTTGTCTCGAAGTCGATGTCGACACGGCCAGCCAGCGCGTACGCCACCACCAGCGGCGGCGAAGCCAGATAGTTGGCGCGCGCGTGAGGGTGGATGCGGCCCTCAAAGTTTCGGTTCCCGGACAATACTCCACAGCACACCAGGTCACCCTACGGTACAGAGGTCGCCGCATAATGTACATCACATACACGAGTCACTGTGTGACGCGCTAGGTGACATAGACCATCGTATGTTAGTTATTTGGGTTTTTGGGCACATTGACTACAGAGATCGTGCAACCACAGACCACTGTGCGGCGCACTGGGTCCATAGGTGAATAACGCCACGGGACGGGCGTGGTCTATGCCACACCAACGATTGCTGGATCTAAAATGAGCGTACGGGTATTGATGAGAGAGAATGACATCAAAAACACCACTTGCCCAATCAACTTTGACTGCTATCCCTCACTCGCGACTGGATTACATACACAGAGATCATTGGACGGTGCACCATACCACAGTGCTAGTGCACATCTGATCTAACCATGTTTGGATTCACCGATTATTTGAGCTTCGAGGGCATCAGCCACATTGTTATTTAGCACCCGTAACAACGAACAACAAAAAAAACATGACTATACATACAATGCCAACTGTACTATGCGAATCACTGATGTTTGGTAACATTGATGTCAACGTACAGAGTAGATTATTATCTGCTCTGCGAAATATAAATTGTGTTTAAAAAAACAGCCGAGCGATCTAACGATACAACTTTGTGTCATAAAGTGACGAAATGGTCGGCTATTGATCATCAGGAAGTCGTTTTGGTCGTTCACAGTGAGTGCGCATACAGCTGACATATGGCTCAGGATGTATTTATGGGGTACACACTAAATTTGAAGAGTAAGAAAACCATGGACATCTGGAAACCAAGGGTGAGTGTGGTAGTCGCCCACTGTATGTCATCGCTGACTTGCCGTGTGCCGTTACAGGCCTACCATATGCCTCCACTGACCTGCTGTGTGACATCACTGACTTACCATGTGACCTCACAGATCTACCTTACGCCACCACTGACCTGGTGTATGGCATCGCTGACCTGCTGCATGACATCAGTGACCTGCCGTACGCCATCACTGACCTGCTGTATGGCATCGCTGACGGGCCGTGGCAGTGGTCCGCTGTTGCCGAAACACGTCATACAGCCGTAGCCGACGATGCCGAAGCCGAGCTGCTGCAGGTAGGGCAGCACGCCGCTGTCCTGCAGGTAGTGCGTCACCACGCCCGAGCCGGGCGACATTGATGTCTTGATCCAGGGCGGCACCTTCAGACCGCGCTCCACCGCCTTTTGCGCCAGGATACCTGCCGGCCAGGCCGGCTCAGCCAAGACGTCCCAGGGGCTAGACTAGGCTGAAGGCTGAGTTGGGGTTCTTCCGGTCAAGTGAGGATGTGATGACGTTTATCGCCAAGGTCAGGTCAGGGGTCCCATTGGACAAGCCAGGGGCCGGGTACCCACCGGGAAGGCCGGGAGGCATGCCGGCTAGACTAAACCAAACGTCAGATGTCAGGTCCGGGTACCTGCCATCCATGTCAGCACCAGTTCTCTAGAGGCCCGCAGTCATGGTCAGTGTCTTGTAGGCATAGTCAGGATTACGACAGCCACGGACAACGTCATGATTAGAGCCCCAACACCCATGGAATTAAGGGCCAAAAATGGCTTCAAAGAGGAAACGGCGCACTAATGACTGTTGCGACCCTAATGGAACAAGCAGTAAAATATACATTCGAATTTCCGAAAATGATTAACTTCTTAGCTCAATACCAGCCATCGCGCATACCATCATCAAACATACCTGTTACCGCACTTGTTACCGCATACATACATACATATATATATATATATATATATATATATATATATATATATATATATATATATATATATATATATTTAGAATATTAATATATATGTTAGAAATATATAATAATGAATTATTATAACACTAATAATACTAACAACACTATGCTAATAATACTCCGGAATGTTCCTACCGGGAACACTGATGTCACGTCCTCTGCTTACCGGCCGAATGACGGTACAGTACGATACAGTGGGTTAACAGACCTAGCATATAGTACTGCACATAACAGCACTGCACAGCACGACAGAAACCTTCTTAGCCCTGGAGGTGCTAGCATAACGTTAAAAAAAAAATGCTGCTGTCGAGGCTCTAAGAGACTGATCGGTCGATCCAAAATTCCGAGTACTCTGGAGGGTATTGAAGGAGGATCCAGGATATCCCCAGATGTTTCAGCCATTGCAGGAGGCTCCTAAAAACTACCACTGGTACCGCGGGCTCCATAGAGACTCCCCGGTTCAAAAGACTCCCGCGGACTGCCGCAGGTCCAGAAGGTTCGAGGAGACCAGGGGGCTTCAGGAGGCTGCCACCGGTTCAGGGACGGCGGTTGGGAGATGGTGGGTGCTCACCCGCCCCGAGCATGACGGACGGGTTGCTGGTGTTGGTGCAGGACGTGATGGCGGCGATCACCACGGAGCCGTGGCCCAGACTGTACGAGCTGCCCTGGAACTGGATGACGCGCCGCTCCTGCAGGCGGCTCGGTGATACGCCGAACCCTTTGAAGCCCACCTGCAACACGCCGCCGCCATCCAGGCGTCAGGTCGTCTGCGCCATCCGCGTAAACACACTGCTGCTACTCAATGATTGCTGCGCATACCCTTTAGTACTGCTGCCGTTTGCATTTCCTCCACCCTGTCGCGGGGGAAGATAATTGCATTATGTCGTGCGCTTCAACTTCTCAATATTTGTTCGTGCACTCTTAACGCCTGTGGCAACGAAAATACGTGCTCAGTTTTCTCCTGAATTTTAAGGAATAAAACAGGCTAACAAAGATCATGGATTCCTATACACATAGCCCTTTCTTAGTAAGCTTACCCCATATCCTTTTTTCCAGGCTCACACCAGGGCTAAGAGCATCCAATAAGCGGGTGAAAGCAAACAAGGAACAGGTAGCTAGCGGTTGCGTTCGTTGAGACATAGTTGATGGGGCGGGACAAAATTCGCAAGTCGAATGAGCTTACATAGGTTCGAGGAATTTGTGGGTTGAGACAGAGCTCTGTGGGGAGGTGGCATCAGAGCATCAGAGGCGGCACCAGAGCAGCCGTACCTCGGCCGACAGACAGCGCAGGAAGTCGTCACGCAGCTGGCTGGCGGCGACGCGGTCCTGCGGCCGCTTGGGTCCGCTGACGGACGGCACGACCGACGCCAGGTCGAGCTCCACCACCTGCGAGAAGGTCGGATCCTGCGCCGGCTCTGTGTAGTCGCGCATCAGGCGCACGGCCGACAGGTAATGCCGCATCACGGCAACGCGGTCACTGTCGCGGCCTGGCGAGACACGGAGGAGCTGCGGTATCACGGCCCTGAGAGGCACAGAGGAGCTGATGCATCACGGTCTGGGGAGACACAGAGTGGCTGAGGCATCCAGGCCTGGGGAGACACGAAGGAGCTGCCGCATCATAGCCTGGGGAGACACGGGAGGAGCTGCCCCATCACGGTCCGGGGAGACACGGGAGGAGCTGCCGCATCACGGTCCGGGGAGGCACGGAGGAGCTGCCCCATCACGGTCCGGGGAGACACAGAGGGGCTGAGGCATCATGGCCTGGGGAGGCACGGAGGAGCTGCCGCATCACGGCATAACGGGCTGGGAAGATAGAGAAGCTAAATAGTTGCAAGGTGATAGCTAGCGAAGTGAAATATATGCCAATTGTGGTGCTTAGCATGGCTAATAGAAGCCTTAAAACGTCGTTACATCCATATTTGTCGCGAAAATACGCCGAGGACAGAGGTAAACTGGCCATGAAAGACTTCAGTAAAAACCTAAAAGCCACAGTTTCATTGAGATACACCCAAACAAATGGGTACATGGTACAGCCAAGATATCCAGCAACCTCACTCCACTACCAGTTAAGGACTTAAGTAGCTAAATGTTGATAAAGCATTGGCTAAGCGAGAAAAAGGTCATTTCCCAATGGCAGCAGACCCAACCGGGACCACCGTCACACGCCTGCTATTTCGCTAACCACGTGTCCCCCACTTCTCCACCACCCGCTGCATAAAACAGAGCCTAGAACACACATCGCACTTCTGCATGCCTTCAGTCTCTACTCGGGCAACCGCCAATGCCCGGCTCGGAACCACCGCAATGAACGCATCGTCACGAATACCCTACCCAGTCACCTTCGGCAGGCACATTGCATTGCATTACATTACAGTGACATAGCATTACAGTGACATCACATTACATTACACTACATTACAGTGACGAACGCGCACCTGTCTGCAGGAGGTAGTCTATGCTGCGTTGGTCGACCGGGAAAAAGGCGACGGTGGCGCCGTACTCGGGACACATGTTGCTGATGGTGGCCCGGTCGGCGATGGACAGCTGCGCTACACCGGCGCCGAAAAACTCGACAAACTTGCCCACCACGCCCACCTGCCGGAGGTGCTGCAGACCGCCACAGGGTCAGGCGAGTCGGACTTGGCCGGACAGACGCTCCAGCAGACGGACCGGCACGCAGTTGGATCGCTAGATCGTGGGTTGGAATCTCACGAACGGCGGGATTACCGAGTCCGCTAGCGGAAAATATACGCGAGCGGCTGGTGACACTATATCACCAAGCAGTTGAGTGCGTCTCAAAAGAAGAGAATGTGCATTTTCTTTTTCGTTGTCTGACAAGGTCAAACAGGGTGGAATAGGCAAGGTAATCTAGACTAAAATGGGGATGGGGGAGTCAAATAGTCACAGCACATCACAACGAATCAACCAACACCAGATCAGGCGGCTCCGCTCATCTGACCTCACTTTACTCGACGCGACCGTTGTGCGACGGCGACCTCGGCCTGCAAGGGTTCTCGGCGGCGAGGAAGGCGGGGGCGCGCGCAGCCTCACCTTGGTGACGGCGAGCACGATGTCAGTGGCGGTGGCGTGTGCCCAGTGGTGGGGCGGGCCCGCGCAGCCTCACCTTGGTGACGGTGAGCACGATGTCAGTGGCGGTGGCGCGTGCCCAGTGGTGGGGCGGGCCCGCGCAGCCTCACCTTGGTGACGGTGAGCACGATGTCGGTGGCGGTGGCCAGCGGGTGGACGACGCCCGTGATGCGGTAGCCGACCACCTGCGGCAGCGGCAGCGACACGACGCGGCCCAGCAGCGCCGCTTCGGCCTCCAGGCCGCCCACGCCCCAGCCCAGCACGCCCAGGCCGTTGATCATGGTGGTGTGCGAGTCGGTGCCGACCAGCGAGTCGGGCCGCAGCAGGCCGTCGGCCGAACACACCACGTGCGCCAGGTACTCCAGGTTCACCTGGTGCACGATGCCCGAGCCGGGCGGCAACACCCGCATGTTGGAGAACGCCCGAGAGCCCCACTGCGAAGAGACAGCACGGTTAACTCTCGCCAGCTCGGGGTGAGTGGACCCCCTCAGGTGATCCTAGCTCATCCAGGGGCGAGTGAGCGCAAGGTAACTCTGGGCCGCTCAGACAGCCCTGAAATTAAGGTAAACATTACCGGTCCGAAGGTTTCTGCAGGGACTCATGGAGCACAGTTATGCACACTACATGTGTTGCAGATACTGATGGAGCGGTTGTAAACGCTGCATATATTACGGATACTCATGGATTCAAGTTCGCCGTGCCGAACACCACTAGCCGCTATCGTCAGGCTGATTTATGAAACCCATTAATACCGCTTCATTGTTAAAATACATGACGTGACATATATATATATATATATATATATATATATATATATATATATACATATGCACATGGGCTTATGTAGTGAAGTCTGAAAATGATGCCATCTGACCTTCAGAAACTGGAAGCGCTCAATGTTCCTTTCAAACTCGAGCTCTTGGTTTTTTCTCAGAGTTTCCGAGCTGAAACAAAATACGATGGCGCTGTCAAGAAAATGCGTTAGATATACATTGCTACACAACGATCAAATCAGCCACCGGCTTGTATTTTCGACACGCCAACTGTTGCACTTGACTGAAATTCACTGCAACTAAAGGAACAAAGCCGACATAACTGACCATGGCCGACAACAGTCTACAAAACAGCAAAAGACCACGGCAAGCGACAGCTGACTGCACCGACACTCACAATGCAGACTCCTGCTCGTGGAATGGGCAGATGTCGTCCTTGATGGGCGCCGCCGGCACTTCACAGATGGGCAGTTGCAGGTCGACGCCCTTGCAGGCGCACTGGCCGTCGCGGCGGCTGCTGCATCTTTCAGATGGTTCTGCTGACCGCCGATGCGGCGGCCGATATAGCGGAGGCCTGTCGGTGGTGGTGGTGGTGGTGGTGGTGGTGGTGGTGGTGGTGGTGGTGGTGGCGATGGTGGTGGCGGCTGTGGTTGCAGCAGCGCTGGTTGCGGCAGCGGTGGCGACGACAGCGGTGGTGACGGTGGTGACAGCGGCGGTGGCGATGGTCGCGGTGGCCGCGGTGGTCGCGGTGGCCGCGGTGGTCGCAGAGGTCGCGGGGGTGGTGGTGGCGGTGACGACAGCAGTGGCAGTGGCCGCGGTGGTGGTGGCCGCGGTGGTGGTGGCCGCGGTGGTGGTGGCCGCGCTGGTGGTGGCCGCGGTAGTGGTGGCGGTGGCGACGGTGGCGGTGGTGGCGGCGGCAGGGGACACAGTGACGGCAGTAGCAGCGGGAGCGGCGGCAGGGACGGCGGCGGCGGCTGCTGCTGCTGGACGAACCGGCTTGCGGACACGAGCCTGGGCTCGGCGTGCCAATGCTGATCGTGCCATGTCAGCGCTGCCCTCGATATCATGAACAGACCGCACCGCGCCGGCCGCTGAGCCAGACAAGCCAGACGGGCCAGATGGAGGCGCCGAGGTGGTGGTCGACCGGGCGGACTGGCTCACACTGCAACAGACACACACCGGCTCAGGCGTCACACTCGTCACAACTGACACACCTTCATAGGCGGCACACCCGTCACAAGCGTCACACTTGTCAAGGCGGCACACCTTCCCAGGCGTAGCACTCGTCACACAATCGTGACAGACAACACAATCGTCACAGACAACACACTCAGCAAAGGCGTCACGCTTGTCACAGGCGACACACTCAACAAAGGCCTGCCACAGGCGTAACATTGCAACTCACAGCTACGCACAATCATACGCGACACAGAGTGGCGGGCGATAAACCAGCAAAGCCACACACCATCACAGTCATAGCCACATATCACTTCAGTCACACACCATTACAGCTACTCATCATCACAGACGACACAGAGTGGCTGGCGACAAACCAGCACAGCCACACACCGTCACAGCTACACATCACCACAGCCACGCACTTTCCAATGTTCGTCTCAAGGGCTGCGGCAAAATACTTCATGGAACTGCTGGCTCAATAGTCATCTGGAAGCTCCTCACTGAAAGCTGATACGATCCACTGAACTGTACACGCGCAACATCCGCACAAACTTTCTTCCCGGCCATACACGTGACGGTTGGCGCAGGACGGATCCGCTGCAATCCCCCTCAAGAGGATGGTCATTGCACGGGGAATTAGATGTGTGAACAGGCAAGGAGACTGCTACTACGACTGTACTATGAGAATGTCCACGACCATCACCATGGCACGCGAGGCAACTGACCTTATCCAAACGAGGATCAAGTTATTGGACAGGTTGCTGAGGAGACGATGAACACCAGCGTCTTTACGACACCTGTGTCCTGTTACAAGCCGACAAACTTCCGCCGCGTGCATTGTCGTCGCAGCGGGGCACGCAATTACAGTCGCATTCACTGACTGACCTTATACCTGTATGACAACGCTGTGATTAGCAATACGATACATCCACCACTGCAGCGACACATAGCCGAACGAAGAAGAGACTACAGAAATGCACCTTCGCTACTTCCTTTTGTTTGGTTTCCAGTTACGTACGTTCGTCATAATTATACAAAAAGCAACAAGTCTAAACGATGTGACATTACTACAGGAATTAAGGCATTCGAAGCGCCAAGCCGCTAGTTACTGGGTTGTTTCTGATCATTTGAAAAAGCCAACGAATTAGCCGTGCGTGTTGCAATGTATCGGATGAGCAGGCGATGACAACGGACTATTCAAACTTGTCATGGCATATATATCGTCTTTACAGTTCACGTGGAAGACTCCGTTTTATCGATTCCAGCAATGCCGCACCATAGTGCCCACGGGCAAGAGTGAACAAGATCCGATCTCGCCTAAACGAACCCAACAGGGCGGGGAACGATACATGTACACAACGGTAGAGGCACGTACGGTCTGGAGAAGTCGACCTGGACCGAGTGGTCGATGACCAGGTCGGCCGGGCAGACCGGGTTGACACGGCCTGGCTCTCCACCGAGCTGCTGCACCGCCTGTCGCATGGCGGCCAGGTCCACCACAGCAGGCACTCCCGTGAAGTCCTGCCAACAGTCACGACCACAGTCACCGCCTGTCGCATGGCGGCCAGGTCCACCACAGCAGGCACTCCCGTGAAGTTCTGCCAACAGTCACGACCACAGTCACCACCAGACAACGTCAAAATCTTAGTCGCCAGGTACTCACCGACCTGTTCAAACAGTGTTAAAATCAGTGGCTTTCCTTTTGTGCGATATGTCGAAACGAGTACAGTAGGATGTCGACATTCTCCATAAAAATAATGATATAACGTACCCTGGAACCCCTCCAGTTCTGTATTCAGGGTACGGATTGCTATCTGTTTCATTTGTTTTGAAAGATTCCAAATTTGTGAATGCCTATATGAATTATAACGATAAAATACCTAGACTTTGCACTGTGATTGTACAAGACATCATCCATTGTACTTTTACATGGAATTGCACTACGAGATGTTAGTGTATCAATATCAGTTACTATGGGAATAAGCATGCAACTTATAAATGAGACCTTGGTAGAGTCGAAACATGAATGCTTCATAAACACACATAAAAACCACGATGTCGATACTTGTTTTGGAAGGATGTCGATTCGATGCTCAGGACGAAATGCATTTCACGTTGCTTAGCAGAAATATATAACTGGCTTCAATAGCTATATAGATCTACTTCGACCCGGCACCCCACCATTCATCATTAGTCAGACCTCGCCTGATAGTCTGTCTGCATCCAGTAGTCTACCCCGGAAGTCAGCTTACGTCTGCCAGTCTCCCCTGTCAGCCAGTCTGCGTCGGGCAGTTTGCCTTTATAGTCAGTCAGCGTCCGACAGTCTGCCCTGACAGTAAGTCTGCCCCTACTGCCAGTCTACCCCGACTGCCAGTCTGCCCCGACTGCCAGTCCGCCCCGACTGCCAGTCTGCCCCGACTGCCAGTCTGTCCTGACAGTCAGTCTGCCCCGACTGCCAGTCTACCCTGACTGCCAGTCTGCCCCGACTGCCAGTCTGCCCCGACTGCCAGTCTGCCCCGACTGCCAGTCTGTCCTGACAGTCAGTCTGCCCCGACTGCCAGTCTGTCCTGACAGTCAGTCTGCCCCGACTGCTAGTATGCCCCGACTGCCAGTCTGCCCCGACTGCCAGTCTGCCCCGACTGCCAGTCTGTCCTGACAGTCAGTCTGTCCTGACAGTCAGTCTGCCCCAGTGTAAAATAATTGACAATGTGGCCTGGAAATTCACAGTTAATGGAATTGTGCTATTTCATCCTTGCCTTAGGTTTTTACCGTTTTGCCACATGATGTGTGAGCAGTCATCATCACACAACTGTTAAATAATGTAAAATGCATGTGACTGAAGTGAAAGGCATTTTGCTTTTTTTAATCCTTAAGTGGAGGTCCTTTATTTTCTTCCAATCTTTCACAATTTCCAAGCAACTTCTTTCTTTATCCACACAGTTAATGGTGAAGTAATTTTAGGACACTGGTCTGCCCCGACTGCCAGTCTGCCCCGCCTGCCAGTCTGCCCCGACTGCCAGTCTGTCCTGACAGTCAGTCTGCCCCGACTGCCAGTCTGCCCCGACTGCCAGTCTGCCCCGACTGCCAGTCTGTCCTGACAGTCAGTCTGCCCCGATTCCCAGTCAGCGCCCGGCACACCTCCCAGAGTGTGAGCCCGTGGCTGGCGGTGGGTGACACCTCACCTGCAGCAGGACCCGGCCCGGCTTGAAGGGCACCTGGACGGCGTGGCCGGCCTCGGTCAGCTGACGCCAGTCGAGCAGCGTCTCCACGTCGGCGGGGCGGATCTGGACGCCGTCGCAGCAGCGCACCGCCGACTCCAGCAGCACGCGCACACAGAACGGCAGCGACTCTGCAACAGCACGACACAGCGCCATCACAACAGGCGAACACAGCACCATCGCAGCACCCGAACAGCAGCACCGTCACAGCACCATCACAACACCCGAACACAGCACCACCACCGCAACAGAACTACAACACCACAAATGTAGAACACAATATTGCCACAGCAGCAAAACACCCCCACATCAGCGGAACACAACACAGTCACAGCAGCACAGCACTCCACAGCAGTGGAACACAGCACCATCACAGCAGCGAGGCACAGCATCGGCATAGCAGCGAAACATCACCACCACAACTGTGGAACACAACACTGCTACAATGGCACACCAAGCACTCCAGCACAGTGTCCTACAATTATTTCACCATTAACTGTGAGGATGAAGAAAGAAGTTGCTCGGGAATAGTGAAAGATTGGAAGAAAATAAAGGATCGTCACTTAAGGATTAGAAAATTGGAATGCCTTTCACTTCAGTCACATGCATTTTAAATTATTTAGCAGTTGTGTGTATAATGACTGCCCACACATGTGGCAAAATGGTAAAAACCTAAGGCAAGGATGAAATAGTACAATTCCATTAACTGTGAATTTCCAGGCCACATGGTCAATTATTTTACACTGCTCCAGCAACATGGGCAAGCATGGCGGTCGTGATATCCACGGTTAAAAATGTGGCAAAACACCGAACACAAGAGGCTCATACTGCACACACATCATTGGTTAGGGGGCTTCAGGACTTCTTGTCTTCCAATTATATCTCTATATATCCTTAAACGAGATGGGTCGCTGTGGCTCTTATTAAGTCTCAACATTTAACGTCTTTGCGTCTATACGTCTGTGATGCAGTGCAGCCATAATATGTAGTGTGTGTGACCGAATGGTCGAATGACCAGACCTACCCTCGAACGTTAGCGATGTTGAAGTCGCCAGTTCGGCTCCATGCGTCTCCGAGAACATTATCAATAGATGCGCACCACAAAGAAACTGTACTGCTGTGCTGGTGATGTCTAGTAAACAATCCTCCCCAGCCTTCGGCTGGTCGATGGTTGGTTGGTTATTTGGGCTTTCGGGCGCATCGCCTGCGTTGGTCATACAGCGCCCATATCGGTTGGTCGAGGTGGATGTTTTTGAGACGTAGCCCACACGTTACGGAAGAGAAATACATATCAGCCACAGATGACGCACGCTATTACGAGTCAGCGAAGCGGGTGAGGCAGACACACTCATCGTATGTGTTGAAGAATGTTCTGGAATTCGCATCAACCAGCATTACACAGCCCGACTATGCAGAGAATGCTGCACACCTCGACGAGTATCCGTTCACAGCAGGCAGCACACTTTCTGGAAATGGGGGCCAAGTTCAAGATGAGTGAGAAAACTACGAATCACTGCTTGAGGAGACGTACATAAGCAGTTATTTTTCCAACGGATGACAACCTAGTTAAGAGCCGGAGATATCTGTGAAACGTGCCTCTTGCGTCAGCTGATTAAGAGCTGCGGTGGTGATGGTGGTGGATTGATGCCTTAGGGTGCGCAAACTACTTGTGCCACTTTAAACACATTAAGTGCAATGGAAACCAAACACGTCACCAACCTTGGATGTCTCTCTCACGACCACACAACCGAATTCCCGATCCACAAGGAAGCGACCTGTGAGTGCAGTTCATGATACAACTGACTGCGACCGATGCAGCTCAGTCAGCACAGTTCCGGATACCACCGACTGTTGTCAGCCCGTATGTGCCGTTCATGATACAACTGACTGCGACCGATGCAGCTCAGTCAGCATAGCTCCGGATACCACCGACTGCTGCCAGCCTGCGAATGCAGTTCCACACAGGATTGGATCTGTTCCTTATAATCCTGTATGAGGAGAGGGAAATATGTGGGTGATCGAATACGCAGAGGATATTTGTCTTCAAGCTTGTTACATCAAAATCTCAGTTCGCATAGTCCAGCGAATTTCGAGACTATATCACGGAGCATTTCATTGTCGAACAGCACCCATTCAACCTACAAATGAGAACGATGAGAGGAAAATTGTCTGGATAGGATAATGTTTGGATGTCAAAAATCCACGTTGGTTGGTTATTGGCTTTACGACACATCGCCTGTTGAGTCGTGTAGCGTCGCCAATCTCTCACGCCGATTGGTCGCCGGCGAAGAGTAGCGACAGCCGAAACTCGAACCCCCAATCTCGAGATTGTGAAACCAGCAATTTACCCCTAGACCACTCGCCCCTCAAAAATTCAGGAACAGTCGGTTTTTCCGACCCTTGACTCAGATACCGATCAACTGGTGGAATACCTGATGGACGACTCGGCATCATATAACGCAAACGCACGCACTTGCATCGACTAGGCGGAGGGCACTGGACGATGTCAGCAGCAACAACACAACCCCTGACCTTTGGGGCCAGGCATACGTAACAGCTAGAAAACGAGGAAACTGCCGTTGGCCGGGGATCACCTCTAGTCAGAGTTGGGCTGAACGTGGGGTAGTCTGAAGATCAGAGGTAGGTTCCGGACATAGGCTTTAATCGTTTGGATAGGTCAGACAATTGATTGATAGATTGAACGGGAGGGGAGATTTTATGGAGATTTAGCCACAAATGTGTTCGTCGCGTTGAGCTCAACCAAGATGGAGGTCTTTGGTGAGTCGTATATAGTGGGGGTCTCTGGTGGATACATGGGCAGCATTGCACATTTCGGTTGGACGGATTGGACATTCCGGGTTACTTGCACTGAGGGAAATTATCCGTCGATGCAGTCAGTACATGAGGTTATATCATGCTTTGAACACCCGCAGTGCATATACGAGATTTACCGTCGAAGTGCATTGCGTAGCGTGTTCAATCCTTTCCGGGAATTATAATGGAGTTGAAACTTGGCAAGAAGGGTAAACTGGATAATGTTTTGCGATTCCATCCAACTAGTCAAGATTTCGAGGCACGCATCAATTTTGATGAGCAGCGTAGTCGGACTACTTTGAAGGGGAGGGGAACATATTGGACCGCATCACAGTCAACGTTTAGAAAAGCTACTTTTTGCTACCTATTGATTGAAGTTCACGGCCATCTGCTGTTGATCGTACTGGCGCTGACTTGACGTGACATATTTTGGATGCTACAGAAGCCAGATAAAACTGTGTCAGCCCTACAATAGAATCCATTCTCGCTGCATCGCCACAAGGGTTGCAATTTTAAGCCACCATGCTATTAGCTGGCTACGGCCATCTAAGGCTGGAAATCGTGGCTACCTCGTCAATAAGTGGCAAAAACTAATTCACCTTGAAAACCAAGCTAAATATTTCACATTGCCTGCTCGACTTAAGTGGCAAGTAATATGATATAAAATGGAAAGCAACGTTCTCTCATGCGATTAGATTATATTTCCTTGTAATTTCAGTCTAATCGTTGTCAGAACAGTCCAATACTAATGTCACGCCAACGCAAAATAACCATCAAGTTCAATCTGCGTATGAATACTGCTAACACTGATAAAAAACTATGAAAAAAGCCCTTTTTTTTTTATTCCCCATTTTTTATAATTTTTTTATAGTTTTCCCAGCATATACCAACTTAAACTGCCCTAACGGAATTTCAAACTGATCCTTGCCAGCCTTCCCACTGTCAACAAATATATCCCTGCTAACATGTTTATCACTTCGTTCATTTGAATTCAACTGTCGCTAATAAATGCGTCGTTATTATAGCGTGGCCGTTTAACTAGCAGCTGTTGCGAGCCTTCCTTTTCAGCGGACACCACATGAGCACGACGGACTAGCAGCACAAGTGTGTGCCGGATCAGTGGCGTAGTTGGCCAGACAGATGCACAGCATTGTGAGCTCGGCCGGCAAATGACAAACCACCCACAGCTGCCTTTGAGCACCAAGTCACAAAGGGGGGGGGGGGAGGTACAGGCGAGCACATACCCACACACATGTCACAGCAGCTAACAACAGGGTTGGCAATATGCTGGCAAAACTAGTCATTTCCATGTCAGTGGTAAAAACCGGTAAAAACATGTGACAAAAAAAAACTTTTAACACCGCAGCAGACCACGATGGCTCATATCTCTGGGATCAGGAGAACCTCCGGATTCAGAATCACAAACCTGTCGTGGTCTCCTGCACAAGGTTGGTGTGTCTTACGGGAAATGTTTGCCAGGTCGCCGCCATTGACCAGTTTATGCCAGCATCCGATATGCCAGCCAAACATCCGAAATACTCGAGAACACAAACCAAATTTCGGTCACTTTACCAGAAACTCCACTGAGTATATTCTGCATTTTGTCCTGCATAGGTACGCACAGCGCCCTATCTATGGCTCCGTCGCCAACGCTGTCCGATATTGTGAAGAAGGAAATCGAAATGGCAGTCGTGCGATGGAATAGTTACAAGCATGGCCACGGCGAGGTAACTGAGCTTCGTTCACAAACACAATGAAATGTGTCCACTCCTTACCTGCTTTGCATGGTTCCAGACCCACGCAACCGACCAGCGACCCGCACTGTAAAACCGGTACAGTACGGGATAAGGCTTGGTCACTACATCTTCTCAGTTTAGTCTATCCTGTATTTATATAAGATTGTATCATGCCAATCAAGAAAGAAAAAAAACGTATCTGACTCCGACCGTAAACAAACGTAGGCGATAAGAGCAAGGCAAGATATCAAGCTTTGCCAAAGCATTACAAGTAGGGTATGTTTGTGATGTTGTACAAGGTGATGTTTGTAATTGTCAGTACACAGCTCAGACCGGTTGGTTGGCTAGTTGGGCTTAGGGGCGCATCGACTGCGTTGGTCATACAGCGCCCAAGCTCAGACCGCAATGTGAACACAAACTTTACAAAAACTTGCACAATGCTTTCTGACGTTTCGGAAACACTTCGGAGGAAAGCAGAAGTGTGCCATTCATAGACAAATAATCTCCCGGCATAACGATTGCGACAGCTTGGTGAACGCTCCCCAGGTCGGCTTCACAGGTGACCCCGGGCTAAGCCACAACCCAGGTGTCAACGCTTGTCCCTTGAGCTATTCTGGAGCTCAATGATTGTCTCTCGAGCCCTTCCAGATGGGAGGAAGCGAGAGGGAAGTTCATCGTTGCGTTCGTCCATGCTCTGTGACCGCCTGTGGTACTCTTCAGGATCAATGCCAGCAGTACAGGCCGCTCCAGGTCATCGCATGAGCCGGGGTCAGTGGTCAACCCGTGTGTTCTCACACCAAAGATGGTTCGGAATGCTCAGAAGTCAAAACACATGGCATTCGAAAGCTGATCAAGTGCTGATTACATAGACGCGATTTTTCTCAAAATCCATCGATCGTTTTTGGACACGCGTACTGGAGGGGCAGAATCCGTCCACCCCTCCTATCTTTAGATGATATATCATAAACGGGCGATGATACTGCAATGAAATCGTGCTGCTTCGTTTAAAATTGATTAGCGCATCGTATGCGAAAAATCGAAACCCGTTGGTAAATATAGGAACTGCGGGAGTGCAGTCGACCGACCGACCGGACGGCGGCGGCGGGCCAACCGCCGAACGTTCCAAGGCCACAAAGGTATCGTCGGTGCGGAGGCGCGGCGGTGCGATGTGGCGGCCGGTCTCGGCCTCACATGTCTCTGAAGGCATTGGCCTAAGGGTCAAGCAATTTATTCTGCAGGGAGTTCACTATGGGCGTAATCTACTATCCAAATTGTGTGCTTCTAGCTTCAATTGTTTCTGAGATCTCAGGGGAGGGGTGAATCCGCTCGCTCCTGTTCCCGCTAAGTGAAGGGACCTCCCGCGCACGTTGATCAGTACTTATTGTACTACTGGGCACTTTCGTTTGATTTTGCGATTGTTTCAACCGAATGAGCAATCTACCGAAACGTCATCTATGCATTTGTTTGACTTGCCATATACGAAATCCTCAAATTCAAGGCAACACTACCTAATTGCACTGGTTTGGACCTCCCACAACTGTTGCCGTAATCAATAACAACCTGGTCTTCCGTGAGTTGACACCACCACTTACTTTCCGCCGCACATGGACATGCAATCGCCCGCAGCGGCACGCCAACCGACAATTTGCCGTTCGGGACCTAGTCTACCGAGACGATAGTTAATCAAATATCTGGTGTATGATAACAGCTCAGAGTTGTGTGTCCGTGTTGTGGTTGGTCAGCCCGCCACCGTGTGGATGATGCCGGCTGCTGCCGTTTGTTTTGCGAGTGTGTGGCTGTATAAGGCTCAGGCGCAGAACAAGGTGGAAGGCGGATTGAGTTGAGGACAGCACACGAGACAAGTAATAGTATAGTTGACTTGAAAATAATGGATGGGAAGCTAAGGGGCATGAATCTTAGGTATCGCACCTTAGGTATGAATCTGGTTTTTATGTGCATATATACTCGAAAGTAAGACATAATGCCAATAGCTGGAGGACCCGGGTTTTGTGAGTTATTGCACCATCTGTGGGAGGAGGTCCAAAGCAGTGAAGCCTACTGGATCCTGTTGGCTAAACTTTGAAATGATAAATACCAAATAATACAGCTGCATAATCACAGGTGAAGTGGCGCACCATGCAACTGAAATCATTGCAAAATCGAGCGGTATGTTCGAAAAGGCAATGGATAAATATTGATTAAATTAAAATGTGTCTTGGTAACGCACATACTAATATTATGCACGACGGCTGATCTTTTCAGCGTTCCGAGCCCCTCAGACAAACCGCGCCAGGTAGGCTGAACCAGCCGGCCCCAGCCGAGTCATCGACTGCCACGGGGGGGCGGCGGCGGCGGGCGGCGGCCGCTGACGCAATAGCGCCCGCCAGACGGTGGATGTCGGCGCGCCTCACCCGATCGAAACCGCTCCGGGGGAGGCGAGGGGAGGGAAGACCACCCGACACACTGACTCAGCGCGTGTGAAAATTCAACGATTGAGCATCTACTGAAATGATGTGCATGTGTGATAAGGGATTCAGGCAGATGACTGCCTGAATCCCTGAATTCCCAACCTGAATGGCAGTACGTGCATGCTCTACCACAGCCCACACTGACACCAGGCCGCAAGCAAACCTTGTGTAGCCGTGACAACATAATGGACATACCTAAGGCTCAACTTTGCGGACATCCATTCTGGTTTTCTGTTCCGTCAGAACGTTGCCCAGCGCATGGATTTTTATACGAAGAGGTCTTCCAGGATGCCCGAAACTCCATCGGGAAACCGCTCCGACAACGTTAAATGCGTGCCATCAGCGCGGCCGCGGCACATAACGCATTGCTGTGTTAAAAAGTGCAATCCCAGTCAATCGTGGCAGACAGATACTAATTCAATGCCCAGAAGCAAAACCACACAGCTTACCAAATATCACTAACACATTAAAAGCAAAATATAAATGCGTATGCATATTTAATGCCCCTTTTAAGATATACAAAAAAGACACAAGGTGCAACGAGTCCATTGTGATTGCGGGGGGAGGGCACTTGCCTGGAGGGGCGCCACTGATTTTGAGAAAAGTGTGTTGAGGCGGGGGAGGTGTTGCACACTCCAGCGTTATACATGCGTGTCTGTTCTAGCGAGAGGGGGCGAATGATCAAGTCTGGTCGAAGCGTCCTGAAGCCCGAGTAACTAGCTGACTATCCATGGGGGCACATTTACTATTCGGAGGAGTGCCATCCACTGAAAAATTCATTGATCGGGTAGTGTTAGGGTATGGTGTGCACTCGAGCATCCTTGAGGGAGCCGCATTTCCATGAGGGTGGGGCGCATGCATCCAGTTGCACCTCTTCCCCTGAATCAGCCAATGAGTGTGATGCTTACGATGGTTCGTGTTTAAGACGTTGTTATGCTCAACATTTATATTTGTCGGTCCTTATATTTATTTCACAGGCGACATAAGACAAGGTGAAGATGAACAACGGAGTGCATTCTGCTACAGCAGGATGATGCTGTATGTAGGCACGGCGCTACACAAGTGGACATATGAGGCCAAGGCAAATTTTGGCACAAGCACACAGGTTCACATCTCCCTTCACTCACATCATCAGCAACAACTGGGCTTGTTCGATCATTTGGTTGTCAACGCAAAATTGTCCACCTTCGCATAACAGAAGACAACTTGAGTAAACATTGTCAAAAATATATGTTCGAAGTTTAGACCTTTCGTCATAACGGATCACGAAGTTAATACACTGTAATACACTGTAGTGTGGAGTGCATGCAGAATCACAAACTTACATACACTTTAGTGTGAAGCTTATGCAAGTTCGTGATCATGACCAAAGGTCGAAACGTCGAACATATGTTTGGTACACTGTTGACACGAAATTTTCTTCTCATTTTAAACGAAGGTGGACAATAATATCCTAACATTTCAGTGACGAAACATAATAAGTAATGAGATAGAAGCCCTTCTCCGAGTTGTACATGAGTTCGTATGCACAGGCAAACAATCGTTGCTGCACTGCCTAGAAATCAACTACCAAGGTTTCAATAGCGAATCGAGAAGCGCCAGTTGCCACTGTTGTTGCAGTTGCTGCTACTGTTGCCGACGCTAATGCTACTGGTGATGGCGACGGTGGTGAAGCACGATCATTGGCGCACTCGTGACAGATCTGTGACGGTCGCTTATTCCTGATGTTCCAGAAAAGTTGACTAGTTTTTTGGGCTTCGATTAGTTGGGCTTTATTTGATTAGTTTCATTAATTATACTTCATTAGATTAAATTAGTTAGTAGGGCTTTATTAGGGAGCTTCGACCAAAGTTGATCATTCACGCCCAAGGGAGTTGGCTTCAGGAGACCGATGGACACCAAGTCGATCCTGTCGCCGACGTCCAAGACGTAGGCTGTGGTGTCGCGTTCGAATACCAGGTATCGTACCCGGGTACGATCGTACCCGGGTACGATCGTACCCGGGTATCGTGGCTGTCGCGGCGGCGTGTGAGCGACAACTGGGATGAAGACGTGCATGGCTGCGGCCAGCGACTGCACGGCAGACGGACAATCTGCGTCATAGCGACGACGTCAGGCTGTCCGGATCGATCGGACGGCGTTTAATCCCAGACAAATGGTGCGGGTCGCTTCGGATGCGCTCGACTACTCATGTGTCGTCGCACCTCGGAAGAACTCCCCGGGTGGTCAGACTGATAAGCAGAACACTAACTTCACTGCAGTGGTGTCGATACCCGGCTTGAACGTAGCATGCGTGCCCGGGAGCACCATCGGCAAGGCAGTCGTCACGTCCGTGAAGCACGGCGGTCAACGAGGCCTTCCGTTGCCGATGCATTTTCTCCACAACGCCGTTTTGTTAAGGCACGTACAGGCAAATCGTCACGTGTTCGATGCCCAACAGCTTCCATATTCCCTTCCACAGTCCGCCGACAAACCGGCTGCCACGATCAGATGCAATCCGGAGACACACGCTGAATCCCGATATCCACGTCAAGGGAGCGTTGGCACACGAAGCTGCTGTCGCGCTACGGAGTGACACAGCGTCCTAGTATCGCCTCTGTCTGTCTATGATTGTGAGCCTGCGAACACCAGCCGTCGGGTTTCGGCAACAGCTAGACGACAGTCACGTGCAGGGACATCGGCCATTATCGGTAGACAATTTAGGTGTCGCTGGAGGCGCGCAGGCTGCAGCGTCACGTTGACGAGCGGAACGGCTGCTGGTGTTGGAGGTAGCAACGATGCTTCGCTACCTTTACCGATGAGGTGCCGGTGCCGGACGACCCGTGGACGACACAAGGAATGATGACATGCGTCAGTAGCACCTACTATCCGGCATCTACACATCCGGCATTAGCATCTATACAACCGGCAGTAGCAGCTACACAACTGGCAGTAGCACCTACTTGCCGGCATCTACACAGCCGGCGGTAACATCTACTGCCGGCTGCTGGGTGCGTTTCCCAAGCTCACATTTGATTCGAAGGTGTTCCGTCTAAGGCACATGCGCGTGGCCAGGCCGCACTGGCGGCGGATACGCCTCGAAGTAATTCGTGGAAGCCGGATTTCCTCCTCCTCGCTGGGCCGTGGCACTATTCCGAGTGTCTCTGGATTCTGCTTCGCCGACGTAGCGACTGCTGTCACGCTCACGTCGCCGCCACGAGGCCACAAGGCAGCGTGCTGTACCGCAGCGACTTGCGCGTCGCCGTGGGCGCTGAAATTGGTATCGGTCCCGAGAGAAACGCTCCTGAGGGGGCCTACGGCCAGCCACTTGCCGAACGGCAACCGCAACGATGCAGGTGGACGATCCAGGACGCTCTCTTCCACGACCTAGTGTCGGGTACCGCTCGGGTACAGAACTGCGAGGTCAGCGTGTAACAGCGTCGGCGTACGGTCACCCACGCACGCTGGGAGCTGTTCCAAGCGCCGAAGTTTGGAGACCGGCGTTAGCAACAGTCGCTTCCACAAACAACCCTCCAGTCGGTTGTGGCAGTCGGGTGTCGGCGGCGACGCCACGGCCAAGTGCTTGACCGGACGGAATTGTTGCGGCGAAGGTGTTGCCAACGCTTTGCGGAGCATCGTGGCCTGAACCGAAAGACCCTCCGGCGTCCGGCATCCAGTCATCACTCATGACAATCCGCGCGCCAACATGTCGAAGGCCAGCAGCTCGACGCGGACGAAAACGCTCTGGTGAGCAACAGCGGCGTGCTGTTCGTCCAGTACTGCTCATCTGTCGCGATCACCACTTGTAGGCACAGCATCACACAGGCGGACACGCACAGATGAAGGTATATTTTGACGGAAATACAGGTGCATGGTGTGGACAGTACAGTTCACCACTGTGTTTCTGACTTCGTGCATGTTTATATGCTCAAGCATGCGTATATATATATATATATATATATATATATATATATATATATATATATATATATATATATATATATATATATATATATATATACATATATATACATATGCATATATATACATATATATATACATATATATATGATATATATATATATATATATATATATATACATATATATATATACATATATATACATATATATATACATATATATATATATACATATACACATACATATAAATACATATACATACATATACATACATACATACATACATACATATATATATATATATATACACACGTTGCAGAGGCGGATTACTGCAAATGTTCGCGAGAGTTGCGGAAAGTGCGACACACCAGACAGTAATTACAGGACGACGATGCGACTGACGAGTGGCCAGCGGTACATTGCGGTGCGCTATCGTCCACGTACCAGGCGGATGTGAGGGAGATGTCAACGTCCAACAAGCCGCTTCAGCCCGCCTATTGACTTACCGTCTACAGTCAACTGACCATCAAACATTAGCAGTCCTTAGAAGTGCGTAGTTCCGCAGGAGAACAAAAGTAAATACCCCAGGGGAGTGTTCAAAGTAAGGAAGGAAGTGAAATTATCTCCCCCAAGAAAAAAAACGGATTGTTCTCGTCTGCAGAGATCGGTTCATATCCGTCTTCGTGCGTCTCGCATAATTGCACAACCGTGTATTTCCCAGTGCAGCTCCAAGAGCAATTATAGCTTTGACGGCAGATGACTGCAAGCTGACGAACTGTTTACCCAACAGTAGTATGACAAGAGTGACGCGAACTGTAGCTGAACATCAACAGATTCCAGAAGGTACGTTGCTTAATGATGGCAATGTATATTACGCTCTAAAGATCAGCCAACATCGCGAGTACCGAAAAGAATCAGTGCTGGGTTACAGCAGACACGGGAAAACACTGGAAATAAACACATAGCTTATCCGCTTATCCACTTAGAAAGCTCAGTAGGTCGAGGGTAGCACGCATTTTTGGGGGCAACTTTTGATGGGGTAAGTTTGCAGCTAGTTCTAGCACAGGGGCATGGTGGAGCTTTATTAAAATGGTGGGATGGGACGCTGGCACAGCCAAAAATAACTATCTGGGAATAAATCTTGGGAAAGGGCCCGGCACTTTCTGAGGTTCCCTTTCATTCCTATTTTCAGGGTATCCGGACACCGATTGGTCTCCGGAGGACTTCGTAGAACTTGGACTTAGATTCCGCTGGTCGTTGGATTCGAACGAAGGATTTCGTGATCAGGAGTCCACTGTTTTGCCGTTTGAGCTACCGCTACGCCAATGAGGGGTGATCCAAATAATAGAGAGGAAATACGACACGTGGCTATTTTCAAATACTTAACATTCGAGCTTATAAATGGTTCGTAGTAAGTTATCCGCGACAAAACAACCGCATGATGCCACCAAAAGTATAAACACCATGGGGAAGGATAGTGGGGAAAACAGTGACTACAGGTGTTTCCGAACAGTTGCCTCTGAACACGCGCCACGAAGGACGGAGTCAAAGCCACCCCCCCCCACCCTCCCGCCTCCTGTTTTCGACAACTCAAAACCGGGCCGAGATGTCTTGTGAGTATGAAAAATTAATAAGTAAATGTTTTCATCTGTTAAATATATGAACTGTTGGGGTGGAAAGTTCACCGACCAGCCGCCGGCCGCCGAGCGTTGAAGATTGGAAACGTTTCGTCGGCGCGGCGTGCCGGCCTATCTCGACCTCATTTACCCCGGAAGGCCTGTGGTGGTTATTGGTTGCACAACACGCCCACCGTTAAGTCATGTATCGTTGCCAATCTGTCACACGCCGATTGGTCGCGGCCGATGAGTTGGGACAGGCGAGACTCGAACCCACAATCTTTCGATTGTGAAAAGGGAAACTTACCCCTAGCCTGCTACTCCTCTAAAGGCCTATGGTCTCCATGACCTTTCTTCTTAGCTTATGGGCTTCATGACCAAAATTTGACGACCTGTGGTCATAAAATGTCGCTGCGGGTTCACTACAGCCGAAAATTGACCGAAAAAAGTATTAGTTAGTTATTTGGGCTTAGGGGCGCTTCGACTGCTTCGGTCATACAGCGCCCACCGAAAAAAAAGTATTGTGCTTCTAGCTTCAGCAGAAGCACAATATCTGTTCCCGAGATCTCCGGGGGCCGAATCCACTCTCCCCCTACGGGCAGCGTTGCGCGAGAGGCCCACAGGCGCGTGTGCTTTTTAGCACACGCGCCCGTGAGATAAATGAAAACAGGAATTTCCCGAAATGGCGGAGTTCCTCTCAACGAAACGGAGAACATCTCAGCAGCAACTGCCTCCGTGAAGGTATGTGAGGTTCTCTTGACCTTGAGTGACTCGACATAAACTTGACTTAACTACAAGAGCTGAGCAATAGTGGAATGTAGTAAACATACATACTAATATCTAGACGATAAATCATAGCATCCACATTGTGCAGTGTCCCAGGCATACAGTATACGTTCCAATCAATGAATGTACAATGTCCCAGCCGGAAAAAGACGACTACATTTCCAATACGAATGGTTCACTTCAGACTTTAAGCAGCAGTGTCATTGTGATGTGCTAGAAACATTTGGAGGCCAAAATGCTCACAGTGAGGTTGAATGTGAAACGAGAGCATGTACAGCACGCCTTGCTCGGATGGTACCACCGATTTGAAGAGCCATGCGCAGACGAGCGTAACTACACCAAGCACCATGACATCGAATATACTAAAAAATGAACATTTGACAAATAAGTAGCAAAAACACAATGGCACCATAACAGCACGAGCAGGTTGAAAATATTTGTCGACATGGGAGGTGGACGGTCGGTAAACAAGCACCCTCGCAAGTGAAGGACATGTACATTTTGGATAAATACGTGTTCACGTATGCTTATGTGCATTTATGTGCTTATGTGCTTGTTTGAGTTTTTGTGTGACGACTTACCATGTCGGGGGTCTTTCAACGCAGTGAAGTCGTAGTAGCGGTAGGTGGAGCCATTCATATGAACTTCCCGCATCAAATGCTGATAGCTGTGCTCCATCACTATCGGACAGGACGGGTGTGCTTCAATGCGTTGAATAGAGCATGCAGCAGGACAGATCATAGTCAAATGCAGGGTAACGGTAGCATTAGTCACTTGCTGACAGAACATACACAGCACAATCACGATATCGAACGTCTGCAACATGGATCAGATTTCACTGCAATGCTAATAAGTAGGTTTGCCAGGTGAATTACCATTCCATGCTTTCTCGATATGCAAAGGATACAGTTTAATGCAGCACATTATGAGTTTGGAAAAAACCTTGTGTATAATGTTTTAAAATGCCCCAATCACGACCCTAAGGGTTTGCGACAGAATCCAATGAAACGTTCCTAGCTGCAGCCGGTTAAATTTCAGCACCAACCTATACCATTTCAGAAGCATCATGAGTGTGTATCATGCCAGTCTGGAGTGGATGCATCTGTATTTTAATTTGCATTTTTCAGTCATCCATGCATGCTCACTCAGGGCCATGGAAACGTTGATGTAAAGTGGAGGGATCGACGATATATTATTTAACAGGGTTAATGGTTAAGATCACAGCAAGTGGGGCCCATGTTCATGGCTATCAACGTACCTACGCTTATATCCATATTTGATCTTGGAGTTTGGCAGCATTTTATGATGGATTTGATTTGATATATTTTGCAAAAAAAGGACACAAGGAAGATTAGAAACTTTTCTGACCTACAACAAAGGCCTAAACTAACTTAACTTAACCAAACCCAACCCATTTGTATGTCACATGGAGGTTAAATGTGTACAAAACATGTTTTGTATATGTAACTTAAACTGCAATGATACACAAAAATGCAAATACAAGCCATCCACACTTCCTATTGCTATTGTGTACAGCATGGGAAACTGAACTGAATCTGGCAGCAGGGAATTTTTGCACAGTAAACAAATTTGACAGCTGTCAACTGAGGTTAATGTGGCACACTCTAAATTTATTGCTCTCTCAAATTGTGATGATTAGGTTATCTATTATTGTAGCTTAGGTATCTACAAGACATGTCTTACACACGTTTTACTTCCATGGAATAAACAACTATGCCCAGTTTTGTTATGTATAAACTAAAAGAATACCACAAATATTTTGGGAGTAAATTTTTCAAAACAAGTTTCTTTTTCTATTTGAAAACATGTCAGGCTAGGCTGGGCTGTTTTATTTGAATTTTTGAAGAACAAGAATTGTCTGCAAATTTTCCAATTTTGAATACATTTTTTTTTATTGCATGTAAAGTCACAAAGTCATAGTGTTCAGACTTAATAGGAGCTACAATGGCCCATCCAGTTGTCTGCAAATGGAAGATACCATAAACCTGGCAAAATGACCCATCCCATCCATCATCACATCACATCATAAAGAAACCATCCACCAACATCCCAAATACCTATCGATGCCAATCTTCCCTAGCTATCCAGTCCTATTCCCTTGATCCCTTTTACCACATGTGTATTCAATGCCTTACCAACAACTTTATACATGCCTGCTTAAAAGGGTCTGGGCCGTGCATACTTATTTTGCATAAATCTAACCCATCCATCACAAATTAGAACCCAAAAACAAGATTTTCCTGTATACAAATTTGTCTGCCATGCTTTCCCAATACATTCTATGAGGAACTCCCCACAACATCAGCAGGCAGCCTGTTCCAGTAATCAAGAACCTCTTGACTGAACACCTGTTGTTGCATAACTGTCCTACACCTTAACTTGTCCAACCTGAATAAATTATGCTCATGTTATACTCTAAACTGAAGAGTATCATAAAAATTGACCTGATCTAGCCCGTTAACAATTTTGCTCATTTCAAGCATGCCTGCTTAATCTTCTATGCATATGTGATTGTGGTTTTAGGGCACATCGACCATGGTTGGTCATTTAGCGCCCAATTAATCTTCTATGCTTGAGTGAGTACATATCTAATGTCATAAGCCTTTCTCTATACTCTAGGTTGCCTATTACACTAATGAGTCTAGTTGCTTTGTGCTGCTTTCTTTCTAACATGTCCATATCTTTTTCCAGGTGCATTTATAGTCCCAGCATTCTGAGTGCCCTTCTAGCTGAGATACATTACTTTTCTGCTCTAAGATCTTTTGAAACCAACACACCTAATTCTCTTTCCTATTCAATAACATCCAGTTACCTTCCTCTCATTGTATATCTGAAGGCAAAATTGACCATGGTCATACAACTTTCAGCCACCCAAAAATTAAAAAAATTAAAATTCTTGAAAGTACAATTTCTTTACTTTCTAAATTTATTTAAATTATTATTTTCTTAATGGGTAGAGCAGGCCAAAAACCATTGTTCAAATCAACTTGCACAAATAAAAAATGCCTATGTTAGCCAGAATCTTTGACTTGAACTCAAATGGGCAAAAAAAATCATAACAAAGTAATCAAAAACAGAAAACAAAATTACCTGGTGCATTTTGTTGTCCCTAAAGATAAGCAAACTCTGAAAGTCTCACAACAATATCTTCATCCATTAAAGCATGGCAACTGACATAACTCTTTTTGGAGTTGACCTCATTTGACCTTGACTAGCTCACTAGTTGGTTTTACAGCAGCAATCTGCTCTCCTGTCTACTAGCTTTTGAGCCTTCCAAGTTATTCCTCCCTTCAACTAAATATTCCAGATATGAACTAGAGTCATCAAAGAGCTTTTAATATTAAGAAGAACTGGTATTTATAGGAATAAGAATATGAAATATTAATAAGAATATTAATAAATATTAGTAAGAAATTCAATAAAATTCCCTAGCTTTTTCATTGGAAAAAATTGTTCTTCAGTGAGAATTAAATGATTTTAGATGGATCATTTTAGTATAATTTTCCTTAAATTATTTTATATTCTGAAACCTATATCCAAATAGATGGCAAGTAACAAGTCAGTCTGTGCATGTGCTTCCTACTCATGGGATGTGTTGTGAATATTTACTAGTTGTGCAGTGTGAGCATGTTGGGAGTGTCAGGTATGGATTGATAAACTTAGTTGATATTGATTAGGCATACTTTTGTTGTTATTTTGTCTGATATTGCTCAGGAAGTTGGCTTACAACCACATTGTTTGCTAATTTAACCATAGCACAAATTTGCTCTATGGCATTCATTTGTTGGGTGCCATATACAGTAGAGCTGAGTGTAGTCTCCACATAAATCAGAAAGCATATGGCAATTTACTGATATTAGCAAATTTAAGTGTACTGATCTCAGCATTGTTGATGGCAAAACCTACTTTATGATTAAAACTGATGTGATAATTATACAGTGTTAAATTTTTCAAGAAAATTGGTGGAAAATACCACCTAATGAAAGTTAAATCGACCTCCCTGTCTATGACTTTTATGGCATCCTTGCTTACTAGCTGCTGATTATGACGCCAACATGAACTCAACTGAAGACATCCTGATGCCCTTCAACAATTCAAATATGCCATAGTTGGGGTGCACCAATGACCTCTGATCAGGAAATCTCCTGAAACCGTATCACAGAGCCTCTTCTGTTTCGGACAGTCTACCCAGTATCCTGAAACCCAGTATCATCCAGCACACCTTAAGTCCTTATTCAGCAAGGAATGGAGCCCTGCATTGAATACAATATGCAGGCTTATCTAAGTTGCTCAGTGATAAATTATTCCACTTTCTCAGCACTCAATCGACATCCTTCTCCAAGAAGTATCAGCATCCTGCTCATTGATATGAAGTATTTATGTCTCCTTTGAAACAGTATTGTGTTTATAAATAGCATGTGCATGCCCTCAATATGGAATGATGTTACACGAACATTTTGCAATGCAATTTCGGGTAAAGGGATGACCTATGCGATATTGTATACAATACCAGTTCATCATAGTTATTATTCTCCTTATCCCGAATACATCTTTTCTTAAATTATGAATCTTAAAACAAATCATAAAGGTCCAGTCATAATCACTTACACCATCAACTCAAATTTCAGTCTGAAAGACATCAAAAAACATTTTAAATTACACTAATTACACGTCAAATTTTGACATCCTGCTATGCTCATTTCGACATCTCACACCTAATGAAAAACCAATATTTTAACCCTGTAATTATACTTGATGGCCACTTTTAATGTATGTGGATCATTATCCCAGGTCTCTTTCTTGAGACCTGGGACCTGCAAGCAAATTTCTGCTGCAAAACTACTGACTATTGACTATAGGTTACCTAACCTCGGAAATTTTGACACACGCCACTGATTTTGGAAAGGCATGCCAGATTTTGGCATACCTTTCCAAAAGGTATGCAAGCTGCCACTCACCATTCTTTCACTACCTGCGGAAAACCTTGGGGAGAAATAAAAACCCTGAGATGACACAGGTTAAGGTATGTGTGCAACAACATACCTTGTTTCCAGCAATAACTTATGAAACATTTTTTTTATATCATAGCACACTTCCTCTATCTTGCTTATGAAACCAACAAGTGTATAAAATGTTTGTTCCTAAACTACTTTAAAATTATTGCATACTCAACTAGTGTCCTAAAATTACTTCACCATTAACTGTGTGGATGAAGAAGGAAGTTGCTTAGGAATAGTGAAAGATTGGAAGAAAATAAAGGATCACCACTTGAGGATTAAAAAAGTGGAATGCCTTTCACTTCAGTCACATGCAGTTTACATTATTTAGCAGTTGTGTGCATAATGACTGCCCACACATGTGGCAAAATGGTAAAAACCTAAGTCAAGGATGAAATAGCACAATTCCATTAACTGTGAATTTCCAGGTCACATGGTCAATTATTTTACACTACTCAACTATTGCTTATGCAAACAGCTACCTAAAATTAATCCTTTGTGGAGAAAATCATTGGGTGCGTCGTCTTCACCACATACAAAACATTGCATTAAAAATGCAAAAAATCTTATTTCACCTTGATCTCCAAATTTACCTGTCATTCACCCTCTTTAACCTAAAACAACGTCCTGAAAATATAGACCTCAATCTCCCTGGCTTGGTGAGAGACCATAACAAACTGAAATGCGATAGTGGTGTTCATTAAAATCGTTGCAACTGTGTTGTGGCTGCAATTCCAATAGACACCACATACCAATACGCATTGTCTTAGCACGTGAGCCCATGGCACAATTATTTACCTGAGCTGAATCTTCAAACGTGATCCTTCCTTAACCACCGATTTCATTAGTCACGGCAACCCCTCGCGCAACCCAGCGGCCCAGACGCCATCGAACTCCGCCGACCAAACGCAGACTGGCGGATTACTTTGCAATACCCTCCAGGGTTTGTTTCTGAGAGTTGATGCATATTGCTGTTTGGCAGTTTGATAAATGACATCACGTTTTCTTGCTCATAGTACACAGCTAGTAAATATTCTAGATTTTAGTAGTGTTTATAGAGAGGATCACTGCCAAAGGCGTGATGTCAAAATGTTTCTTTACTTTTTCTTAGCTTCGTTCAGCTTTTTCTCACGTTTTTAATGCTTATTGTACCGATTCAATCAATCAAATATCAACTAACCCGGGAATAATCGTATCATTATGTTGCCTGTTCTGACGAATTTGTGACTAGAGAAAGTGAGGCTATTGTAGCGCATGTATTGTGATACCAGTCGGTCTGTGTGCTTGGTGCGCCCTCGCTGGGGGCGTTGATGAAGTTGGCGATTTCGATTTAAGTGCTTTTGGTCAAACGTATTGGAATAGCCTTCATGCAATTAATATTCAGAAGCAAGTACAGTAATCGACCTAGGCTTGTACGGTTTATATGCGTTCGTAGAAACTTCCAGTGATAATTGACTGCGCCAGTGATTGTGCAACGCATGGGACTTCCCTGGGCCTGAATGGTTACATGACATGAGAATGTTCTGCATTGTGGAAAGCAACATTTGAAAAAGTGAATGGTGTGTTGGTCCAGACGATCTTATGGTATTTCAAAATATTTAAATGAGCATGTATTCAATCCGAAAATGGTTCTACAAGCCAAAGGTCAGTGCCTACCTTCCTTGTTATGTTCCTTGAGTATTATGCCTACCTAGCTCCCAACCTAATCTAGATGGGTGCCTACATAGGCTAGGTGTGATAAATAGGCTGACCTAACTAGGTGCTTAGCCTCCAACTGCATACTTAGGTAGTAGGTATCTGCACAGTTGACAGGCCAGGTGCCTAGGTGCATATGCCATGTACATATGGGATTGTGAATATATATGTAGGTATTTGCAGTGGAAAGGGCTAGGGGAACTGAATGTAGAGTATTGTGCTCATGTTATCTTCATGAATTTGCCATCTTGCAAGAGTATCTAACTTATTCTCAAGTTTTCTTGCATACTTGGAGGTAACTATTCTTGGAATGATTACCTCCAGTTAATACAATACCTGGGTAATCTATATGGAATACCCCTCACAATTTATTTAAGTCAACAGGGTAGGTACCTAAGTCACTCAACTCACTGTTTGTCTGCTGCTGGTGATGTCACTCAAAGAATGGATGAAATATCTTCAGCTTGGTGCACTAAATGAGCACAGGAGTGTCACCAGGAATGTTTCAAAGGGATCAATGTGGTGTTCGTTCAGGGGCATCAGCAGGATGGCCTAACCTAACCTAGCCAAACCTAACTTTTGCCTAACCTGGCATAACCTAGCACCCCTCAGTTCATTCATTGCACCCAACTGGAGGTTTTTCAGTAAATTTTGAGATCACTAAAATTAGATTCTTTGGAGTGTTCGAGAAAACAGGTTTTTTGATGTGGTGTGTATAATTTATTTTCTTTGAAAATTATTACTTTTAAGTCAACAGCAATTAGTACAATTGATTGGATCATAGACAACCATTTTCTCCCTCGCTGATATGTGGTGAGTGCTCTGACATGCTTTTTGGTGAGCCCATCAAGTGCTCAAAATGTGCCAAATGGTATTGTAAATGAATATGGCTCAAAGTCCTTAAGTTTTGTTGATGGCTACAAGCTTTGCATTGCCAATAAATTGGCATGAATCAGTTAAGTGAGCTTGGTGTGAACAAGAGGGTAGACATTAACTAAATCAGCTAGTTCTATTACATTATTTTCTACATATGCTACATTATTTTTTTTTTCAGCCAACCAGTTTTAGCTGGCTAAAGCCAATAGTTGGAAACATTGTCAACCAGCTGCTCCATGCCCTAGCCATAATGACAGCCAATGTTTTCTCCCACAGCGCACAGATACTTCACTGTTTGCTCAGTTCTTCTTTGCTGACGAGGAGCTGAACAAGGTCACACTGGAGCTGGACAGCTTCGATGGCCGCAAGGACCCAGAGCGTTGCACTCTGCTTGTCAACCAGCTGAGGTCTTGCCAGGATAAGGTATGGTGATCGCTAGGCTAGTGCTTGTCAGGACAAGGAATGAGTGGGCACCGGTGTATGGTATGATGGGATCGAGTGTAGATGGGAAGCAGTGTCCTGGAATTCTGGAATGTATGTAGAAGTTAGCACCTAGTTGAAGTTTGTTATGAGATTGTTGTACAAGGTTTTGACTTCCAGATTTGCTGTCTGTTAATATGACTACATTCAACTACTGGAATGCATTTTTTCAATAGTGTATTCTATTAGTATTATTATGGAAATGGTTTGTGAACAACTGCTATTTCTCTTATTTAGTCACTTCTTGTGCATAATACTGTTGACATCCTTTGACATCATGGCTGGTTGTGACATTGTGGGCTCAAACCCTCTATGTTACTGAGAATAAATTCCAGGACAGGACATGAACTCAGGCTCACAAGGTGGAAGGGTAATGTAACCAGCTCATAGCCTGTGGGGATAAGTTTGGGCTGTCACTAGCTCAGGATCTCAAAGGGTATGATAGGGTGACAATACCTAACACAACTTCAATCCTGGGACTCTGGAGTCCCTGATCTGAGGATAGTGGGTATCCTGGAGCTAGAGCTGAGTGATGAATCAGATGTGATGGGTGATCCCAGCTGTCAGTCCCATGAGTAGGTTGTATATATTTTTTTTTTTTTTAAAGTTTGTGATGTCATTATAGGATGGCATAAGAGCACATCAACACTGATCAAAGAGAGCCAACAGAATCTGAGTATCAGTCAGCATTCAAATGGCATCATAGATGCATGCATCAAAATGTATCTTGTCATGCACTTAATGCATGGCATAGGGGTGGGGATGGCCGAGTGGTTAAGGTGTTGGGCTATGGTTACCAAAGGTCCCGGGTTCGACTCTAGCGCCACTCAGGACATTTCTCAATCCCGCGGCCCACCGGCGAAACAGTGTGGGCGGCGCCATTAGCCGTGAATGTGCATAAAGTGTGTCGTGAACCAACCAATAAACAAACAAACAATGCATGGCATACAGCATCTATGTTGTGAACAGATGGTTTCTAGCCCAATTTTCCATATGTATCCCATATGTACTCATGTGCATGCTGTCATGCTTTTGTAAGCTCGTTTCTTATGTTCAGCACCACAGCTAATAGCTGTATATCAGCTAACAATTGATGCATTCTGATTCTTATAAATTATGTTAGGTGATGCAATCTATGTTCATAATGCCACAACATTGAACAAGCAATATTTTACCCTTCTCTTTTCGTCAGAAGTTACCAGCCCACACACATATCAAGATGCGTTTTTCAAGACTTACATGTCATTGAACTCTGTCACCTTTCCAAGATTTTTCACAATGCTACTTACAGTGGAGAAAGCCCATCCAGGCTTCCTACTCATGGGAATAGTACGCCTTCAGCTATTCATATGCCATCTTGGTGTAGTTGTTCTTTTCTCTGGCATGGAGACATGAGCCAGTCTCAAATGTTTTGCTGATGCTGAAGCTGAAGTGAAGCTGCTCTGTCTTCATGCTGGAGCATATCTCTGGGCTCTTTTTCATGCTCCACCCACCTCGTAATGTGGGCGGTGTTTTCGGTTACACCAAATGTACTTTTCTTATCAGCGATTCTTTCATCTCATTTCGATGAGCCCATAGGAACACGTCCTTTCATGCAGCGTCATCCTCATTGAAATGATGATGCATAGTTTACCAATAAAATTTGTTTGAGGAGCATATTGCTCAGTTGACAATCAATCACTGGAATCTTGATCTCTAGTATTCTACAGTGGCTTAATTTATAGCTGAATCTGCTCTGTTTAGATACTTGTTATTCTCATCCATGCCAAACAATGTAAATTATTTCGGGCGAAACAGATCAACCTGCTCTGCTTTGAAAAAACATCTGAGCACCAATATCCAATAAACCCAGGCCTCAAAATTTGAATTGATGTCAGTCTAGATATCGCTGTCGGGAATTGTCATCCCTATCAGGCTGGTCACCAGTTCAGGGTGTATTCGGCCTCAATGAGGGCAGGAAATGTAAGTTACTTCAAAATTAAAAGTTGCTAGTAACTAAAGTGTTTAGTTAATAATGCTAGTTCGTAAATTACTCCAAAATTATCAGTTAAAACAAACTGGCTTATGATGGAATATAGAATATCGAGAGATATTCCCTTGTAACATTGGAATAAGAGGTAACAAAGTCATTCGGTTGTTTCGGAACTGACCGTGTGTGTGGATTGCTGTCGGTCTGCCTTTTGCCCTCTGGCCTGTCTTCCATTTGATGCTCTCGCTGTTGATGCTCCAGATGCATGTCCCGTCCGCCATTCAGCGATGTCTCCGGCTGCACGTGCTCGCGGCTCAGCGTGTATCTCCACCCTCCAGGTGCTCAGCATATGCAACCACATGATGGACGAGGTGGTGGGCGAGGATCGCGCGCCGCGCGACTTTCGGGCCAAGTTTCCCGACGACGTGCTGCAGGAAAACCTGGCCGGACAGCTCTGGTTTGGCGCCGAGGTGAGATGTCCTGCCGTTGAGCACCTGCTGATTACTTGGGGGGGGGGGGGTAGGTGAGCAGGATGCTGCCGGTCTGCAGTGCGGTGAATATCGCAGTAACGTGGAGTTGCCACGAAGCCATTCGTGTCGGCGTTGCGCGTGCAGTGCAGCTGTGTCATCTTTGCTGCGATAGTGGCGAATGTAGGTGCATCTAGCGATGTAGTGGCCGCGCAATCCCATCCGACTAACTACAGTGGCGCCGCGCAGATCTTCATCGCTTCCAGTCACCTGTCATGGCGACCTTTTGTCCTTAGCTGTGATCACTGTATCCAGTGCCAACCACCCATCTCCAGGATGCCCTGGCTTAGCGTGTGGTCGTTGGGGAGAATATCTGGGCCCTCGGGTCATACCTGTAACCATCAGATATTTGTAATTGTGTCATTGCTTGCTTGCAAGAATAGGTTGATCTTGTTTCGTGATCGTGTTTATCTTCGGAAATGTATTGCAGTCTCTCCGACTGCTCAGATAAACGGTGCCCGTTATGCCTGTGTGCTCTGCTTGAGTAACAATGTTCACATGTATCAAGTGTCCAATAGTCCAGCTGAACGCTGTTTACTTAAACTGTACAGTTATTCTGGTCTGGTTTTTCTCCTCGGTGTTCCTGGTCGTATTCCTGGTCTGACGCCGCTCACCGCCAATGTATCTACATTTTGGTGGAGTATGAAACTACCATTCATATGCCACTCAGATTTGGTCACGTTCGAATTGTTCAGCTCTGTGTGTCCGCTAGCGGCGCCTGATCGTCTGTGTGTGGTAACGGACGATGTTTGGCTCTCTGCATCTGTCGACTGGTAACTGACCCCTTGTGTCCGTGCACGGGCGACGCCTAACCCTTTGTGTTTGTGTCAACGGGCAGTTCCCGACCCGTCCGTATTTATCGACGGACAGTGTCTGACACCATGTGTTTATGCCAAAGATCAGTGCGTGGTATCTTGTGTATGCGCCCACGTGCAGTGCCTGACCCGTTGTGTCTATGTCAACGCAGCGTCTGACCTCTTGTGTTTGTTTCCGGCCAGTGTTTGGCGGCCGGCTCGTGCATCATGAACCGTGAGATGGAGAGCGCCGGGATGCGGCCGCTGGCCAAGGCTGTCACCAAGAGTCTGGAGAATGTCCGCGTACTGCTCAGGGAACAGGTCAGCAGATACGCTCACGCGAGCCGTGTCGCGGCCAGTGCCAGCCGCGCACGGACGGGTCGGCACCGACCCACCCTACCTGTGGACGGGTCGGCACCGACCCACCCTAGCTGTGGACGGGTCGGCACCGACCCACCCTACCTGTGGACGGGTCGGCACCGACCCACCCTAGCTGTGGACGGGTCGATACTGACTCACTAAGATGGCCACATACAGATGACAAATGAAAGTCGATTTAACACACATATGTCCCACATCGTGATGAAAATTGGTATCATGTCTTATCTCGAGTGCCGAAACACACTGACCGTATCAAGCCTACCAGGTCAACGTGTTGGATTTTGGTGTCAGCATTTTTGTTAATCCTCGCAATCAGTGTTGGATTTTTACTTCTCTGTGTTGGATTCGGAGTGTGTAATTTTTTGGCTTGCCAAAGTATGGAGTGTATAATCTTGAGAAGCACTATGTAATGAAGTGTATAGTTTTCCAGTTTGACAGATTATGGGGTGTATATCGAAGCACCAAGTAATTGAAGCACCAACAGTTTTCCCCAAAAGTGAAGTCACCAGGGGGATAGATTTTCACGACTTTTCGCGACTCACATTGTTTTTGACTCTGGGGAGTTCATTTTTGGGATATATGAAGGAAAAAATTATTTGGAATGAGAAAAGGGTAGCGAAATCGACTAGAGCTATAATTTTTTTGGGCCACCCAAAAATATAAATATTTTATTGAAATTTCAAAGTTTTGAGTTTTCAACTTTTCTTACATTTTCCTTTTCTAATGGGTAGAGCAGACCAAGAAACGTTGTTGGAAGTCAACTTGCGCTAATAAAAAATGCTTACTTTAGCCAGAATCCTGTATTTGAACTGCAAGTTGACAGATACACAAAATTTATATGCAGTCAAAAACTAAAAAGAAAGGAAAAATTCCACTCATACGTTTTGTTGCATCCGTAAAGATAAGCAAACGCTGAAAGATTCATTAAAAATATATCCGGTAAAGCGTGATGACTGGTTGAACTTTTTTGAAGGTGACCTCACTTGTCCTTGACTAACTCCTTGACCCTAGATGACCTGACCTAAAAATTTTGAATCAGCATGTCAAATGATTTGGGAAAATGTATGCCAAATTTGGGCGCGCTGCTGTGGGACGTTCGTCCGCTATCCGCGAAAAACCTGAGGGGGGCGGTTGAAGACCCACCGAGAGGGGACGGGTTAAGATCATATTCAGGCTGCAGTGATCCATATTTTGTCATCTTTTGACATCTGTTGTACTTGTGCATGCTAGCAAGCTGATATTCTTCCAATCTGGCTGGCATCTCATTTCGGCTCTACTCCTGCCTCCTCTTGGAATGTGCCTGCAGATGACCTGAAATAACAAATGTGCATTATCCTCGATTATACTGGGAAGTGTATGTGGTAGGGGACCCCGTGTGACTGAATCTTCATCTCCATCCAAGTTATCACTATTTTATAATGGCATTTAGCTGTCTTGCTAGTTAAGCATGTCTTCATCCAGCAATGCAAGGAGTGTATTTTTTCCGGAGTGCATAATTCTTTGGATGGCAAAAATTCCAAAAAAGATCACTTCCAACGCTGCTCGCGATGCAATAAGGTTGTTTTTGTCCCCCTCCCCTCTGGTGCTTTTCTGAGGAAATTCCTGAAGCGTTCGCGCTTTCGCTTTGAAATGTGACATGTCCTCTGGCACGTGATTTGCGCATATTGTGTCAAAACACGGGCTATTGAGATACCAGATACAGTTCTGGTCAATGTCAGGCCGGAATGTCGTCTCAATTTCGTTTTTAGTCATACATTGAAACATTTTGTGTAATGTGTAAACGGTATATGTGTGGTGGCAAAGTATGTCCACTAACTGCATGCCATGATCTAAGCTATCATCAGGTCATGTCAATGAGATATGCCATGAAACATGAAGGTACATGTATTCCAAGTCATCTACAGGCTGAAATACAGACAATTGCTAGGTGGTAATGGTTTAGCCAAGTATATGTATTCCAAATGCATTTGTAGTGCGAGCGTGGTTCCTGAATTAGAGTTGAATATTATTTCAAGGAAATCTGTCTAATGTTTTGGATTTTACAGTTATCCATGTGGGTGAAAGCATATGGTTTTGATCTAGTGGCACTCAAAAACCAGTTTTTGGCATGACCATGGCCAACACTGGTTTAAGCCAGCTAAAACTGGCTAAAGCTTGATAAAACTGAGAACAGTATTCACTCCGTGAATACTGTTAGCGGTCTGTAATATATGATATGTGACCGAAAGTTTGACATGTTACAGAAAAGATACATTTGACTTAGGGAGATGGTGAGTTTATATTTAAACTAAAACAAAGTGGGCAGCCAAGAGCAATGCATGGATACCCACGTATGTGCCCAGTACATCGGGCTCTCACTAATTTAACTATCGCGTAGCATGGGCACTTAGCTTGGTCTGAAGTTAAGCACCAATATATCTGCAACTAAATGTTTCTGCACTATTATACGGAAAGCATTTGTTTTAGCAGTAATGTAAGAGGTAATAAATCCATCGTTACTTCAGCTTATGGGATATATTTTTCATCCTACCAATGCATTAGTCTTTTAGTGACGGTTTTGTATTTGGACGTTCATAGGCCATAACTTGCGACTGGAATTAGTTTTAACTGGTTTAAGCCACCAGTTAGTTAAACCTAGCGTTGACCAACCAGTTAAAGCCAACCCGGCCAAAGTTCAGACCGGCCTTGCTGCCATGTGACGAAAGCATGCTAATCTTGGTGACAATGTGCGGGAATACCGTTGTCAGTGTGCGCGGTTTTCTAATTGACCACCAGGAAATGCCTATGAACTACGAAGTGACACGGACGGCCTGGTATACTGCCTGGTGGGCAGATCGACGTGAGACTGTGTGCGTGTGTTCGACAGTGCCTTAAGTCACCGCAGGACTACACTGAAAAGCTGTGCGAGTCGCTGAAGATTTTCGACCGGCTGTTCGCCGAGTTCGAGCTGCGCTACGTCAGCGCCATGGTGCCGGTCAAGTCCTCCAAGGAGTACGGTCTCATTCAGAACGTGATCGCCCTCTTCTCCGAGTCGGTGCAGAGGTGAGACGCGACCGGTGCGGTGCGGCGGTACTGTTGCTCCACTGCTGCGCCACTGCTGCCTGTGGAGGCCACCGGCCGCCGGCCGGGGCGCCCGGTGCGCGGCGCACTTGTGGCTTCGCTGGTGCTGCTCCTGGTATAGGTGTGATTTTAGTGGTGCTGTTTTTTTCTCGCCGGATCTGTGGCTTTCGCAGTGGGTTTCTTTATTCTGTTCCCGATGTATATGAGGCTTCTAGAATGCTGCTCCGATGTGCCCGTGGCTTTTGTAATGAATTTCGTGTAGCATTGAACAGAATTAATTAATGTTGTTCAATTGTATGTGAACATTTTGTGCTACTGGGCTTGGTATAGATGCACGGTATCATCACTGTTAGTTGTCTGTGATAGCCTTTGGAGCTATTCTCCCTGGGGGTATGTAAGGAACAAAAATACCTGTCCATATTTTTGTTTTCCAGCATGTTTGCTGTTGACGCATGATTGCCGATTGTAAGCAGATGGTTTTTAGTTAGTTCAAATAAATTACACTTTATGACGTATATGTTTGTTTTCTGGCCATTTTCTCGAAGTTGACTATTGCCAATACGCCTGTGGCGTATTCAGGAAAAGTATGCTAATATTAAAGGTATACATCTCGATTCAGAATCACTTTTTGTATTATGTTATTGCAGTAATTTGCACCAGATCGTCAGATTTCAGTATGAGTTAAGGTGTGGTCTGTATATTGAAGACACGCAGCACAATTGCGAAATATGCACCCGTTGTCGCCAGCTGTGACAACTGCCCGTTTCTGGCGTATGTCAGTGAAATGTCGCGCGCCAACGGCAGGAGATTCCGTGGCAGGTGCTGACGCTGCGACCTTGGAAGCGTCACGTAACGTAGCGCCGCGCTGCTCTCTGCTCTGAGCGGGCGTGTCTGGACTGATGCCGTATCACGTAGACTGCGCGTGTTGGAATTCGACCTTGCCTTTGCTCTGAACAGAGGTCCCTCGGCTGGTGCTGAGACACGCAGACAACACTCGCCAGAAGTCGACCTGCCCTCTGCTCCGATTAGACGAGACGTAGATAACACCCGTCAGAATTCGATTCTCCTTTTGTGTTCATACCAGGCTGTCTTTTGGCACTGATGTTTTGTTCCTTCGGTGATCTTATTGTCTCTCGGCGTTCATTATCGTTCATTTGGACTATGGGCGTCGCTTGCTTTAGCTACGGCTGGTCTGGACTGGTTTTGTTTACGTTTTCTATTTGTACTGTGCTGTGTACTAAGTAATCACCCCTCTTCCAGATCCGGTGTTCTCCCTCCCGATCGTTGTTTTCGTAGCGTGATGTGTGTGTGTGTGACCTGAGTCATGTTTGCCCGTGAAACAGCATGATCCGTGTGATCTGGGTTGTGTCGCAGTGAGCCGGTGTCACAGTGGGGCTCGGCTGACCTGTGTGTCGTCGACAGGGCGCTGAGACTGGGCCTGCTGACTCAGGAGCAGCTCGACCTGTACGATCCGGGCCTCATGTTCACCATCCCGCGACTGGCCATCGTCGCCGGCCTGGTTATTTACCCGGACGGACCGCTGCGGCTCGATCAGGACATCGCAGACATCTCCGAGCTCTTTCGACCGTTCAAGGTGAGGTGGCCGCGGCTCGGTGCTCTCTGCTTGCAGGCATTGCCGACCGCCACTGTTTCCAGGTACTGGATTGGTGGTCGGTAAATGTTATGCAGTTTGGGTCTTGCGCTTGCGGAGTCTCCCACTGTGGCTCATACTGGACAACTATTTATTTAGGATTTTAGTCGGGAAATGACACGTGTTGTTGCTATTAAGTTTTTCCGACATGTTTCATTATCGTGAGTTCCGATAAGTTATATTTGTTGTCTTGCGGCAGGATGACAATGATATGCAAGCAATGGAGAGGTTACTTTTAGTATGCATGCTTGTAACGTGGTCTTGCAATCGTGCGCATCAAAACTCTGGACTAGCAGCATGACCACTGCGGTCGATGCGCCCCTAAGCCCCAATAAACTCTGAACTACCGCCATTTGCAACCTATTACAGCGGTGCGGATGTCACCCAGAGCCAAATTCATGACTGCATGGGATATATAATGTAGAGTTATCCCGGGATGGGCCACGCAGTGACGTTACCAAGAGTTGTGCTATCACCAGAATTATTTGCTGAATGTCACAATCGGGATATCAGTGCCTTGTCTGCTGTCGAATAAAGCGTGGAATTCCTTGCCGACGAACACAATGTTCGACGTGCATATGCGGAGCATTGTCGTCTCTGGTGCAGCTCGTGACGTGTGGTTGATGCACAAACTTGACGGTACGCCAGGTAGCCTTAGCCCATACTCGTGTGTATTGGTAAAGGTCCGATCGAGTCCCTTGTAGCAAAGTGCGGTTCAGTCCTGGGTGGTGTATCGGTGTGATATCCAGTCCTGAGCGGTGCATCTGTCTGTAGTTCAGTCCTAGGCGGTGTATCGGTGTGATGTTCAATCTTCGACAGTGTATCTGTGTGATATCCAGTACTGGGCGGTGTATCAGTGTGAGGTTCAGTCCTGGGCAGTGTACATATCCGTGTGCTGTAGTATGAGCTCCGGCATGAGCTCCGATCCCGACTTACTTGTCGGTGTGCGGTTAAGCCGCGTTCCTTGTGTCGGTGTAATGTCTGGTCCCAGCGACTAGGTCGGCGTGAGGCCCAACCTGAGCGGTACCGTGCTGGGTGCTGGTGACTGTTGGGTGGTTCCCGTCACGTGGCCGCCTCGGAAGTGGGCTGTGTCCGCTGGCGCCCGACACCGTCTGGCCAGCGGCGCCACTTCTGGATCAAGGGCGTCACCAGCCAGGGTCGGGTTCAGCGTGCCATCGGCACACACACTGCTGCTGGTGGTCGCGCGCCTTCTGCACGCCGTCTGTACTGTCTTTAACGGGGCGCCATCAGCTCATTTCGTTTTATATCTTGAAACACGCATTATGGTACGGGGAAGAATAGTCTTGGGGTAAGTTTCCCGTCTCACAATTGAAATATTGTGCGTTCGAGTCTCACCTGTTGCTACTCTTCGCCCGCAGCCCATCGGCGTGGGAGATCGGCGACGCTACATGACTCAACGGTCGATGTGTTATAAAACCAATAACTAACCAACAAATCAAGCATTATGGTATCGTGGTACCGTGCTGGTATAGCGCAATGTTTGTTTTCTTCCTAACATCTCGGCCTGGTTCGTTGAATTCATGCGTACGCTTCGTTGCGGAGTTTCGCACTGAGGACGGTGTGGCGATCCCTTCCACTCTGTGTGGTTTTCCTCTTCTTTGAATATCAGTCGCTAAGCTAACCAGAGGGTTCTTGGCCGAAGCTTTTGCCATCCGGTTTCACTCACCTATACTACACGGCGCCCTTAAGTCGAGGTTAAAAATGGCTTCCGCATAGTTTGGACATAGCGTACCTTTTATGGCACTACATCTATTTTAAGTACCCATGGAGCAAACAGAACGTCTTTGTGGAGTTGGGATCTCGGCCGCACAGCCGGTGAACATTCCACTCCTGATCTAAAGGTCATCAGTTCAAATCCCACAATCTGTAGGGTGACGGAGTCCATCACTCGACGTCAAATGCTGGCGAGGTTATGTGATCATGCAGTCGAGCTTACAGTGAAAGAACCAAGGGTTCTTCTTCGCTGGATCTTAATGCACTCGGCTTGATCTTATACTTGGTAAAGGTGGGAACATGTGTCTCTCGGAGCGGTTATTTGTAGCTTGCCGGATGAACGTATCGTTTTTACCTCAATATCGTTGAACAATGCATATGCTCAGTTGGATTTTTTTTTTATAATGCAAATGCCATTCGGATTTGTATCGGTGTCTGTCTTGATGGGATAGCTGAGAAAACCATGAGTCACTGACTTCATATAATTCCACGTCAGAACCTGCTGTGCAAGATCCGTGAGCTGCTCTGGACGCTGAGCAAGGCGGAGCTGTACGCGCTGGAGAAGGCACTGTGCTCGGTGGACGAGCCGATCAACACGGTGGCGTCCGAGGTGCCGAGCGTGCCCGACGCCTACCCCATCCCGGACATCGACGCGTTCGTGGCCGACTTCTACGCGCGCCACCCGGGCTGCCGGCGCGGCGCCAGCCGCTCGGCCTGTCGGGAGACGGAGGCGCGCCTGCGTCAGTTCCACCTGAGCAGCGGCGGCGGCGGCGGCGGCGGTCGGAGTCAGCGGCGCAGTCGCCGCCGCGCCGCCGGCCACCCGGCGCCGCACCGGAAGCTGACCAAGAGCGAGGCGCTGCCGCCCGACAGCGGGCCGCCGCCGCCGCCGCCGCCGGCCGCCGACCGGCGGGAGGCGCCGCCGGAGCCGGGCGGCCGGGTCGGCCGTGTGCCGGTCATCGCCTGCCAGTACGGCAGCAGGTACGGCCGCTCAAGTGCTCTGGCGGCGCGCGTGGCGGTGTTGTGGTCGGTCTGCAACCGGCTGTGTCCAAATAATTGATCGATTCGATGATAGATGTGCATTAGAATGCTAATTTCTTGGTATCTGCGATGGAAACAAAGGTATGAATTGATAGAAACAATTCATAAATATGCTTAGCATGGTTCAGTTGCAATTGTAGGTTTACAAAATCCTAGCAAGAGTGAATGCATGAACGTGGTGTGTGGTGCGGCTGCCTTGCTCTGCATGCTGCCGACACACCGGCTGGGAGGGGTGGTGGGACACGTCCGGCGCCCACCTGATCCAACTGCGGTCCTGTCGCCCGACACCAGGATGGACCAGCGGCGCGACGCCGAGCGCGAGGTGAGCGCCATCCTGGACGGTGTGGTGGAGAGCGCCGTCCGAGAGGCGGAGATGCGCGCGGCGCGCGCGCCAACGCTCTCCGGCGACGAAGCGGAGCCGGCCGCCGCCCCGCAGGTGCACAAGACGGCCAAATACCGCAAGAAGAAGCTGACGCGGGCGTGCGGAGGCTCGGGTGGTCTGTCCTTTCAACATACTCACTGGTGAGAAGTATGCGTGAACTGAGAGCTGGTGGATTGATGCGCCCTAAAACCCTAATAACTAACTGAGAGCGGGTGGAAGGCCTTGCAGCCCTTGACAACTGGTTGGCCGAAAAGTAAGCTGATTGTTATCATGTGCACTGAGGTTTCCACTTGTTACAAGCTTTTTGTCGGCGCTAATGGTTCAAAATTATGCTCGGGTGGTGGCGAATCCCACGGCCTTCGAAGTAATGCACAGTGTTAATGAATATCTTGACCAATCAATTTCCATGCACACACCCTCATGCCCATGCGTATTAATGCACACACGCGCATAGCATACATGCTTGCATGCATGCACATACAAACACACACGCACATGCATGTATATATATGTGTGTGTGTATAGGGCTATTGTAAGAAGTATTCATGACTACTCGCCTCGTGTGTACCCGGAATTCCTGCTAGGGCCGATCCTCCCACTCTCATTCGAGCACTCCAAGGAGTGTCCTTGTGCGGACTCTGTTCAGCAGCCGGTGTTGCGCCAGAATTTCGTTTAACATATGTGGCTCTCCGCACGTCCTTTCTTAACCGGAACTTAACCGTCGTGTCGTCCAACTCCTTGGACCGTCGTGGTCACGTCTCCGTGATTGATTGACGGACTGACGTGGCCATGTTTCCGTGATTGGCGGACTGACGTGGCCACGTTTCCGTGATTGGCGGACTGACGTGGTCAAGGCTCCGTGATTGGCGGACTGACGTGGTCAAGGCTCCGTGATTGGCGAACTGACGTGGCCACGTTTCCGCGATTGGTGGACTGACGTGGCCACGTCTCAATCATTGGCGGACTGATGTGGTCAAGATGCAGTAAAGAGGTCGATTGACGTGGGCACGTTTCAGTGCTGAAGACGGCTGACGTGACTACATTTTAGTGCCATACGAGCTGCATGACCGATGTAGTCGATGCGCCCCTGAACTCCTTAGTGCCATACGAACTGATGTGGCAACGTTTGGATGCCGTGCGGACTGATGTGGCAACGTTTTGGTTCCGTGCGGACTGACTGGCAACGTTTCAGTGACGGGTCGACGTCCGGACCATCGCCGTCCGCCGAGAACGGCCCGCGGTCGTCGCCGTCGTCGTCGACGTCGAGCGACGACGAGCGGCCCGGTCGCAGCGACGACCGTGACATCGCGCTGGCCATCCAGGCGGCCGAGATCGCCACCCGCAGCCGGGCCAGGGCCAGGTTCAAGTAAGCCACCATCGCCGCACCGCTGTCTCGTTTTGGCGCTGCATCCCGGCTAAATAGGCGTCACATAGGCCACCACATTATAGCGCAGCCTCGCCCTGCCTGGTGTTCGGCGGCGAGAGCAACGCCAGCCAGATCGCCTGCTCACCGTCTTGTTATCGGTTCCAGTCCACAGTCGAGGAGTACACCAGTCCAACGTTATATTTGTGTTGAGGGAAATTGTTAGGCAGTCATTCGGATTGATGTATATGGTGTATGGCCTAAATTAGCGTATTTACATTATGTAGCACATTATATATGTCGCGTTGGGCGCTACATGACCAATGTAGTTGATGCGCCCTAAAGCCCTCATAACTAACTAGGATTAGTATGTCGCGGCCCGACCAGTTCCCATCGCTGTCGGCTGTGTCTGCGCCGTCTACGCCAGCATCGCGCTGGCCAGTCATGTGTGTGACGTGACGTGACGTGACGTGTGGCGCAGGGACAGCCAGGACCTGATCCACCGGCTGTTCGTGTGCATCTCGGGCGTGGCCGATCAGCTGCAGACCAACTTCGCGTCCGACCTGCGCAACATCCTCAAGGTGGTGTTCCAGATCAACGCCACGCCAGAGCAGAACTCCAGCGGCGGTGAGTGGCAGTGGCGCTCTGCTTTGGTGCGACAGGACGCCTTTGACTGGCGAGCGGGTGACGAGATTGTCACTGAGTGAGCCGTTGAACGTGTCGGTGGGTGGCTGGATTAATGTCGTTACCTACGTGTTCTTGTGTAAATTTAGGTCCATGTTCGGTGCTATTCTGTACCATATCAGCAGGGCATGTCTCCTTCTACCTACTTAGAGAGACTTGTCTGCCTAGAGAGACTTGTCCATGGTCTATTCACAAGGACTGTCCATGGACATACCATTGTCCTATCCACAGAGAGTGTCTGCTTACCTGTACCCGTACGCACTGACCCCTGGCGTATAGGCTGTCTCGAGGTCTCTTATCTAGCCTAATCATTTGTCCTGGTAATGGCTGGGAACGGGTCGTTCCTGGACTGTTGGCACTCAGAGCATTATCCTCTCTAGTCAATAATACTCTCATTTTCTCGCTTGGAGGTTAAATGATGTTGTTTGGCAATGAGGTGTTCTGTAACAAAATGCTCAAGATTCACTGGAAAGTGCAAATTAAGGTTCTGGTGTCACAGGTTTGATGAAAAAAATCCATATTCGACAACCAACACATTTTTCCCACAAAGAACTATAAAGTACAAATCCAACTCTGGTCCTGGCTCCTGATTGCATGGCCCTTCTGGTTATCAGTCTACACCAGCGGTTCCCAGCGAAGGAGTTCCGTCTGGGTGACATTGAACCTCCCAGGGAGGAAGGAGACAAATGTATAACTTTGTTTTATGGTGGGTCAAAGATACGTTTCATAAATGAAAGGGTGAAAATGAGCCAGCAGCGCCCAAATCCCGCCGTCGGCTGGTGCAGCTTTCTGGCCGCCTCGATAACCGCCGAGTTGTCTGTTGATTCGATAGCACCGGCGACTGTGGTGTTGTGTTGTCTGTGCAGACTGTTGTGTCGTGTTGTCTGTGCTGACTGTTGTGTTGTGTTGTCTGTGCTGACTGTTGTGTTGTGTTATGTTGTCCGTGCTGAGCCGACAGCCGCGGCCCCCGTACTGAGCCACCTATCGGTGCTGCTGTTGACAGAGCTCAGCCCGTCGTGCGGCTCGGTCGACTCGGCCGAGGAGGCGCTCAGTTCGCCGGACGCCGTCATCGACGTGGCGGCCGTGGACGACGATCCGGTGGTGGCGTCGACGCTGCGCTCGGAACAGTCGCACCTGGCCAGCAACATGCGCGTCGTGGGCGACCACATGGAGGCCGAGGTGCTGGTGCACGGCAGCATCGGCATCACCGGCGAGGCCGGCCTGGTGCAGCACGTGCTGGCGCAGGGCCCGCCGGCGCGGCCGCTGCCGCGCGACGCGCTCGGCGCCACGGTGACCATCCCGGCGCGGCTGACGGAGGCGCTCGAGCCGGCCATGGAGCCGGGCGGCCGGCGCGCCGCGCCCGAGTGGGTGCCCGACCAGGCGGCGCCCGAGTGCATGCAGTGCGGCCAGGCGTTCACCGTTGTGCGCCGGCGCCACCACTGCCGCCGGTGCGGCCGCGTGTTCTGCTGCCGCTGCAGCGGCGGCGTGCTGCCACTGCCGCAGTACGGCCACAACCAGCCGGTGCGCGTGTGTGACCAGTGCCTGGCGGCCGAGACGCAGACCTAGCGCGCGCGCGCGGCGGGCCGCTGGAGAGCCGTCCGTGGCGACGGCCGGCGCTCGGGACTGTCGTGTGTCGGAGACGGGCTGGCCCCGTGGTCGGTCGGCGGCACTGGCCGCCAGCTGTCCATCGCCGTCGCACGTGACGGCGCACGCACCGGTCACACGCGCACACCACCCAACCAGTAATCAAGGTCAATACTCGAGGCGTTTTGTATTTCCATAGCTGGTAGTGCCTCACAGTGCTATTTTCACGCGCCGTTAGTCGAAGCCCTGTTCAGATGAATGTGACGTCAAATGTTTATCCTGGTTCTGGGTGCGAGCGGGACGTGTGGCGCTGTGGGCCCCGGCGGCGGCCGAGGATCGGCCGCGGCTCGAAGTAGTCGTGCGCTCGCGCATCGAGTGTTGACACAGTTGCACCGGTCATGCCAGTGGCCGCCGGGGTGTGTGACTCGTGGCCGGATGTGATGTAGATTCACGGTCACACACACACACGTGCACACTCCTGCCGACTGCGCCACACCATCCGCGGCTCGGTGTCGTGCGCGGTCGCCGCACGGCTCGATTGCTCAAGTGTGGGCTGTCCGGTTGTTCAGGTGACGTAGTGTGTAGTATGCCGCGTGTAGTCGGGTAGTCTGGACGCACGGGGATGGCCGGCCTTGTTAGCTGTTCGTCCCGGACAATGCTAAAACGTCACCGCGCCGTCACGTTCTGTGCCAGCTTGACGGCATGGTTCACATCGTCCTGCAAACCTCTCCCGCTTGGTAGGCGGAGAGATTATCTGGTTCAGCCTGGCAGGTGTGTATTCTCAACCGCCAGTCCAGTCTGACAGGCGGAGGGTTTCGACAACCCGCCCAGCCTGACAGACTGAGAGTTTCGACAGCCATCTCAGTCTCTCAGTCGGAGAAAGTAGCCAGCCCAGCTTGGCAGACGGAGAAGGTAGCCAGCCCAGCTTGGCGGACGGAGAAGATAGCCGGCTCAGTGTGACGGTCAGAGAAGGTAGCCGACACAGTCTGGCAGACGGAGGAGGTGTTCGGCCGAGTCTGATAGGCGAAGATACCCGGCCAAGTCCGGCAGGCGGAGAAGGTAGCCGACCCGGGGGAGAATCTTGGCGGCCTGATAGTCTGGTGTGCATCAGTCGACAACGTACTTATATCTGCCGCCGCCGATGCGTGCGATATGTTTTAGTCGGGACGCGCTTCTGTGATATCTACAGCGACCACTCGTATGTGCGAGGGACGAGTCATGTCTCGCGGCCGACGGACGTGTTTTTTAATAGAGGAATGCTACAATATACGTGACAATGTTGGTCCCGCGTGACTGTTTGGGCAGAATGGTGACTCGTGGTCCTTTGTACTGAATAGCAGGATCAAGGTAGTTTTCTAGTTCGGACGGTAGCAAATATTAGCGGCATGGCTGAGATGAATGCTGCTCGCCGTTTTCTAACTGGACGATGGGGGACTGGTCCAGTTTAGGAGCAGAGTGAGAGTAAACTTGGTTCTGGCAACCATGCCGACCGTGACTGGCTGAACGTAAGGTATCACTGAAAGCTTGGCTGCATTGCCGACTAAATCTGGGCGCCAGGGATCCGCTGGCCCCGTCCATTCCGCTCCGCTACCTGCGGCACGTTTCTGTTCCTGTCGGCTCCGTTGCGCCGCTCGTGTTATGGTTCGTCTGCCTTTTCCCCTGCCTCGCTCTCATCACGTCCCCGCTTACCCGTAGTGGTCTCGCTGCCCCGGTCACGGTTACGTGTCTCCCGCCATGGTCCTGCTGCCACTGTCACGACCCTGCTTTCTCGGTCACTGTTCTGCTTCCTCAGCCACGGTCCCGCTTCCCTCGTCATGGTCTGGCTTTCCCGGTCACAGTCCCGCTTCCTCCGTCATGGTCCCGCTTCCCCAGTCACGACCCCGATTCCTCTGTCATGGCCCCGCTGCCTCCGTCATTGTTCCGCTTCCTCAGTCATGGTCCCGCTTCCTCAGTCACGGCCCCGATTCCTCCGTCATTGTTCCGCTTCCTCAGTCATGACCCCGCCAGTCGTGGTCTGGCTGCCCCCCCCCCCCTTCCCCCATCGCAGTCGGTCGGATTGCAGCGACAAGACATGACCTGTCTCAGCTCGATAGTGTGACCAGGTCACACTTTGTTCTTCGGGTCGGTCTGACAACGAAGCTGACACTTGGTGTTCTTGGCAAAGTCCAAGTCTTATTTGCACTCTACGAGCCGTCATGGTGGCGTCATTGAGTTCCGCGACCATGGATTAATTTCACGTTTCTGGCGCCGTCAGGGTGTTGTTTCTGATGGAGTAAGAAGAGATCTTTATCCAATTATCAGCGACCCGGCTGTTGCACAGCGTAATTCCGAAGGAGTAGGTAGGGTTTTTGTATGAACAGTTAACTGGAGGGTGTCCATTGTGTAGTAATTTGGATGTATGTCATCGTAAGACGCTTGGTATAAATTGCGTAAGCCCCCGCTTGAAAGCGGTTCGTACGTGGTCATTCGATGACCACTCAAAATTATTAGAGGTCATAGTATAGTAGCGTATTCCATTAAGCAAATTCATGGTAAAAGAAATAATCGACCTTGTAATTTATTTACACAAACACCAGGAAATCGTCGATCCGCATAATTGGCAGTGATTTGAGCCTCCATGCTCATCACAAGAAAGCACGCTTAAAGTGCTTAACTGGGTGTCATAAAAAGGTCGGGTAGTTGAAACTAGTTCTTAGCAACTGCAAAACGCATACAACAAACGAAGACTACTTGCCGACCTGGTTAATGCTCTGATCACGACAAGAAGTAATCATAAGGCACGCGCAATCGCAAGCGTTGATTAATTGCTATCTGGAGGGATGTTAGCACAACGCATTTTTGTCATCGTTGGGCACATGCAACATACCTGCATGCTTTTAAGTCCGTCGCTTATACGCAGCATTCCTTTTAGCCATCTGGCGAGTTCGTGGAATGTGTTCGCGCACGTGCTGTTACTAAAAGTGGGCATCAATATGCATTGCTATCCACTGGCGTTGGCGTCATCCTGGGTCTACACTAACCGCGCAATGATGCCTCGGCAGGAGTGGTGCATTACTGTACCAAGATGTTCAGGAATCGCTCGTTGCTGCATTAACAGCGAGACATCACCCTTTGTGGCAACAGCTTGGCGAGACATCACCCGTCGCTACATTCACCTAGATGTGACATCGCTGCATCGACTCAGACATCACCCGTCACTGCATCGACTCAGACATCACTCGTCACCCCACCGACTCAGACATCACCGCCATTGCACTGACTCAGACATCACCCGTCACCCCACCGACTCAGACATCACTCGTCACTGCACCGACCCAGACATCACCCGTCACTGCACCGACTCAGACACCACCTCCACTGCACCGACTCAGACATTACCGCCTGCACCGACTCAGACATCACCCGTCACCCCACCGACCCAGACATCACCGCCACTGCCCGACCAAGTGATGGGGTGGGTCGTCGCCGAGTCGGCACATTCCGGTGCCGGCGACGACGCGCCCTACGGGCCAGCAGCCACCGCCGACGACCTGCCCTCAGCTTCCTCTTGCGGCGCGTGCTCTCGTCGGCGTCCCCCCAGTCGCCGTAGTCGCTGTAGTCGCCGTATTCGCCGTAGTCGTCGGGCGTCTCGGTGGCATCGGGCGCCACCGAGGACACGTCCTCGCCGTTGCTGTCGTAGATGTCGTTGTCGTAGTAGTCGTAGTCTGGCGGGGGTGACGACGATGGGATTTCTTCCAGCGAGTCTGAAATTTGAGGCGTTGCTCTGTTAGGCCACTGCCGTGTCTGTAGCCCAGCAGATACTAAGCCCAGCAGTATGTACGCCCTAGCAGATACTAAGAAGAAGAGCGAGATCTGTCTACGCCGTAAATGGAGTTGTGCACCGCAAACGTCGGCATCGTCGGTGTCGATGATGAAACTAAGCTTAGGAATGCTGCAAAATACAAGGACTACTCATGAAAGCACTTATTTCTGGTGAACGCCTCTTCACTGCAATGTGCACATTATGGAGCATATGCAGAAAGTGCATGATTTTAGTCAATATCGCGCACCTGCTCAGAGTGGACGTCAGTGATAGCAAGTGCCGCCATTGCTGATAACGTGGATGTCTTCATTCGTATTGAAGCGCGGCTGTGTACTTCGTTGGATGGTGTGCTGAGATGCCTTGCATCGTTTGATTTCTATAGGGGCGGTTAGTGCGCTGCATGCTCCAAGCTATGCCAATAAGATTGGCTTCCGCCCGTGATCCATTGTCCTACGTCGGAACAAAAAATAGTGCAGCAGGAGGAATTCTTTTCCACGGATATAATTATAGCACGCGTTACTATTTTCCATCTCCCAGGACTTCGAATAGATGCTATTCGTAGGATAAGCGGCAACTAGGTGTGCTACATAAGCCTAGAAACACACTGGCAGTCGGTCGGCCTACTGCACTAACACTACTCAATTATATTCCGACCAAACATCGACAAACAATAGTCTTACGTCGAGTTCTTTCCCACAAAGCATGAGCAGCTTGTCACTAGTCTGCATAGTTGGAGGAGGCTCCAGCATTCGCATGGGTTTACATATACTTACAGGGTCAGCGAATGAGTAGACTACGCAATTAGCGTTAAAATGCAGTGGTTGTGTAATGTATTGTAAACAGTACTATGTGCATATATAGCGGTGTTGCTTGCTTTCGGCGATTCTCACACCTTGCGGCGATTCTCACACCAACTCCACGTGAAATTACTTGTATCCCAAATTTCTCAGAACTAAGTCAGAGACGTGCTTCGCCATAGCAAGAGAACACGGAAAGCACACACAATCAGGACTCAAAGGCATTGTCTTGGTGGTAATAAGCCTGACAAGTTATCATTCTCAGCCATTAACCCTCCGTCTCTCCGGTCAGATCCTCACACCCCGTCTCGGCGGGGGGCGGATAGTAACCCCCCTCTAAAATCCAAACTAAGGGTCGCACGAAAACGAAAGAGGTGTCAGCGGAAAGCGCTCCACGAGTAGAGTCCGGATCCACCCCCCAAAACAATTTTCCACCAAAAGTGACGTCACCAGGGGGATATATTTTCACTTTTCACGACTTACATTATGTGTTTGGCTCTGGGGAGTTCAATTTGTGGATATATGAAGAAAATTTTTATTTGGAATGAGAAAAGGACAGTGCAATCGACCAGAGCCAAAAATCCCCCCCCAAAAAAAAAATGGCCCCTAATGGCCCCACATTTTTTTATTTCAAAATTTTGAGTTTTCACGTTTTCTTTGATTTTCAGTTTCCAACGGGTAGAGCAGACCGAGGAACGTTGTTGGAAGTCAACTTGCACTAATAAAAAATGCTTACGTTAGCCAGAATCTTCTATTTGAACTGCAATTGGCAAATATGCAAAATTTATATGTACTCAAGAACGAAAAAAAGAAAAATTCCACTCCTACGTTTTGTTGCATCCCTAAAGATAAGGAAACGCTGAAATATTCATTAGAATATCTGTATCCATTAAAGCGTGACGACTGGTTGAACTTATTTGGAAGTGACCTCACTTGACCTTGACTAACTCGTTGACCCTTGATGACCTGACGTACAAATTTTGAAACAGCATGCCAAATTGATGTGGGAAAAGGTATGACAAATTTGGGCGCGCTGCCCCGGGCCGTTCGTCCGCTATCCGCGAAAAACCTGAGGGGCGGTTGAAGACCCCCCCCCCCAAGACTGGACGGGTTAAGGGTCGGCACGGCGGTGCACGGGGACGCGTCACTTTCCCTCGTTTCGTGGAATCTGACAGAATGCGATGGCTCCGCATGAACAAAAACGATAAAAAATCCATTATCCAAAATCCTTAGTGAGATTCTTGTCCTGAAGCTCCGGTCTGGTGAGAAGCTGAACATGTTTCAGAAATAGGTAAGAATCCGAATACATATGAATTTAGCTAAGACGTACCGAAATCTTCATGACGGATCAGAAATGTGTGTGCATGCTGCAAAGGAAAATGACTGAAACACTTGAGTAAGATGACGATGATAATACAGTGAAAGTTGTAGAACTATAATGCACTTTAAGGAGTGAAATTATGAGCTGGCACTTACGCTTGCTCCAAAAACCCATTTCCCTCCTCGACCTTGGGTCTTTGTTTAGCAAATCAACCTACATCCTTTAATTCCGAAGTACGGAGCCGGGATGGCCGAGTGGTTAAGGTGTTGAGCTCTGGGTACCAAAGGTCCCTGGTTCGATGCTCGCACCACTCGGGACATTTCCCAATCCCGCGGTCCACCGGCGGAGCATTGCGGGCAGCACTATTAGCCGTGATCGTGCGTAAAGTGCGTAGAGAACCATACAATGAACGAACGGTAAACGACGATTTTCGATATAAACTCTGGGATATTCCAGGGCCGAGGGAGGCAGCTACTGCGCCAGGGCTTCTCCACCGAACTACTGGTGGAGGTCCTGTTTCGGAGTATGCTAAGATTTTGGCCGGACAAAGATAGAGATACGTTTTGCTCAGCTCCATTCACCGGTACTAGACACACACCTGGTGGGTGTAGCTTGTATACGCATCCGGTTCCGCTGCATTAAATGCAACCCATAAACTCCAGCTCAGAACAACAAAAGTTGATCGTATAGCTTTGATCACAACTTGGACACACGTGGACGTATCTCCACTGAGGTACGAGGAATCCTTTGAACTCTCTAATTCCCAAAGTTCCAAAAGAACTTAGTGATATTCACTCCCCTTTGGTGGGGAATGAAAAATAGCAGGCGTGGCGGCCGCCTCACCAGATTTCGTGGTAAAGCCACGCCTACGAGAGCAATCCTATCGATATCGCTTTGCTAGTTTAGCCATACCAAAGCATCTCCACCAATGATCATCAGTGATGATTACCATTGCATGATGCACCGAATGGTGGCTCCACCTACCGCGAAGATCGGAGAGCTGCTTCCCCAGTAGCTCCAGTTTTTCTTCCAAAGTGATCACCTTCTCTGTCAAGGCTTTGAGTTCCGTTGCCGTCTCTGTCGATACACCTGCAAATGTTGTTGGTTCATTAAGACTGCATGCGATTTAACTACATTGAGACACCACAGCACAAAGTATGTATAGGTGAATTGATACCATTGGGATCGAAATGTTAACTCCTCAGTGTTCTCAGAACTAAGATGGTGCTGTATGCAGTCTTAGAAGTGCGTGAACTTCCAGTCACCAACCGTCGTTCTGCACTCCCAATAAAATGCACAGAACGCTAACCATGCATTATATATTTATTTACTCCACACGTATCGACGACCAAATACTTCCACTATGCTAACTGTTCGCTGTTTCCCATTTATCTTTAGGGACGAACTGGTTCAACTTTTCTTGAGGTGAACTCACTTGACCTAAACTAACTGGTTGACCCTAGATGACCTGACCTAAAATTTTTGATACAACATGCCAAATTGATGTGAGAAAAGGTATGTCATAGTTCGGCACTCTGCCGTGCGCCGTTCTTTTTCCATCTGCGGAAAACCATATCAACCCCCAACCCCCTTCGAGACGGCGCTGGTTTTAAGATGAACTTCATGGTCATCCCGGCAGTTCGTTGTTTCAGACCACTTCACCCTCCCCTGTCCAACTGTTCGGGTGGATTCGCCTTTGATGAAAGTTTCCAAAATGTGTCCGTGCCACCCGTCGGCACCTGCGGCAGCGTGCATTATGGTGCTTAAATCAGCCGCCTAGCGGCGACACCCCGTACTAACCTGCGGTGCCCGTTTGCGCGGTTCCGGGCGGTGCTGTTGGGCCCGGCTCGCCTGGTTCTCCTTTGGGCCCCACCAGACCGGAGAGGCCGGCCTCGCCCGGCGGACCTCGCAGGCCCTGCAGACCGGTCTCGCCCTTGTTGCCGGGCGGACCGCGCGGCCCTGGGGCTCCTGGCTGGCCGGCCACACCGGCCAGCCCGGCCAGTCCCGGCTGACCTATCCGACACAGAAGTCCGTCACGACGGTGAACACTGGAGCCGTTGTAGCGTCGTACCCAGGCAGCTGATGCCAGGCAGCTGCTGCCTCGTCAGCTGATGCCCAGACAGCTGATACCCCGGCAGCTGCTGCCCAGGCAGCTGGTGCCCAGGCAGCTGGTGCCCAGGCAACTGATGCCCAGGCAGCTGGTGCCTAGGCAGCTGATGCCAGGCAGCTGCTGCCCAGGCAGCTGGTGCTCCGGCAGCTGGTGCCCAGGCAGCTGATGCCAGGCAGCTGGTGCCCAGGCAGCTGGTGCTCCGGCAGCTGGTGCCCAGGCAGCTGATGCCAGGCAGCTGGTGCCCAGGCAGCTGATGCCAGGCAGCTGCTGTCCAGGCAGCTGGTGCCCAGGCAGCTGGTGCCCGGGCAACTGCTGCCGAAGAGCCACACAAATAACCATCTGTCCGAGCTGATCGTGCTCATGACTCAACCTGCATTCGCTCATGGTGACGCGTCCCACACCACGTCCGAGATTGTCTTCTCCTCTGCACTATCCATTTGATTCATCGCATAGTGTTGAAATGACCCATCCCCCTTTCTCTCTCTCTCTCTCTCTCTCTCTCTCTCTCTCTCTCTCTCTCTCTCTCTCTCTCTCTCTCTCTCTCTCTCTCTCTCTCTCTCTCTCTCTCTCTCTTTTCTCTCTCTCTTTCTTTCTCTCTCTCTCTCTCTCTCTCTCTCTCTCTCTCTCTCTCTCTCTCTCTCTCTCTCTCTCTCTCTCTCTCTCTCTCTCTCTCTCTCTCTCTCTCTCTCTCTCTCTCTCTCTCTCTCTCTCTCTCTCTCTCTCTCTCTCTCTCTTTTATCTCTCTCTCTCTCTTTCTCTCTTTCTCTCCATCTCTCTCTCTCCCTCTCTCTCTCTCTCTCTCACCCTCCCTCTCTCACACACGGCCCACATCACGGCAGAAAGCTTCCCGCTATCTCCCCCACCCACCAGGTGCCGTCACCTACCCCTCTCGCCAGGCAGACCGGCTGGCCCTGGCACACCAGGCCTGCCAATGGGTCCCGGCAGGCCCGGCTGGCCCGGCTGGCCCGGCTGGCCCGGCTCCGAGTCCCGCGCTCGCTGCGGTACGAAGGCCGGCCCTCCGACGTCGCCTTGTCGTCCGGCGCCACCTGTGCGCCGGGAGCGTCAACGACATATTGTAATAAAATAAATATCGCATCTCCGACCGAAAGCTCGGGGATCGCAAAGACCCCTCCCTAAATTGGGGAACTTCACCCTAAACTGGGAAATTCCACCCTGAGCTGGGAATGTCGTACCATGTACGGACGAGGGCTAATGCGTCGAACAATATGCGTAATACATTGTTCTCTCCAGGGTGCCCAAACTGATATCTGATATAAATGGAGCGTAGGTGGCAGACAAAGGTAGATGGATGGAATAACTATCACGAATTAAGCATTGGATAACCATGTCCGTGTAGTAACAATATATTCGGAAATCCTAGCCGTGTTGTGTAAATGGAACATGCAAGTATTATATCAGTATATAGTACCGCGAGACCTGCGCCTGTGGCTCTGACACGGATTGGAGTGGTCCCACACTTGTAGGTCCATCGGCCGGAGAGCAAAAAGTATCTTAATGATGTAAGGCTAGAGACTATCGAAAACTAGACAACAAGTAATATATTACTTATTTATCTTATCTTACTATATAAATACTTACCTTATTCTGTAACCAAACAAGAACTATCACCGCAATGCTGCAGCTGGAAGTAGTATGAAGATTGTTTAACGAGCAATGCTACTCTGCGGCTGACGGTCCTCCACGTGTGTGTGTGCACGCCTACCAGCACCGGCCCAATCTCAGGTACCTGAACCTCCCGCGCGACTCTGCACGCCATGCCGACCCTCGCGACCGCGTGGCAGACGTACCGGGCGATCCGGGCGGTCCCTGCGGTCCCTCCGGTCCCCTAGGGCCGCGCAGGCCGGGCAGACCGTCGACTCCGGGCAGGCCGCGCGGTCCCTGGCCGGCCGGCCCGGGCGGGCCGCCGGCGCCGGCGGGCCCCGGCAGTCCCGGCAGTCCCGGCAGACCCGTCGGTCCCGGCGCGCCCGGCGGACAGCTGCACGTGGCGTCGGCGCGGCCGGCGCTGGTCCGGCGCCGTCTCCGCGGTCGGCACTGGCGGAGCGGCCGACGACTCGCGCGGACCTTGGTCCCCGTCTGTCACACGTGAGCACACAATCACGCATACACATTGTGCATGTATGCATCGGGAGGTCGTTCATGGAGAGGAGGTGAAACGTTTGCCTCCCGCTACCGTCAGCTTGCACATGCATCAGCCATCATGGCCGGAACGCCGCTGCCCGGTCATCGCACGTCGGCAGAGACGAGTTTTCCCTGTGAAGTTTTTTTTCTCGTAATCGTAATCTCGTAATCTTTTTCTCGGGAATGAACATTTTTTTCAAAGTCTCTACTTAAGATGTACAATGTGTTCTCGAGACCAGCTGAAATCACACCATCACACCATGGAAGTTATTCAGCTAAGGGGACCCTAACCTACTATGCACACACAGAAAAAGAAATGAAAAACAAAATAGAAAATGCAGCTAGATTAACAAACAAACACGCATACATTCACATTTTCTTTGAGCTATCAATCGTATCATTTCACCTTTTGTCACAGGTACTCATTTATTTGGTTCTTCGAGGACAATGCAGGTGAGGGTCTACTTCTACCACAACACTCACTTGGTGGGAGTCGAGGCTCTGGAACTGAAGATGGGTTCCGAATCCCAACGAATGCTTCCAATGTCTTCACCCTACTCAGAAGGTTGCCGAAATCAGTGCAGTTGAAGCATACTGTAAAGGAAAACAAAGATGCACTGCGCGCGCACTGATCTGTATGCGAGCTCTTCCAAGTGTTACGGTGTTCTCACTTGTATGCTTATCATATAGTAATACATTGATGCATGGCGACTAAATGCATTGTGTCTACTTAAAAGCACATTCGGGGAGCAGCTGGCTATTGCCACTCCCGAATGCTTACGCTTATGAAGTTAAGAAATCAGTCCGCTGAACACCAAAGGACGTATGGACTACGGAAGCTGAAGTCTAAGGCACTGCAGCCAGTCGGCACCGGTTAACAAGACTGCAAAAACGACAAGGGCATGTTCAGAAATTGCATGGCAATGGCAATTCAACGAAAAGGTAACGATGTTCGTCAAGGTACAATACACAATATAAGACGAACCAAAGAAGCAACCAAAAACCAAAATGTTTGTGGATGATGGCGTGGTTGGTCGGAATTCGTCGTGCATCATGGCCGCTGTTTACTGGTTCGGAGTCGTGGAATCAATGTCAATCGAGCTTCCATTAGGTGGTTTGGTTCTTCATGTCAACAGATATGATGCTGCTGAAAATAAAATGCATGAAATTGATTGATTTGACGTAGTTCGGCATCAAATTGCTTAAAGTTCTTCTCGGTAGTGGTGCAGTTTTGAATAGTTTTCAAGTTGATGGCAATGACAGATCACGCAGCTACAAACTTGGAACATTGTTCGTGAGTATATATTCGTGGGTATTGTTCATAAGCATCGTCCTTGCTGTTTTTATTCTGCTATTCGTCAGCAAAGTATTGCTTGATTAATCATCCAAAGGTAAAGTAGTACCATCCATTATGCGTAGGTTAGCAAAGTGTTCTTGCGACATGTGCAAATTTTGCTTATAGTTAGCTCTGATTATCTGCCGTCAGTGTCACCTCGTATTTCAGCTACGTCACTTCGCATTTGACGACACAGCTACTGGCTGCCTGCCGGCCTGGTGCATTGGCCAGATGGATCTCCGGGCTGCCTTATAGTCCGGTGCAGCGGCCAGATGGACCTGCGGGCTGCCTTATAGTCCGGTACAGTGGCCAGATGGGACTGTAGACTGCCTTATAGTCCGGTGCAGCGGCCAGATGGGCCTACAGGCTTCCTGCCGGCCCGGTGCAGCTGCCAGATCTACGGGCTGCCTGCCGACCCGGTATGGCAATGATGGGTGTCGATTTTGATCGCTTTGCAGTCTCAAAATGTATTCGTAGCTTGCATGTTACGGACATAATATACAATACTTTACGTTAATATGGCCGGATCCAGTTTGTTCCTGCTAACCCAATCCAATGCTTGCTCCCACCCCTGATTTTTTGTTACAGCGACAACTGCTACTGCAGACACGGACCACGCCTCCCTTCATCAAGACATGGCTCACGTATGACCTATGACCTCTGACCTGAGAATGCGTGTTGCTGTCAGCTGCAGTCATGACGTTGACCACAACTGACCGTTTGTCGTCGTTACTCTGACGATTACGCACCCTCTTTGCACTGCGGACCTTCGAAGCCTGGGCAGCATCCAAACTGCACCTCCTTCACAATTTTATACGAGATGACATACTTCGGCCGCGTTCGGGTCCTGCAAAGTACGAGTTGTGCACGTCAACACATGGCCAGGTCATCACCATCCAGAGCAGCACTGCACAAGCGGCCGCCTCCGCGAGCTCCGCCACGACCCTCCGGTGTTAATAAGGGTCGCGGTGGTGGGCCACCGCTACACCCAGCAAGCACTGAGCACGCATACCCACACAGTGCGCCTGCAATTCCTCCAGTTGATGGCCCACCGATACACTACTCAGGGAACAGCGAGCACGCATACCCACACAGTGCGCTTGCAGTCCTTCCAGTTGAGGGTTTTGTAGCAGTTGCGGTTGAGCGTTTCGAACTCCTCCATGCCGTTCTGCTCACGACAGGAGACCCTTTTCTCCATCAGCATTGGGCAGAAGTTCCTGAGGACGTCACACTCTGTTAGCGATCCACGGCCTGGCGTTGTTCTTGGTAGTCGATAGCCACCCGTTATGTCATTCCGCACACCGGTGGTACAGCGTCCACGTGAGGCAGACGCTATCCCACAGCCATATCTTTCCCGCTATGCTATTCCGCACACCGGTGGTGCAGCGTATACGTGAAGCAGATGCTATCCCACAGCCATATCTTTCCCGCTATGCTATTCCGCACACCGGTGGTACAGCGTCCACGTGAAGCGCACGCTATCCAAGCCATATCTTTCCTGTTATGCTATTCCGCACACCGGTGGTGCAGCGTCCACGTGAAGCAGATGCTATCCTAGGTAGCTAGGCTTTGAGTACCTTGGTATGTCGGAAGCCCGTTCAAGAGTGCACTATTTTTGTCAGTGTTGTCAGTGTTGTCAGTGTTGTCAGTGTTCTCAGTGTTGTCAGTGTTGTCAGCGTTGTTAGCGTTGTTGTCAGTGTTGTCAGTATCTTTGTCAGTGTTGTCAGTGTTGCCAGTATTGTCAGTGTTGTCAGCGTTGTTAGCGTTGTTGTCAGTGTTGTCAGAATCTTTGTCAGTGTTGTCGGTGTTGTCAGTGTTGTTAGTGTTGTCAGTGTTCCTATTCGCACCACACTTGGAAGCTTCGCTGCCCGTGTAAACTGGGTATAAGTGTCTCGGCTGCTTCTGGCGCTCGAGAGCGCAGTGGCGCTCGGCCCTCGCGTTCGGACGTCCACTCTGCACCGGTGACCTGGTTCGCCGCTGCAAAACGGCCTGCACGGCGGTATCTGTCGGAGAGTTTCCGCGCTTCCAAGGCACACCAGAGGGGCGGAGGTCACACCGTGAGAGGGAAGTTCGTCATTTTCCGCCCTGAGTTCACTGGTGACGGTCTCAGAGGAGTTCGTTCGGGAGCCGGGTCACTGGCACCACACCCGCTAGGTCACACTGGTGGACCCTTCGTGAAAGCACAGTGAGTGCGTGCGAGCTTCTGGCAGACGTGGGATGAATATCCTCATCTGGGGAAAGGGACGACGAAAACGTCATCATAGATAAGCTACTCATGATGCTCCCACCTGTTGGACCCCAAGCAACTCTTCGATCCACTGAAGACATGCAAAGAAGTGTGCAGAACCTTTTGTTCTGATTCAGTGGCAATTTCTTTTACGGTGTTGCTACTTGCTATATGGTAGCTTCACATACCTCATTTGATCGTTGAGCACTTGTTGCGCTCCAATTGCACCTGTCCAATTCGAGAACGCGACTACTTTTTTGTCAGAGATAGGCATTTGCATGACGTTTTTTTTTACATTCAGTATTGAAAGCGGCGTGTCGCCCGCGCAGGATTCGCCTAATGCAGCGATAGGTACGGATGCAACCTACGCGCCATTGGAACATGCAGCAATTCAGTTTACTTGGAAGCCTGAATATCATGATCACAATGTGTGAGAAATACTGCCGGGCAACATAAACTTAGCCGATACATTTTCTACTACGAATCGCTCGTGACCCGTCAAACAATGCATCTTACTGGCCATAATCCGCATCAAAATTCATACTCGTATTAGTGTGTACACGGAAGAGTATTAACACTTTGTCCTAACACCGCATTGCTATAGAACAGAGAAAAGCCCCTTATAATGGTAAAGTAGAACAGTGTCGAACAGCTCCATGCAACTCCATGCAACGTCATGAGGCTAAAAGTAGGTCAGCCATTTAGTCTTCCTGCCGTATTATCATGGAGTCTAGGGAAGCTGCCCATGCTCGTGTGCCCGTTGAGGTTGTGTGGCCGAGGTATGGATCGACGCAAATATGGCCGCGTTTCATCTAGCAGCATAGACGAGCGAGTTGAACAATCGCGCTGCATTTCAGTTACACAAAGTCCATGTCAAATGTCACGAGTGATTACAATAAAGATACGTCACACAGTTTGAGCCAAACATCTCCGAACACAGAGCTTTCTGACGGCCAATTTCAGGGCTGTCGTTGATTATCGGTCACCGTCCCGGGCAGGCCAGTCAACAGAGAAACTCTCCAAACAAACCGCCCGCGGTGTCTGCGCCTGGGGCATCGAGTCTGTCGCGATTCGGGCGGGCGAGGGGTAGGAGGTTGTTGGCTTTGCGACACTTCGACCACAGAGTCATGTAGCGTCGCCAATCTCTCACGCCGATTGGCCGCGGGTGAAGAGTAGTGGCAGGTGAGACTAAAGCCCACAATCTCTCGATTGTGAGACGGGCAACTTGCCGCTAGACTACAGGACTAAGGGGTGGACGGTTGGAGGGGGAGGACGGTTGGTAGGCTGCGCTATCAACGACGGAGCCCTGCGAGTGGCAAATCGCTCCAACGCCGGCGGGGTTCGAAATTTGTGTTGTATCGGTGCTGACAAGCATGGGCACTGACATTATATAAGTTGTTGTAATGTGCAAGCCAAGTGTGAAGAAAACCCGGAAACAGGTTCCAGGCCAGGCACATTGATCGAAATCCACTGACAGCCAATGAAGTATATACCGGGCACTGCAATTAATGACTTGAAGAACAAATTTGGTGATCCACAGTAACGATGTGATGTCATGTGCTGTATCCATTCAGTTATCGGGCACACACATGTATATATATATATATATATATATATATATATATATATATATATATATATATATATATATACATATATATATATACATAAAATATATACATGCATACATAAATATATATATGCATGAATATATATACATATATAATATATATATATATATATATATATATATATATATATATATATATATATATATATATATGTGTGTGTGTATATATAGTATACGACACTGCTTAATTGGTTCTTGAAGATTGATGGAATGTGACACTAATATTTCTCGTTATGTCTAGAGATGCAGCAGTAGACGAGACATCACTGTAACCTAGTGTAAGCAAACCGTCATTTCCATCAGCAATAACCACGCATAAGAATTGCACAGTGCATATCAGGCCGTCCTTATCCAATGTGACAATATTATGCATCACGTCACGCGACATCGCCACGACCAGTAGCGCAGCCAGACGGGGGGGGCAACGATCCGTTGGCATAAGACATCAATAATGATGTGCTATGCATACCGGGGCCTGACAGTTGACAGCTGACAGCTGGAATTGAAGCGGCGCTGACTTAGAGCCGTGGTGACCGGTTTCACTGAGAAATACACCCAGAGACAGAACACTCAGGCGCACTTCGCAATGGAATTCTGGCATCAGGTAGAGCAGCGAACAAGAGCATCCCACAAAGTTGCTATCATACAAACGTACACAGAAGATCTTGTCTCGATGCCAGTCCACGGCAAGTGTGTGGAGGAGGCAGGCGGCCGTTGTCGGCAGTGGGCAATTCCGCGTGTCCGCCGCACGTGTGTGAGTGTGATTGGACGGTGACGGTGGCCGGCCACATGACTCACGTCGTTTATTTGTTCTCCGGAGAGTGCGAACCAGAGACGGTCAGCTGCCGCCAGCCGTCAGCTCCCGAGGGGCAGGCCTCGTCGCGTCTCGTCTCGACACCTCACATTCTGTATACACGAGTGTGCTGGTCCGTGCAGAGGTCGCCAGCCGCCGGATACCAGCCCAGGACGACCGGCCACCGCCCAGCCTCGGCCTGGTCCCGGCCACCGCCCAGTCTCGGCCTGGTCCCGGCCACCGCCCAGTCTCGGCCCGGTCCTGGCCACCGCCCAGCCTCGGTCACCGCCCGGCCTCGGCCTGGTCCCGGCCACCGCCCAGCCTCGGCCCGACACCGGCCACCGCCCAGCCTCGGCTCAGTCCCGGCCACCGCCCAGTCTCGGCCTGGTCCCGGCCACCGCCCATCCTCGGCTCAGTCCCGGCCACCGCCCAGCCTCGGCCACCGCCCAGCCTCGGCCACCGCCCAGCCTCGGCCACCGCCCAGTCTCGGCCTGGTCCCGGCCACCGCCCAGTCTCGGCTCAGTCCCGGCCACCGCCCAGCCTCGGGCCACCGCCCAGCCTCGGCCCGACACCGGCCACCGCCCAGCCTCGCCTGGTCCCGGCCACCGCCCATCCTCGGCTCAGTCCCGGCCACCGCCCAGCCTCGGGCCACCGCCCAGCCTCGGCCCGACACCGGCCACCGCCCAGCCTCGGCTCAGTCCCGGCCACCGCCCAGCCTCGGGCCACCGCCCAGCCTCGGCCCGACACCGGCCACCGCCCAGCCTCGCCTGGTCCCGGCCACCGCCCATCCTCGGCTCAGTCCCGGCCACCGCCCAGCCTCGGGCCACCGCCCAGCCTCGGCCAGACACCGGCCACCGCCCAGCCTCGGCTCAGTCCCGGCCACCGCCCAGCCTCGGCTCAGTCCCGGCCACCGCCCAGCCTCGGCCCGACACCGGCCACCGCCCAGCCTCGGCTCAGCCTCGGCCATCGCCCAGCCTCAGCCACAGTCCCGGCCACCGCCCAGCCTCGGCTCAGTCCCGGCCACCGCCCAGTCTCGGCCCGACACCGGCCACCGCCCAGCCTCGGCTCAGCCTCGGCCACCGCCCAGTCTCGGCTCGGCCTCGGCCACCACCCAGCCTCGGCCCGGCCCTGGCCACCGCCCAGTCTCGGCTCAGCCTCGGCCACCACTCAGCCCCGGCCTGCCCCCGGCCACATACCAGCCTCGGTCTGGTCCCGGCCACCGCCCAGCCCCGGCCACCGCCCAGCCTCGGCCACCGCCAGCCTCGGCCTGGTCCCGGTCACAACCCAGCCTCGGCCTGGTCCCGGCCACAGCCCAGCCTCGGCTCAGCCTCGGCCACCGCCCAGCCTCGGCCAGAACCCGGCCACCGCCCAGCCTCAGCCACAGCCCCGGCCACCGTCCAGCCTCGGCCCGACACCGGCCACCGCCCAGCCTCGGCCCGACACCGGCCACCGCCCAGCCTCGGCTCAGTCCCGGCCACCGCCCAGCCTCGGGCCACCGCCCAGCCTCGGCCCGACACCGGCCACCGCCCAGCCTCGCCTGGTCCCGGCCACCGCCCATCCTCGGCTCAGTCCCGGCCACCGCCCAGCCTCGGGCCACCGCCCAGCCTCGGCCCGACACCGGCCACCGCCCAGCCTCGGCTCAGTCCCGGCCACCGCCCAGCCTCGGCTCAGTCCCGGCCACCGCCCAGCCTCGGCCCGACACCGGCCACCGCCCAGCCTCGGCTCAGCCTCGGCCACCGCCCAGCCTCAGCCACAGTCCCGGCCACCGCCCAGCCTCGGCTCAGTCCCGGCCACCGCCCAGTCTCGGCCCGACACCGGCCACCGCCCAGCCTCGGCTCAGCCTCGGCCACCGCCCAGTCTCGGCTCGGCCTCGGCCACCACCCAGCCTCGGCCCGGCCCTGGCCACCGCCCAGTCTCGGCTCAGCCTCGGCCACCACTCAGCCCCGGCCTGCCCCCGGCCACATACCAGCCTCGGTCTGGTCCCGGCCACCGCCCAGCCCCGGCCACCGCCCAGCCTCGGCCACCGCCAGCCTCGGCCTGGTCCCGGCCACAACCCAGCCTCGGCCTGGTCCCGGCCACAGCCCAGCCTCGGCTCAGCCTCGGCCACCGCCCAGCCTCGGCCAGAACCCGGCCACCGCCCAGCCTCAGCCACAGCCCCGGCCACCGTCCAGCCTCGGCTCAGTCTCGGCCACCGCCCAGCCTCGGGCCACCGCCCAGCCCCGGCCCGACACCGGTCACCGCCCAGCCTCGGCTCAGCCTCGGCAACCGTCCAGCCTCGGCTCAGTCTCGGCCACCATCCAGCCTCGGCCACAGCCCCGGCCACCGTCCAGCCTCAGCCCGGCCTCCGCCTCGGCCCTGAGCTCGGCTTCGGCTCTGGCCCCGCTCACGCCTTGGTCCTGGCTCCGGCTCCCGCCCCGCCCCCGACTACGGCTCTGGGTCCGGCTCCGACTGCGACTCCGGCCCCGACTTGGGCCCAGACCCAAACCGACTCCGGCCCCGACCCCTCCCTGACCCCAGCTCCAATCTATAGGTCCGGCTACATCTATAGGTACATCCGTCTGTGGGCCCCTGTCGTGGTAGTCTTCCATCTCCACCCGACCTTAACATACGCAGACGCCCAGCCGAAAGTGGTATAGATTGGGATGTTTAGGTAGCCGTCCACAGTTGTGATTAATATTCTGACCCACCAACTTCGTATTGATAGCGGCAGCACCTACCTATCCCCATCCCAGGAGCAGCAATCGAATATCTTCAATCGCACATGGGACTATACCTGCGGATATTTCGCTTCAGTGATAAAATAGAAGGATATCTTAAAATGATCCGCGGATTCAGTTAGGTGAATGTTATGTGCTTTAACGGGTTGAATGGCAGAGTTGTAACTAGATCAAGATTATCTCATATCAAGATCAAGATCATCAGGAAATCAAGATTATCTCATAACCGTATAGTTCGCCTCAAGAAAGCACGTTCAATTCAAATATTCTCAATGATGTTTTCAGGTTAAAAAGTTTTGTGGCAGAAGGGGTGCTTGTGTACCTCGGTCCAAATCGCATTCCTCAGCCTGAAATCATTCGGAACAATAATAAATATGTACCAAATGTAAGTCCAAATAAGGTCACCAAATAAGTCGTCACGTTGTCCTGCTCTGCCTGTTCGGCCGTTAGTCATCAGGCATCCCCAGGGAATCCAAGGTCTCGCTGCCCTATATGGCTCGTCTGGTTCCGAGAGCCAGCGGTGATCGTCCCCTGAGCGCACTGCACCCATCACTCTGCTGGATCGCCGTGTGACGGTGCACGTGTATCATACCTGCAGCCATGCAAATGATGCCCACAGCGCGCTGCTCCGCCGCAGCGTCGCGCGGTATCCGAGGATCCGCATGCATACTCCGCGCCGGCGCCGTACACGGTGTCGGCCGGCCGGCGCGGGTCTGTCGAAACGCCGGCGGCGGACGGCACGGGCCCGGCGGCGGGCCGGCGCCGGCCGCCGCCGTGTTTGGGCGTGTGCACATACCGTCGCCGGGTCGACCGCGTCCGCGGAGGACACGGCGGGCGGCGAGCTGAAGCGCCGACTGGGCCGACGGCCGTCCGATCCCGGCTGACTGGGCGGCTGGCCGGCCCAGCTGACTGGGCGGCTGGCCGATCCCAGCTGACTGGGCGGCTGGCCGGCCCAGCTGACCAGGCGGCTGGCCGACCCAGCTGACCAGGCGGCTGGCCGACCCAGCTGACTGTGCGGCTGGCCGACCCAGCTGACTGTGCGGCTGGCCGGCCCAGCTGACCAGGCGGCTGGCCGGCCCAGCTGACTGGGCGGCTGGCCGGCCCAGCTGACTGGGCGGCTGGCCGACCTAGCTGACTGGGCGGCTGGCCGACCCAGCTGACCAGGCGGCTGGCTGACCCAGCCGACTGGGCGGCTGGCCGACACAGCTGACTGGGCGGCTGGCCGGCCCAGCTGACTGTGCGGCTGGCCGACCCAGCTGTCTGGGCGGCTGGCCGACACAGCTGACTGGGCGGCTGGCCGACCCAGCTGACTGGGCGGCTGGCCGACACAGCTGACTGTGCGGCTGGCCGACCCAGCTGACTGGGCGGCTGGCCGACCCAGCTGACTGGGCGGCTGGCCGACCCAGCTGACTGGGCGGCTGGCCGACACAGCTGGCCAGGCGGCTGGCCGATCCCGGCTGACCACGCGGCTGGCCGACCCAGCTGACTGGGCGGCTGGCCGACCCAGCTGACTGTGCGGCTGGCCGACCCAGCTGACTGGGCGGCTGGCCGACACAGCTGACTGGGCGGCTGGCCGACACAGCTGACTGGGCGGCTGGCCGACCCAGCTGACTGGGCGGCTGGCCGACACAGCTGGCCAGGCGGCTGGCCGATCCCGGCTGACCACGCGGCTGGCCGACCCAGCTGACCAGGCGGCTGGCCGACCCAGCTGACTGTGCGGCTGGCCGACCCAGCTGACTGGGCGGCTGGCCGACACAGCTGACTGGGCGGCTGGCCGACACAGCTGACTGGGCGGCTGGCCGACACAGCTGACTGGGCGGCTGGCCGACACAGCTGACCAGGCGGCTGGCCGACCCAGCTGTCTGGGCGGCTGGCCGACCTAGCTGACTGGGCGGCTGGCCGATCCCAGCTGACCAGGCGGCTGGCCGACCCAGCTGACCAGGCGGCAGGCCGACCCAGCTGACCAGGCGGCAGGCCGACCCAGCTGACCAGGCGGCTGGCCGACCCAGCTGACTAGGCGGCTGGCCGATCCCAGCTGACTGGGCGGCTGGCCGGCCCAACGGACAGAACAGCTGCTGGACTCTGGTCGACGGGACTGACGGACGTACTCAGCCGGCACGACTGCACATTGTTCCCAGCCAACAGGACTACAGATTATGCTGCAATTCCAGCAATGGGACTGCTGATCATGTCCAGCAACCAGTAAGTAGCCTTGGTGTGCTCAGCCAACACACCCGCTGTCCGTCTCTGTCGAACAGGACCGTTGGCCGCCTCCAGTCAACAGGACCGCTGGACGTCCCCAACCGCTGACCTGGGAGATCGTGCCACCGATCAGTCTGAGCTGACAGGATAATCAGCCAGAGGTCCGACCCGACAGGACCACCAGCCCGTTGTCCGAGCTGACAGGACCGCAAGCTCGCGGTCCGAGCTGACATGACCACCAGCCCGTGGTCCGAGATGACATGACCACCAGCCCGTGGTCCGAGATGACATGACCACCAGCCCGTGGTCCGAGATGATAGGACCACCAGCCCGTGGTCCGAGATGACATGACCACCAGCCCGTGGTCCGAGATGACATGACCACCAGCCCGTGGTCCGAGATGATAGGACCACCAGCCCGTGGTCCGAGATGACATGACCACCAGCCCGTGGTCCGAGATGACATGACCACCAGCCCGTGGTCCGAGATGACAGGACCGCAAGCCCGTGGTCCGAGATGATAGGACCACCAGCCCGTGGTCCGAGATGACATGACCACCAGCCCGTGGTCCGACCCGACAGGACCACCAGCCCGTTGTCCGAGCTGACAGGACCGCAAGCTCGCGGTCCGAGCTGACACGACCACCAGCCCGTGGTCCGAGCTGATAAGACCATTAGCCCGTGGTCCGAGATGATAGGACCACCAGCGCGTGGTTCGAGCTGACAGGACCACCAACCCAATGTTCTAGCTGATAGAACCATCAGACTAAGATGACAGCCAGCAGCCACCAGCCTAGCTGACAGAACGATCAAACCGAGGCCTAAGCTGACAAAACCATTAACCCTAAACCTGATCTGACATAGCTACCATCCCCAGGTCCGGGCTGACAGGACCAGCCAGCCGGGGCTGACGGGACCATCCCCAGGTCTAAGCTGACAGGACCAGCCCCAGGCCCGGGCTGACGGGACCATCCCCAGGTCTAAGCTGACAGGACCAGCCCATGCCCGGGCTGACAGGACCAGTCCCAGGTCCGGGCTGACAGGACCAGACCCAGGTCCGGGCTGACAGGACCAGCCAGCCCGGGCTGACGGGACCATCCCCAGGTCTAAGCTGACAGGACCAGGCCCAGGCCCGGGCTGACGGGACCAGCAGCGTGTGTCGATACCTGTGATGAGCTGCCCAGCAGCCAAGGTGCCCGACGCTGGGCCTCGCTGCACGGCTCGGATAGCATTAACGGTAAGGAGACGCTGCGACGGACAGGTGAAGCCACCCGGTCGGAGGCGTGATGAAATATCGCGGTAAGTATGGGCTGAGTCGGCCTTCGCTGAACACAGATACAGATATGGAGACGGTTAGTCAGAGACGGAACAAGTTTATCTAGTTAATTAGTAGATTTGTAAATAAAACAATACACCTGATAGATTATGGCCCACTGAAACCGCCTATTCCTGTACTGAGCTTTATACCATTGCGGATGGTGTTTAAACGGTGGTGACGACGGCACGGTATTAGCGCGAGTATTAGAGAGCATACGCGGTAAACGAAAGCAAACTTTTTCCTGGCAAGGAGCTTACCTTACCTCTTCACTACGCATAGGCGTATGAACAGGATGGACCAGGGGGCCATGGCCCACTCATTTTTTAAGGTGAGGGGTGGTGTGGCAACAATGATAGCTCGCCCACCCACTTTTGAAACATTTCAGCTTCCTAAAAAGCAGCATGCTCACATTTAAATATGGGAAACAAACTCCCTGCAATCTATAACTAAATAAAACCTGCACATATCACAACGTAACACTTAATTCTTAGTTATTCACATTTGGACATGACCTTACAACAATGCAACTACTTCAGGAAGTGGTGTAAGGCAACAGATGCATAGATATTCACACCTTATATTATGTTACGAAAAGACCATGAAGCAGATATGGTGCCAGTCAGTACAAAAATACATATATAATACATAATATATTATTGATCGGTCCCCAGAATTCTGGGTTATGAATAAATACAGCGAACACCAAAAAACTAGCACAGGGCCCGAACATTTGCGCTGCGGAAAGCCACAATGGCGCTTGGGCCCAGATGCGTACAACGCGCCCCAGTAAACTAGCGCCAAGCTCCCTAAATATCGCGTTTGTGGCCCAAACTTCCTGTCGGTAGTCGAATAAATTCTGGTCGAGGCATCAATAATTCCCTTGGGTCTCTCAACAATTGGCGTCGATGTCTCCTAATAAGCGCAGCGTGGCCCTAAAATCGCATCGGAACCCAACAAGAATCAAGCCAGAGCCCTCCAAAATTATGATATTTCGAAAAATACATATCCGGGCTAGTAAAATCGCCTCTTAGCCTAAACATGCCATCAGATGCCTTAGCAAATCGCATACGGCACCGAAAAACATACCGGAGCTCGATAAATCGCGACGGGACACAGAAATGTCACCGAAGGCCAGAATAATCAGGCCGTGGCTCGGACTTCACAAAATTCATGACAAGTTACCAGGAATTGTGTCGCGCCCAGAAAACTGGCGCCGGATTTCCCCCGAGACACGCGCCTGGGTCCGAAGAGTCACGATAGAACCCCGATAAATTATTCCGGAGCTCTTAATATCGTGCTGGGGTCCCACAAATATGAGCGACCCCGCCGTGGAAGTTCAAAAATCCTGAACAAGCGCCAAGCGCAGCAGCAGCCAACCTGGGTCGGCTGTTCTGCCGCTATACCTGACCACATGGCCAAGTGGGTCCAGGTTCCACTCCAGGCACCAGCTCTGTGCTTGCGCGAGCTCGTCGCATGACACGGGACAGGTCACCGTACGGCACGGGGGCACCAGGCCATAGAATAGGCGGGTTCGTCGCAGACACAATAGAGGACACTAAATGGCTCATGCGAGGCCACCACGTAATATGAGCGAAATTGGTTAATACCCTTGTTCATGTAAATCACAGCACGCCAATAATCTTGGTGGATTCGGGTGCGTTGGGCGGCCGGGGACAGGAAATGCAGCTCAACTCTCTCGTCGTGCCTGTTAGGCCTAAGCGACCGGGACCATGGACGTAGTTTGGGGGTGGAGACGGGGGACTAGTGATCTACTTTTCGGCTTGCGCCCATCTAATCTGAAAGGACACCCCTTCAGTATGCTCGAGTGTACACACCGAATGTGCCCCTCTGAACAAGAATGCGTATCCCGGGAAAATTCGGGTGCCCCACACCTGACAAAAGAAAATCGCTAAAAATATCGCCCCTCCCCCCTCCACTCCGACAATTCTTTTTTCCTGTGCTTTCACACCGCTCACTGGGGTTCGCTGGAGCCTTGTTCGGCCTCGCCTGATAATGCTTCTCATCTCACCTGGCTAAGTAATAAGAGTGTGGAGCCCACCTCACCAGCGTTCACCCCAGCCGACCCAGCGGATTCTGGAGCTCACCTCACCTGATTGTGCTGCAAGAGAGTGGAGTTCACCTCACCCGAGTGCGCTGTAAGAGAGTAAAGTTCACCTCACCCGACTGCGCTGTGGGAGAGTGGAGTTCACCTCACCTGACTGCGCTGTGAGGGAGTGGAGCTCACCTCACCTGACTGCGCTTTGAGGGAGTGGAGCTCACCTCACCTGACTGCGCTTTGAGGGAGTGGAGCTCACCTCACCTGACTGCGCTTTGAGGGAGTGGAGCTCACCTCACCTGAGTGCGCTGTGAGGGAGTGGAGCTCACCTCATCTGACACTGCGCTGTGAGAGAGTGGAATTAACCTCATCTGACACTGCGCTGTGAGAGAGTGGAGTTCATCTCACCTGACTGCGCTGCAGGGGAGTTTAGTTCACCTCACCTGACTGCGCTGTGAGGGAGTGGAGCTCACCTCACCTGACTGCGCTGTGAGAGAGTGGAGTTCACCTCACCTGACTGCGTTGTGAGGGAGTGGAGCTCACCTCACCTGACTGCGCTGTGAGGGAGTGGAGCTCACCTCACCTGACTGCGCTGTGAGGGAGTGGAGCTCACCTCACCTGACTGCGCTTTGAGGGAGTGGAGCTCACCTCACCTGAGTGCGCTGTGAGGGAGTGGAGCTCACCTCACCTGACTGCGCTTTGAGGGAGTGGAGCTCACCTCACCTGACTGCGCTGTGAGGGAGTTGAGCTCACCTGGTGGCCTGAGCCGGCTCGATCCACGCCACCATGACGGCCGACAGCAGCGCCACGGGCAGGATGCGCCGGAGGTTAGACATGGTGAACGGACGGCCGGACGGCGTTCTCCGGCCGCAGCTCTGTGCGGCTCGGTCCGAGTCCGACTGTGGTCGGGCGAGGAAGTGCTGCCGTGTTCTGCCGCCATCGACCAGCGGCACACTCGTACACTACAGCTGCCAACTCCGGCCGCTAGGTGCTGAGATAGACGCTGAGGCGATGGAGGTTTCCACCGTTCAATCACTGTGCGTGTCTCGATCCATTCACCTGAGGTGTCGGTCGTTCAGCCACGGCCGAAGGAGGTGCCTCGGCACTGCCACCAAGGGACGTGTCCACCGTACGGCGACTAGGGGACATGTCCACCTTACGCCGACTAGGGGACATGTCCACCGTACGGCGACTAGGGGACATGTCCACCTTACGGCCACCAGGGGACGTGTCCACCGTACGGCGACTAGGGGACGTGTCCACCTTACGGCCATCAGGGGACATGTCCACCGTACAGCCACCGAGGGACGTGTCCACCTTACGGCGACAAGGGGACGTGTCCACCTTACGGCCACCAGGGGACATGTCCACCGTACAGCCACCGAGGGACGTGTCCACCGTACGGCGACTAGGGGACGTGTCCACCTTACGGCCACCAGGGGACATGTCCACCGTACAGCCACCGAGGGACGTGTCCACCGTACGGCGACTAGGGAACGTGTCCACCTTACAGCCACCGAGGGACGTGTCCACCGTACGGCGACTAGGGGACGTGTCCACCCTACGGCCACCAGGGGATATGTCCACCGTACAGCCACCGAGGGACGTGTCCACCTTACAGCCACCAAGGGACGTGTCCACCGTACGGCCACCAGGGGACGTGTCCACCTTACGGCCACCGAGGGACGTGTCCACAGTACGGCCACCGGTCACCGTAAGCACCGAGGGACGTGTCCACCGTACGGCGACCAGGGGACGTGTCCACCTTACAGCCACCGAGGGACGTGTCCACCGTACGGCCACCAGGGGACATGTCCACCGTACGGCCACCAGGGGACGTGTCCACCGTACGGCGACTAGGGGACGTGTCCACCTTACGACAACCAGGGGACATGTCAACCGTACAGCCACCGAGGGACGTGTCCACCGTACGGCCACCAGGGGACATGTCCACCGTACGGCCACTAGGGGACGTGTCCACCGTACGGCGACTAGGGGACGTGTCCACCTTACGACAACCAGGGGACATGTCAACCGTACAGCCACCGAGGGACGTGTCCACCGTACGGCCACCAGGGGACATGTCCACCGTACGGCCACCAGGGGACATGTCCACCGTACGGCCACCAGGGGACATGTCCACCGTACAGCTACCGGGCCAAGGAAGTATCCCTTTTACGGCCATCAGGTGTGTTTTTTTTTTTTGTTCTCCGAACTTGAGATGAGAGGGGAGGAAATTCATGAGCAACTAACCGGAAATTACACATACAAATCAATGAGTAATAAGTTAATGCTTATATTTACGTGCCTGGGAATGCACTAAACGGAGCAATTTTTGTTTATGAAAGCATCAGGATTAGATCAAGGCAATTTAATTTGGGGGAAGGAAGCACTAGTTCTGGAGGGCGTCAGCTTTCCGGAGTGCGCGCTTTTCCATCATGATATGCGTCATCGGCAGGGAAATCAACTCGTTAATCGGGGTGGGGGTGGGGGTGGGGGTAGGGATGTAGTTGAGCGTCCTGATGTTCCTTTCTTACCAGTGTTAGTTATTTGGGTTTTATGGCGTCTCGACCAAACTTTTTGATCATTTAGCGCCAACTTTTGCCAGTCGAAAGGATACCACACCACGAAAGGACACCACATAAGGGCTTCAATTGTGGAGTTGGACATTTCCTAGTAGTTACCCCCTTGGTCCGCTTGTGGAAGATATCAGCTTGTAAGTTGCAATTTCCAGCATTTTCAACAAAAAAAAGAAGCAATTCACTAACTTCAGGTGCTAAAGACTGCGGTATCGGAGAAGAAACAATGGTTGGATAGTTTTGTCCTTTTGTTCATAGTAACTATGTATCTGCAGAGGTAACGTTTTCCAATAAAATAGTCATACAGGTCAATAGGTTTCCTCAAGATTAGCTTTGCACTGAAAGGCGAAACTCCCAAGCAGCAAGTTTATTATGCTTCTGGAGGGGCAGGTGCCCCCCCCCCCCCGTGTTCAAGAGAAAGCTGATAGCCCGAATGCGAACGGCTGCTGGCTTGCAAATACAAGTCAGGAACACACAAGAGGAACGGAGCTGAGGGCATGCGCCTTCCTCCCATGGAAGGTGGTAGCTCCTCCGGCCGGGAAAAGGCGCCCCTCCGGGAAGGTTCCGGTGAACCCCGTATATTTATTTTTAGCCTGGAGCACCCCCTCCGAGAAAAAGGCGCCTCTTCTGTGTGCTCGAATGGACTCTCCTAGCATTTTTCTGCCAGAGGCTGCCCTCGGAAGGAAAAGACACTGCTCCATACAGGAGCGGGTTCAGAAATTGTTATGGACATCCGTGTCACGAACACCAGGGCCATATATTACTCCCTGCATCACAATTACTTGGCTACCATTTCAGGATATCACGGGCGAGGTATTACTTCCTGAAACACAACTGCATGACCACCATTGCAGGATATCGTATCAAGAACATCAGGGCGAGATATAGGACTTGCGTTTCCAATAACCACTGAAGCTTACGCAAGAACTGCTCGTTTTGGTTTAAAAGGAAACTGGCAGTAGTGAATGGTGCGTGACAGGGCGCGAAAATTTAGGTGCACCAACCTGTAAAGGACATGTTTCGTTTCGGTTCTCTCATTACAACTATGCAGTGTATTCCACTATTTTTGCCTCATGGCCTAAGTAAAATCCCCCCGCCATACTGCCGAACACAACTATGCTCATTCACTTGAACAGCTTCCCATCACGTAAAACATTTCGTGTAAAAAAGTACATTGTATATTTCAATGATAAAACCCTATTCCCAGTCGTTCTCCCACATGCATCACTAACACGAACATGACACAGAGTAGCGAGCGGCGCTTCAGTACAGCTCCAGCACCTTGATGGTGCCCTGACTGTTGGCCGCCACCAGCACGTTGCTGCCGCTCTTGCAGCAGACGGCCGACACGAACTGGCTGCCGTCGTCGGCGCGCTCGCGCTCCAGCAGCGAGCGCGGCGGCTCGAAGCGGTACGACAGCACGTTCTGGCTGAGCCCCTTGTAGTAGACGTAGAGAGAGTTGTTCTCCGAGCCGCACGCCACGTAGTTGCCGTCGGTGGCCAGGCCGACAAAGTTCTTCTCGTTGACGTGGCCGTGGAAGCTGCGCAGACACGTCGGCGAGTTGATGTCCCAGAGTTTCAGCTGGCTGTCGGTGGAGGCGGACACCAGGTCCGTGTCGCTGACGAACTTCACGTACGACACGGCCTTCTGGTGGCCCTTGAACACGCGCAGCGGCTCCTTGGTGTTGCGCAGGTCGTAGTAGTGCACGCTGTGGTCGGCCGAGCCGAACGCCAGCTGGAACCGGCTGCTCGGGTTGAACTTGACGCAGCACACGTTCACCTTGGCCTCGAGCGAGAGGATCGAGTGGCTGGCGTTGGTGGCCCACAGCTTGACGGTGAAGTCGTCGCTGCCGGAGGCGATCAGGTTGGTGTCCACCAGGTTGAAGTCGACACTCCAGCAGCGCTTCTCGTGCTCCTGGTAGACGTGCCGCTTCTGGCCGGTGCTCGTGTCCCAGACGGTGATGGCGCCCTCGTAGTCGGAGCTGGCCAGCACCGCCTTGTGGTAGCCGTTCCACGCCACGCAGCTGATCTTGGACGTGCACGCCATCTCCAGCGTCGGGTAGTGGATGTCGATGGCGTTACGCACCACGAAGCCGTAGTCATAGATCTTGATCTTCTTGGTGACGCCGGCGATGGCGAACAGCTCGCGGTCCTTGTCGAACTCGATGCTGGACACGATGCTGGAGCCGGCCACCAGGTCGCTGGAGTAGCTGAGCGATGCCAGCGGCCGCATGCCGCTGAAGCGCGTCAGTCGCGACAGCGCCTCGCTGAACGTATCCAGCGCCGTGTCGGCAGTCTCGTCCGCGTCGCCACCGCCCAAGTGCACGGCACGTGGCCGCAGCGAGAGGTACAGCTTCACCAGGTCGTCGAAGTGGCTGTGCACCTGGCGGCGACGGCGCGAGAGCGTGGCGCTGTCCGACGTCATGCCCTCGCCGGCGCCCACCACGTTGAATCCCTCGGGCACCTCGCCGTCAGAGGCCGGCGACGCGGCATCGGCGGGCGAGACGGCGTCGGCCGCCTCGCCAGCCTCCAGACTGGGCACGCACGGCACCATGGTGACGTCGGCCGGACTGGCGCCGCGCCGCCGGCCCAGCTGATCCTCCACCAGCGACAGGTCCGTGTCGATCAGCTGCAGCTCGCGCTGCACCTGCTGCAGCATCTCCTCGCGCTGCCGCTTCAGCGTCACCAGGAACTCGCGCAGCAAGTCGTGCTGGGTGCGCTGCGAGTCGGCCTCCAGCACCAGGCGGCGCGACTGCAGCAGCTCCAGCATCAGGTTCACGTTGGGCAGGCCCAGCTCGGCAGCCTCGCCCGACAGGTACTCCTTCAGCTCGGCCGGGTCGAGCCGACTCAGCTTGGGCGGCGCCCGCTCTCCGCGGCCGTGCTTCGTCACCAGCTCGTTGAGCAGGAAGTTGGGGTAGATGCTGTCTTCGTCGAGCGCGCGGCTGCACTTGGGACAGCGGGCGCTCATCTGTATACTTTGGACGATGCAGCGGTTGCAGAACGTGTGGCCGCACCGTGTCATCATGGCCTCCTCGATAATATCGAAACAGATCGGACACAGGAAGTCTTCGCTCTGCTTCTGGAACGAGCTGGCCACGCCAGTCATGACGCGCGAGTCGCGCGGTCGGCGGCTCTTGGAGGGGCCAGGCCGACCGAGCGAGCCGGCCGAACTGCCAGACATGGTGGCAGTTCACTGTACAGGGCGCACCTCAGCGCGCACTGAAACAAGGTCAGCATTCAGTCAACATCTCACACACGGATGCGCTGCAGACAGAAGGGTTATCAGAGTTAACTCCTTCGATATAAATGCTAACATCTTTCGATTCAGGCAAGTCTTTCACCAGTTAGTCTTAACATAGCCTAAAGATTCCTGACTAGTCGAAGCCAAAGATGATTATGACAGCCGTATGAGGGGCCATTAGATGGTCGAGCGAGGGCAACAAGGCTCCAGGGCAGCAGGCACATGATACAACTGGAAGAAAACTCTGCGAGTCTATCGTAGCTCTGTGAGCCTTGGCAATCCATCGACACATAACCCCATTCAGCACAATGCCTGCGGAAACGGAAACGCACCATCCATTTTCCACCGCAGCCGTGCCAACGCCAATGATATGCCAAAACACCGGTCTGCCACGTACTGAGCACACTGAACTTTCGAGGAGAACTCGCCAGCGCTCAGATTTCGAGAAGTGGCCCTGCAAGTGGTGAAGTGGCCCGTCAGCGGCAGCACCACCGCTGACTCGGCGACAACAGCCGCTCCCACTGGCGCACACCAACAACCGCGAACCCATGTTCCCATCCCGGCTGGAACTTCACGAGACATAAGCATACAATGAGATCTATTTGGTAGGATAGACTGCCACCTCCTCCCAAGGATAGCACACAAAAAATCGGCTCCCTAGATCGACTACCTTGACAAAGGGGCCTCATTTGGCACAAAGACCAACTAATTTAACAAGAGCAGTATCACTATCGACACATAGTCACCGTTGCTTGAACTCACCTACATTGCATTGGGTTCAAGTAACTATAGGGCACGTGTCTGCTGCAATGTTAAATGCATATCAGCGTAACAGCCCATGCTCGGTTTGTTTATTGTTTGTTTATTGGGTGGTTCACGACACACTTTATGCACGTTCACGGCTAATAGCGCCACCCACACTGTTTCGCCGGTAGGCCGCGGGATCGGGAAATGTCCCGAGCGGCGCTGGTGTCAAACCCGGGACCTTTGGTACCCAGGGCCCAATACCTTAACCACTGGGCCATCCCCGCCCCACACATGCTCTGCTATTTCACATCAATACTTAGCACCCCGTGAAAGAACACCGAGTCACTTTAACCCGTCCCGTCTCGGGGGGGGGGGGGTCTTCAACCGTCCCCTCAGGTTTTTCGCGGATAGCAGACGAACGGCGCGCCCAAATTTGGCATACCTTTTCCAACATCAATTTGACATGCTGATTCAAATTGTTTAGGTCAGGTTATCTAGGGTCAAGGAGTTAGTGAAGGTCAAGTGAGGTCACCTCCAAAAATATTCACCCAGTCGTCACGCTTTAACGGATGCAGATATTTTAATGAAACTTTCAGCGTTTGCTTATCTTTACGGATGCAGCAAAACGTACGAGTTGATTTTTTTTTAGTTTTGGACTACATATAAATTTTGCGTATTTGCCAAATTGCAGTTCAAACACAGGATACCGGCTAAAGTAAGCATTTTTATTGGGGCAAGTTGACTTCCAACAACGTTTCTCGGTCTGCTCTACCCATTGAAATAGGAAAATTAAAGGAAACTTGAAAACTCAACATTTTGAAACTTCAACAATTTTTTTTTTTTTTGGGGGGGGGAGGGGGGGTGCAAAAAATGTATAGCCTAGGTCGATTTCGCTGTCCTTTTCTCATCCCAAATAAATTTTGTTTGTCATATATCCCTCAAAATGAACTCCCCAGAGTCAAAAACAATGTAAGTCATGAAAATCTAGCCCCCCTGGTGACGTCACTTTCTGGGGATTTTTTTTTTTGGAGGGTGGACCCAGACCCTACTCATCGAGCGCTTTCCGATGACACCTCTTTCGTTTTCGTGCGATGCTTAGTTTGGATTTTAGAGGGGGGTTTTCAACCCCCCCCGAGACGGGGTGGGAGGATTTGACCGGGAAGACGGCGTGGGTTAATGAATCTTTCAGCGTTTGCTTATCTTTACGGATGCAACAAAACGTATGAGTGGAATTTTTCATCTTTTTTTCCGTTTTTGACTACATATAAATTTTGCTTATTTTCCAAATTGCAGTTCAAATACAGGATTCTGGCTAAAGTAAGCAAAAAGAATTATAGCCCTAGTCGATTTCGATGTCCTTTTATAATTCGAAATAAATTTTGTTTTTCATATATCACCCAAAATGAACTCCTCAGAGTCAAAAACATAATGTAAGTCGTGAAAAGTCGTGAAAAACTAGCCCCCCCTGGTTACGTCACTTTTGTGGGAAAATTGTTTTGGAGGATGCACCCGGACCCTACTCGTCGAGCGCTTTCCGATGACATCTTTTTCGTTCTCGTGCGATGCTTAGTTTGGATTTTAGAGGGGGGTCATCACCTATTATTTATGTATTATTTTCCTGATATGATTGAAAACAATATCGCTATCAATGAAATCAACATCGTTTATCTGATCACCTGTCACTGAACTGTGGTGTACGGTTGGCAGGTTGGTCATATCTTCCTATGTTGACAATGATTTAAACTTTTTTTCAGCTCCTCAGCCATCTCACCATCCTCACTCAATATAGTCCCATTTATTTCCAGTGGACCAATTGTGTGAGAACTCTACTCAACTTGAAAAACTAAAGAACTTTTTGCTATCCCCATTACAGTTCCTAGCCAAACCCAATTCCTTTGCTTACTTTGCTGCTCTGGTTTTCTGCTTCACAGCATCTCTAGCTTTTTTATACGACCTTAGATTTACGATATTAGAAGCTTCCTTAAACACTCTAAATGCACATTTCTTGACCTTAAATGCTTTTTATCAAATTTGTCATCAGCCATGCTGGCTTTCCTAACCTTATTTTGCACCTTTGCTTTTGGGAGACATGTTTAATCTGAATTTCCCTCACGTAAGATTTAAACTTTTCCCACATTTCACAGGCATTTGGTTGGTTGGTTATTTGGGCTTAGAGGTGGATAAACTGCTTCGGTCATACAGCACCAATTTTCACAGGAATTTAAATTGGAGAATTCCTCCTCTCATTGTATAGCACTTAAAGCTGCTCTCATGCGGTCAGTCTGCTTTGTTCAGATTAGGAACTGTTGCCAAAGTATCCTCGAGTGTGCCGGTATGTGTGCCTTGAAGCTCACTATGTTATGGTCACTTATTCCCAGAGTTTCTCCCACAGTCAAGTCTTGAACTAAATAACTTAAACCTGAGAAGACAAGATCCAAGAATGAGCCATGCCTAGTTGATTCAGTTACAAACTGGCATAAAAACAGGTCCTCTTCAATGCATTTCATAAATATTTTACATGATGGGCAGCCAACACCAACATTTTCACATCCTTTTACAATAAAAAATTAATCTGAGTTCCTCGATAGGGTGGCTTGATGAACAAGGATCCTATTGCTAAGCAGAGCTTGTTGCATGAACCCTGGCCCCACCACCCGATCTATGAATCCAGTTTAATGGCAGTCTTGACCGAAAGTTTAACGTGCCATCAATGCACCGACATGGCCGCCGGTAGCTCATCCCCAGCCTTATCGGGCCAGCTGTCAACTGACCCTCCCGGTGGGGGCTAAATGCGAGCGTGCGAAGCGACTCGAACCCTGTGTCGCCAGGACAGGGAAGACCAGAGCAGGCCAGATTAAATTCACCAAGAACAAGGCATGTACTCTGGAAATTTCTACTGATTTCTTCTCAAATCACCTTGTCAAGCTCTGGTTGCTGAGAATGTGGCAGGATTCCTGATCTGTGCAAAGCTCCAATCCTCAGTTTATTGCTGTTGCCTTCTCTTCCAGCAACATCAAGCCAAATGAACTCCACAGACACATTTTTACCCAATCTGCTACTTTTTGAGAGTTGAATAAGCTATTCACATAGAGCATTACACCACCCCCTTTCAACCTTGCACAAAAAACTTATTGCCCTGCTGGAACTCAGTCATGCAAGTTATCCCCAAAATGCCCCTCACTGACCCATGTCTCAGTAATGCAAAGAAAAGCTGGTTATTCCTCAGCAACAGAACACTTGAATTCATCAAAGTTGGACTGAATACTCTGAGCATTAAGCATCATACACTTAACAAAGGTTCCATAGCCAGCTTTGGCATTTTCATATTGAGTAGCTCCTTCATCTCTGGATGACCTACACCACTCTGTCCCCTTGAGCTACTGCTATCCCTATTTGCTGGCCATGATATTATTTTGCATAGGCTGTCACTATTGGCATATGTTGTGGCATTGCCACACCCTGAGATGGCAATGCCACTTCATCCATCCCCATCCCATTGTCTAGTTTCCCTGAACAACATGATCATATAAAGACATAAAGACATAAAAGATTAGTGCAACTATGAGCCACAAGGGCCCTTCTTGGTTGCACTCTGTACACTGAACCAGTTGCACACCAAAACTGTTAATCAGCCCTCCCTGTAATACTGAAAAGCAAGCCCTATATTCTTATAATGATTGTCTATGCTGTTTTTAAAGATGTTCAATGTGCTGCTACTGACGATGTTTTCTGGCAGCTGGTTCCAGTGTTCCACTACCCTGTTGGTGAAGAAAGTTTGCCTTAACCTTGTTCTGCTGTGGTTAACTTTAATTTTGAATTTATGACCTCTAATTGCATCATTTCTGTTAAATTCAAACATTTCCCCAAGGTATCCCCTCTCCAGACCATTTACAAATGTAAAGACCTCGATGAGATCTCCTCTCAGCCTTCTATATCTAAGTGAAAACATATTCAATTTCCTCAATCTTTCCTCATATGCCAGGTTGCTTATGCCATTAACCATTTTTGTAGCCCTCTTTTGTACTCCAAAAGCCAACAATCTTTTTCATAGCTAGGAGACCAAGCTTGGATGCAGTATTCCAAATGTGGCCTGACGTATGCACAGTAAAGCTTCCTGATCACTTCCTCACTTCTGTATGATACATTCCTATTTATTGCCCCGAGCATTCTCAGTGCCTTCTTCCTGGCTTCCTTGGTCTGTTCTGATGCTCCCAGTTTTGTGTTTAGAATAACACCTAAATCCTTCTCCTGTTGAGTCACTGATAGCACTTGGCCACCCATCAAGTATGGAGCCTTCATATGCTGCTTACCTACATGCATGATTTTGCACTTATCAAAGTTAAATTTCATTTGCCATTCTTCGGACCACTTCACAAGTTCGTCTAAGTCTTTTTGCAGCGAGATATGCTCATCCTGACCTGTTATTGCTCTAAAGACCTTCAAATCATCCGCAAATTTCAAAACTTTACTGCTTAGGCCACTTTCAATGTTATTTACAAATATAATGAACAGTAATGGCCCTAGTACTGACCCCTGGGGACTCCACTAAGAACATTTTGCCATGATGACTTTGTACCATTTAGCATCACTCTTTGCTGTCTATCTGAAAGCCACAACTCTATCCATTTTAAGATGCTACCTGCAATACCATGGGACTGAAGCTGTATCATTAACCGTTTATGGGGTAGCTTGTCAAAGGCCTTACTAAAGTCAAGATATGCTACATCAACCTGATTTCCCTGATCAAATTGTTCTGTGGCGAAGTTCAAAAAGTCCAAGAGGTTTGTGAGACACGATTGTCCTTTTCTAAACCCATGTTGAGTATTTTGAATCAATCTGCTACCTTCCAGATAACTAACTATTATATCCTTGATAATTGATTCGAGTACCTTGCATACTAGGGATGTGAGACTTATTGGCCTATAGTTTTCAACTTTCCCTCTTTCTCCTTTCTTGAAAATAGGAACTACATTTGCCCTTTTCCAATCGGTTGGAATTTAATTATGTGAAACTGATCTACAAAATATTATACTAAGTGGAAATGCCAGTTCCTTTTCAGTTTCCCGCAACACCCTAGCATAAATTTCATCAGGTCCTGCTGCCTTATTTTGCTTTATTTTCCTGATATGATTGTAAACAACATCACTATCAATGAAATCAACATCATTTGTCAGATCCCATGTCACTGAACTATGTTGTATGGTCGGCAGATTGGTCATATCTTCCAATGTAAACACTGATTTGAACTGCTTGCTCAGCTCCTCAACCATCTCACTATCCTCACCCAATGTAGTCCCGTTTACTTCCAGTGGACCAATTGTGCTAGAAACTTTACTCAGCTTGTAGAAACTAAAGAACTTTTTACTGTCCCCATTACAGTTTCTAGCTAAATCCAGTTCTTTTGCTCACTTTGCTGCTCTGGTTTTTTGCTTCACAGTGTCTCTAGCTTTTCGATACGCCTTTAGATTAACGACATTTGAGGCTTCTTTAAAAACTCTAAATGCAGTTTTCTTAGCCTTAATTGCTTTTATCACGTCTCGTGTAAGCCATGCTGGCTTTCCTACTCTTCTTTTGCGTCTTTGCTTTTGGGGGACATGTCTAATCTGAGTTTCCTTCAAGTAAGATTTGAACTTCTCCCACATTTCACAGGCATTTAAATTGGAGAATTCTTCTTCCCATCTGATGGCACTTAAAGCCTCTCTCATGCCATTAAAGTCTGCTCTGTTTAAATTTGGAACCTTTACCAAATTATCCTTGATAATTTCCCCTACATGTGCCTTGAATCTAACTATGTTATGGTCACATTTTCCCAGTTTCGCCTACAGTCAAGTCTTGAACCAAGTCACTTAAATCCGAGAATACAAGGTCCAAGAATGAACCATGCCTGGTAGGTTCCGATACAAACTGGTGTAAGAACAGGTCCTCTTCCAGGCATTTCCTAAACATTTTGCATGATGGGGTGCCAACACCAGCATATTCATAACCTTTTAGATTAGTCACCGAGAATAAAGCACTTCCTCTTAAAGTTTCTACTGATTTCCTCACATATCACCTTGTCAAGCTCCAGTTGCTGAGAATGTGGCAGGGTTCCTGATCGGTAGAAAGCTCCTATCCTAACTCATGGCAGAGCTCACCTACCATGGCATTAGCTGCCAGAGTCTTAGAACTCCACTCAGGGGAGGCTGCAGCCCTAGGCAGAATATCTGTCACAATGACTCTGCTATTACTATGCTTCTGGGTGGCCAGAAGGGCCCTGTAGTTCTGCAGCAGCTCCCCTCTCCTAGCAGGACCTATGTTATCTGCTCCTGGCTGCATTACAATTGCACTAAACTGGTGCTAACTGGTGGCCTGTGCCACCACTGGCATCAGGTATTTGACCTTTGGACCAGGCCTGGTGATCTACCTCCTGTCTCTCCAACCTTTACAGAATACCCTATTTAGATGCTGCACACAAGCGTCTCCTTGCTACTATCCTGGGGGCAGTCATCCAATGCATGGATCAGCAACCATTAAATAACATCAGCTTGCAATAACATGCTTTGACAATGCAGATACATGTTATCCCCATGGAGCAAAATATGGAAAGTGTACAGAAAAGGGGATTTGAGATGGATAATACTGCATATGATATATGATGCTGATAATACCAAAGTATGGCACCAAACTGGTACCAAACTGGTTGACTATGTGCACCATCCTCAGACAAACTGCACAGAAACACTTCAGGAAGGGAAAAAATTGTATTATGGAGATTGAAGACATGCACAATGAAAAAAATACATTGAGGTAATAAAATAACAGGCTTAAGGAAAGTGCATTTTCTAAAACATATCCTTTGCATGAAATCAATACAAAAATGAACATGACATGATTAAAGCACAAACAATTTCTTGGACTTCCAACCCTACCATTTTTAACCATATGTGACAATGCACAGAATTTGACAGCAGGTGATTTGTGTGCTGTAAAAAGTTTGGCAGCCATCAACTGAGATGAACATGGCATGTACTGTTTAATTTGGGGTTCTCTCCAATTGTTGTCATTTCCTCCTTGTAATTTTGAAGTGGTGTGAATCATCAGTGAATTATTGGCCTGCAGCACCAGGTACCCACCCCACACCAGCAGCACCACTTTTCCATGTACAGACAGGGTCTCATTTAAAGTGCCGTATTTTGCGTAGTACCTTGCATAGTCTGTATAGTACCTACCTACATAACAGAATAACAAAATTGGAAAAAAGTAACATACACTACTGATGTTGGATCACCCAAAACATACTTATGTTAGGTCAGGGTCTTAACATAATATTTCCATTAACTGTGAGGATGAAAAATGAAGTTGCTTTGGAATACTGAAACATGGGAATAAAACAAGGGATAGTCACTCAAGGATGAAAAATCAGGGTACACTATTTACTTCAGTCACCTGCATTTCACACTTCAGGAAGGTACATCATGACTGTGATCATACTTGCTATGCAGGAACATCATGCAAATTTAAGACAAGGATGGGATATTATGGTTCCATTAACTGTGCATTTCCAGGTAATATATATAATTATTATACACTGTGTTAGGTCACCTAGCACCATTTTGCCACTTTTGTTTTCATTTTCTCTACCATTACCATAACAAAAAACCAGCAGGACACACCCGAAGGTCACGATAGCTTTGGTGGTGGTAGGTATCTGCTCTTGATATCTTACCGTAAAACACGATTAAACCTCCTTCATTCCCACCATCACCCATCTGCCTGACTCTCTCCAGAAACCTTCCTCAGCTTCGCTCAGTCATATCTCGCTCCTCGATGAGAAGTCGAGCAGCTGTCTCCGCACGTTCGATAGTCGCTGTCGCGATTGTCAGCAAATTGTCAGTTGAAAGCAGTTGAAAGTCAAGGAAATCAAGCGCATGTTGTTTCTCAGGAGTACTCAAAAGCATTGGGAACCGATATCGCATCGGTATCGCATCGTGCGCTTCATGTTTTTATTGGTGCTGCCAAAATGTATGGAAAAGCTTTGAACGTAGCATCCCCATCAGGGGAGGGAAATCTTTGGTGCGTCATATTTGTCAAATTTGGAAGCGTTTGATTACGGAAGGGCATTGGGAGTTTTCCTCCACACTCGCGCATTATTTTGTATGTCACACTGCTTTCTGCGGATGCGTCACCTGGAAGTGATGCAGGCGTTGACCTCTATGCATAACTAAACAGCCGACTTGCCTATGAGCGTTCAAATCGCGAAGTAAGATGAACGTGCTTTTGAAATTTGTGATGAGGTTTCCTAATTACGTCAAAATGTTTGTGTTGTCTGTAGACGGTGGAATGAATAGTGAGCACACATCTATATTTCGACCATGAAATCGTAATGCACAAGCTACTACCTGTAACGATGAATGAAGTGTAATCTGTGTATGGGTGTAATCACTGTTAATGTAAATGGCTGTACCGCCACTGCGGTGTGGTCCACGGACCTCATCGTGACGGTACAGCGAATAATTGAAAAATTGAAGTTGTATGTATCGGTGGGTAGAAACCAGATTTCTTGTAGTGCAATGAGAATGTGGGTGAGTAAACTAAAGAATGCTTTCATTTCTGCCCATATTTATATTGGACTACGACAGTTCCACTGTAGAAATGTGGACATTTATGAAAATGAATATTTGTCGGCACCTTTCGGTGCATGCCGGAACCAAGAGTGCGGCTCTGGCGGGCATGTGTGTTGGATTCGGGCGGTCGAGGTGGACCTGCCCGATCTGTCCGGCCGACCGATGACCTTAGCAAGGTCACGGCGGCCGCTCACTGCCGCGGGTATGTCCGCCGGCTGAGAGTCGGTCGGGACGCGTAGGCGCCGGCCGGCGCTAGACGTGCAGGGCTCGATCGGCGGCCCGCTGACGGGGAACGTGAAGTTGCTCCCACAGCAGAATGACTGTGGGGCCTGTCACTCCTTCCTGGAGTGGCCCGCTTGTTGGTAGCCGGAGTGGTCTGTATATTGGGGACCATAGTTATTTGTGTCGTGATGGTGATTGGTTTTAGTTCAGTGAGTGGTGCCAGACCTGGCATAAGTTCTGCTTGTGTGGACGTGAAATTTGTTTTGACGCGAGGTGTTGAGGGAGCAATGGTGGCCGCCTGGGCGTAAGTTTTGGTGTTCGGGGAGGTGGCTTCGACAGAACGTCGGGCCTGGGGGTAGGACACACAGGTTGGGCCCTTAACGGCGTAAACCTCTTTCTCTTCGCCCCACACTGGACATAGATTGGAAGTGGTGAGGTGGTCTGATATGTTGCAGCTAAGGCAGTGGGCAGGTTTGGAGCAGGTGGAATCAGAATGAAGTGCTTCGCCGCACTTGGGGAAGCGGGCTGGTTCCTGACACGTCTTACTGCCATGGCCGAAGCGCTGACAGTTAAAACAGCGGAGAGGATTAGGAATGAAGACACGGACTTGGTATCGGATGTAGCCGGCGAGGAGAGTCTTGGGTAGAGTGGTAGAGTTGAAGGTAAGGACAAGAAGATCCGTGTCACGTTTCTGGCGATCTTCGAAGGATGTGATTCGGTGGACATGGGTCACCACCTCCGGCCTGAGCTCCGTCTGGATATCCGCTTCGGTCATGAAGTGAAGCTCCGTCACGAAGACGGTGCCCTTGGTGGTGTTGCGGTTGGAGTGGAGAGGAATGGTTACGGATTTACCACAAAATATGGTGGTACGGAAGAGGCCTTTGGTCTAGGCTCGCACTTGGGTTTTAATGACGAGGGTTCCGTTGGCAGTGGCTTCGATATCGGGCTTGGTTAAGGAGCAGATGGCAGGGAGTTGCTTGGTTGGCCAGAACACGTTCACACGACGAAAGAAGACGGACTCCTCGACAGGCTTGACGACGATGTGCAAGCCAGCAATATCGAGGTAGGGTTCAATGGGTTCAGGTGGAGAGGGCGTGGTCTAGTCCCAGCATAGGTCAGCGGGGTGGAGAGTGATGGTCTGGTCCGGATTGCGGGACGAGGTCGTGGTCTTGGGACGAGCAGGGATCGGCGAGGAACAGAGGGCTTCCATGGCCTCATCCCATGGGGTATTTCGGCGCGGGTCATCAACGGTTGAACCTAGTGAGGGAGCATCAGGGGCCGAGCGCGTGTTCGTGCGATGGTCGGGTGTGGTCAGCGGTAGGAATTCCGAGAGTCCGTTGGCGAGCATGGGTCAGCGTCCTTCTTTCGTTTTTACCCATAGTAAGGAAAAGTCCTAACTAGTGCAAAGCAAGGAAATACGGACAGAGAAACACAGGGAACGTAATGCAACGACGAAAGAAAAAGAAAAAGCGCGTCAGGTGACGGGTGTTACCCCCGGAAATAAACGAAAAGAGCGACGGGTGTCATCCCACGAAAATGGAAAATAAGCTGTCTCAACCAGCAGTCAAGTGTGCTAAAACTGGCAGGGCGGAGTGATCAGCGGCTTTGGATATTTTCGAGCGAAACAGAACTGAGCACTCCATGCCATGTATCTGGATAGCTATTGGATGTATCGGTATTCTAAATCCGAGTTGGTACTCTGAAGTGCTTACAACTCATCGCGTGAGTCTTACCTACGTCTGTTTGTCTGTTTCGTCTCGCGTGCGCCGGCGTACAGTCCAGCTTCGTTATCAGCCCGGCTGCGCCAAGCACGGATCCCAGTCAGCGGCAGCCGCTGAACCCGTCGAAAAGGCTGCCGGTGGGTGCCGTATAGACCAGCGCTGCTTACCGCGCTGCTTCTCTTTGTCACCTTCCACGATGAGTGTAGCCATTGTTTTCGAACCTGATGAACAGTTACTGTGAATTTCCAGTTGACGAGTGCAGGCTGTAGCACATGCGAGCGAGAGAAGACTAAAACTATCGGGGGAGATGCTTGCTTATTTTGCGCCAGCGGTGCACTGTGGAAGCTAGCTGACCGATGGCCCGTGTGCTGTGCTGTAATGTGCTCACACACACGATGAATAGATGTTGTCAAAGTATTGTAATACAGATGTGGTGTAGGACGTAGTGATGATGGCTTAGTCGGCAATGATGTGAACATAAACAAGAGGCTAAATAACCTGTGTTATTTACGAGGGAAGACGCAGCCGAATGGGTTTAACTTGGAATATCGAATAACTTCTTTTTAGCGTACGAGATGCCAGAGCCAGCGCCAGCAGTACCCAAACGATGATGCGGCTTTTGAGGAACTGGTCCATTAACGCTGGGTAGGTAAGGGACTTACTTTATTCGTAATACGTGTGGGTAATATAATAATTAGGCTGTGTTTTGCTCAACGTTTTACCTTGCTATTGGATCCTTGTCACGGGAAGCGCAGCAAAGTGCCCCCTAGCTCCCAAAAATATATTAGAATACAAATACACCCCCAACGATAACCTTTGAGATAGTTATCACACCGAGTCCTGAATTTTACATTTGCTTCATCGCATTTTTTTTTGGTGGGGAGGGGGGCGTCTTGGGAGAGTTCTGGCTGCGCCATTTCTCGCCACGTAGGTTTATGGATAACAAATGCGATGCATGAGTGTACCCTTATAGCGCCTATGACGACAATATCTCCCTGGCTTTAGAACAGCCAGCCCTGACAGTACCACTACCACTATACTGCTCCTCTCTGATGGCCTTCCAAGATCCTACGCATATCCACGCACCTAGGCACTACACCCTCGTACAGGATACACTTTTATTTTTGCAATAAAACGCGGTGCCTGTTCATCACCGCCTTACGACGGCGTCTGCTTCCTGTATAATGTCATACTGGGTTAATTACGTATGAGCAAGAAATCCCTCCTTGTGAAAATTATTTAGAGGAGGCCCTGTGTCGTTGGGCATATAGGTGGGTAACTAGGTAAATATCAAGCAAATAGTGTGAATAGGTGTGGCAGCTGCAAAAGGGTAACACAGGGGCTATGGTATAGGGCAATGGCTTCCCCATTATAGGGCTATGGTAAAATATACAAATGTTTCCTAGTTACACATTTGGTTAATGATTAATGGTTAATGGTATAAGCAACCTGGCATATGAGGAGAGATTGAAGAAATTTAATATGTTTTCACTTAGATATAGAAGGCTGAGAGGAGATCTCATTGAGGTCTTTAAATTCGTCCATGGTCTGGAGAAGGGATATTTTGGGGAAATGACTGAATTCAACAGAATTGATGCAATTAGTGGTTATCAATTCAAAATTAAAGTTAACCACCGCAGAACAAAGTTAGGACAGTCTTTCTTCACCAAGAGGATAGTAGAGCACTGGAACCAGCTGCCAAAAACCATTGTCAATAGCAGCACATTGAACATCTTTAAAAACGGCATAGACAATCATTTTAAGAATAGAGGGCTTGCTTTTCAGTATTCCAGGGAGGGCTGATCAACGGATTTGGTGGGCAACTGGTTGAGTGTACAGAGTGCAACCAAGAAGGGCCCTTGTGGCTTATAGTTGCGCTAATCTTTTATGTTTTTATGTTTTACTTCTTCGAGAGGTACCACCTTCCCATGGGAGACACATTCCCCCAGTGCCCCCACTTTTGTTTACGCCTCTGCACTGAGTGGGGATGAATTATGCTGCAACAGTTTTCTCTTACTTCTTCATACCCCTCTTTCCCAGCCGTAATCTTCAGTTGGCCTGTCCCATCATACTGCTACTGCCCGTGGCACTGCGCGATTCCTGCGGCGTTCGACATTAATTCAGTCAGGGTGGTTCCAAGGAAAAAGTTTTAGTGTTAGGGAAAAAAATGCTCGTGTTCATGGACAAGATTCTTCAAACTTTCAAATGAACCCGGTTTTGTGCCATTTGGATGGTATTCAAGATCGGAAATGTGTGGAAAACACTAAAGTTTGATTGCAGCGCCTACGGGAATGAACCGTTGTCCAGCCCAAATGACGTCACCTGTTTCCAAACAATATTTATGGCTACGTACCTACTTAAGTAGCGTTGACGTGATTCTGCAAGGTGCAGGCGCGTATTGCCACCTAGGTGGGTATGTACCTAACTATATGTGGTGTTTGGGGCGAGAAATATCGTTTCCGCGATTGTTGGGAAAGACTGGGCTAGGAGCTGATTTTTTTACCCGGGAAAATCTGCGTTTCGGAGGATAATTGAGGTGAAAGGTGTCGGAAAGGTTTTTTTTATATTCATTATAAATGTGTGCCGATGTGAGTACGATATCTGGGGGTTAGGAATGAATCGAGATTGAATACTCCGGCGGAGCTGGGTTGTTTTAGAATTGCGAACGCCACATAACCCGTGAATGTGAAGTACAGGTTGCAACATTCTGGCTTCTTCTGATGACAGGAAGTTTTTAATTATTTGTGAAATATGGTGGAATATGCCACTGAACACTCCATTGACATCCTGCTCCTTGAAGCATGCTTACCAAGTCTGCTTCCTTTCTAACAGTATTTTGCTATATAATTAGTGTCCATGCAACTAAACACAAAACTGGGGGCATCAGAACAGACCAAGGAAGCCAGGAAGAAGGCACTGAGAATGCTCGGGGCAATAAATAGGAATGTATCATACAGAAGTGAGGAAGTGATCAGGAAGCTTTACTGTGCATACGTCAGGCCACATTTGGAATACTGCATCCAAGCTTGGTCTCCTAGCTATGAAAAAGATTGTTGACTTTTGGAGAGAGTACAAAAGAGGGCTACAAAAATGGTTAATGGCATAAGCAACCTGGCATATGAGGAAAGATTGAAGAAATTGAATATGTTTTCACTTAGATATAGAAGGCTGAGAGGAGATCTCATCGAGGTCTTTAAATTTGTAAATGGTCTGGAGAGGGGATACCTTGGGGAAATGTTTGAATTTAACAGAAATGATGCAATTAGAGGTCATATATTCAAAATTAAAGTTAACCACAGCAGAACAAGGTTAAGGCAAACTTTCTTCACCAACAGGGTAGTGGAACACTGGAACCAGCTGCCAGAAAACATTGTCAGTAGCAGCACATTGAACATCTTTAAAAACAGCATAGACAATCATTATAAGAATATAGGGCTTGCTTTTCAGTATTACAGGGAGGGCTGATTGACAGATTTGGTGGGCAACTGGTTCAGTGTACAGAGTGCAACCAAGAAGGGCCCTTGTGGCTCATAGTTGCACTAATCTTTTATGTCTTTATGTCTTTATGATAAGGAATGGTGGTACACAAACATTTTTCAATGAAAGTTTGGTTGGTTATTGGAGTTTAGGGGTGTATCAACTACATCAGTCATACAGTGCCAGCAATGCAAGTTTTGGTAAAGGGATACCTATAATAGATGTCTCGTACAATACCAGTATAGCATATGTATTATTCTTCCTACCTTAAATATAGCTTTTCCTAAATTATGAATTTCAAAGCAAATGATGAAGGTAGTTGTAAACACCAAAACCATTGGCTCAAATTAGAGTCTGAAATACATAAAAACATTTTAAGGGACACTAATCCTATTGCAAATTTTGATATTCTAATGTGCTTGTTTAAACATCTCACACCTAACAAAAATGCATTATTTTTACCCTGCAGATTGGTACTTTGCTATTGTTGCACTTGAAGACAATTTTATAATACAAATATACAAGGCAATTTTTTAATATCTATTTTACCTCCATGAAGGAGGCAAAGGGATTGGTCCAGGCTATAAAGTATGGTAAACAACTTGAAATGAACCAGCAATGGAAAAGTTTGTGCCAAAATACACTGGGAGGGCAAAATCTACACTTTAATTTTGCAATCTTCAAATATTACCCCCACACTTTCTTTACATCAGCAAGGTACCTATGTCACCATCAGCTGACTGCCAGTAAACTGTTGATATCATCATTTTTTTAAAACCTCTAACTGGGTGCACTGAATGAACCCAGGGGCATTACATGTTATTGGAGGACATGGTAAATTTTGATTATTTGGGAACTGTTTTTGAATGCCATGTTTTTGAATATGAAAATAATGATGTAACCACTCATTTTCTCTTCAAATGATTACTTTTCATTTGGCAAAGAAATACACTCATAATTTTCAATATGAATATAGCCCATCACATATAATTATCCATACCTGGTGTGTCAGATGTGATAGGAGGAAATTCAACAATTTATGCACTGGATCTATTTACTCTCACATCAAAATTGTTATGTTTCTGGCTTAACTCAATATTTATTCATCATTCATGAATTTGTCATTTATTCATGAGGTCATCAATTGTATCAACAGCTTTTGCCTTAAAAGTAATCACTTGCCAAGTAAATCAATGGTGACATCATCTTCACCACATAAAAAACATTGTATTCAATACAAAATTTTGATGCATTTATCTTTATCTCCAAATTTCCCCATTACACTTGGTTAAGTTATGTTAGGTTATCCTACTGAACAGCTGATGGTGACTTGGATACCTTGCTGATAGAAAGTGTGAGTGATAATAATTGAATAATTCACAAATTACCTTTAACAAAAAATTTACTGGTAGTTTACAATATACTAATCAATTAAAACTCATTGAAGTTGGGTTGGTTTATTGTAGATTTACATAGACTCCACACCACATCCAACATTCATAGGCATGGGTCTTATTATATCATGCATAATGTGCAGCTGTTGGTTTTATCAATAGTTCAAAATAGGTACCCGGTCATTATGAAAGAGCTCTACTATCTTTATCTGCATTGGGCAACTGCACATCCTGACACTAGTGTTATGAGTGCAAAATGACCAATGGATTTGATTCACCCTAAAGCTAAAATCCACTACCACCACCATCTCATCCAGACATACATTAACTGGTAAACTTAGCATTTTTCCATGAAATTGCATTGCATTAAAGATGTTGGTAACATGTTTTTTAACATGATTGAATTGATTTGACCACACATGTCCTAAGCATGCTTTCAGTTGGCCAGCAAAGCAATACCAAAAAGAGGGCTTTGAGTGGGGCAATGTATGATGACAAATTATTTAAAAGAAAACCTAGCCTAGTGTTGCCTGGCCAAGCCCAACAGCATAACTTTCTTTCTGAGAATGTCTATAATTAATAAAATATAGTTAACTGATTTTATTTTTAGTTCAAGAAAAACCTAAGCCAAAAACCCTATTGTGTCATCCTGTTTTAATAAGTAACAATGTGTAAATTGCCTACCTCATATCCATCCTGAAGTGCAATAATACCTCTTGCCCTGTATCAAGATTAGCTATCCCATGTTGAGCAACAAACTGCAATACCAACATAATAAAAAGCCATGTTCAATCATGCATTGTTTGCTAGCAAGACTGGTATATGTTTACTGATGCACCAACAATGAACTGTGCAACACATAGGGTACATGAATCAAATATTATCACATGAAAATGCCCAATTGGAATGAAACAGCCCTTCAACCAATAGGACCACCATGCCCTGGATATCCAAAAGCTAGTTTTGGAAAACACAACCAAGAAAGATTACTATAGTTATCCATGGTTGGGGAAATTAGCTGTTCCTGCATTTTTGCCATCCAGAACATTATCCTCTCCAGAAAATGTTCAATCATTTTTTTGGAGGTTGAATGGAACTGCTTGGAAATGAACTGCTATGTGATGAAGTGCTCAAGATTCACTGTTGAATGCAGGCTAATTCTGTTTACACAGGTTTGACAAATATACTACTTGAATTTGATCTGAAAGAAAAGTGTAAAAAATGTAAATGAAATAAAGTGTACATTTTGTATCCTGTATTATTGCCAGCTGTAAACAAATGGTGTTGGTACATGGATGTTTTTGTTGCACTTGATTACAACTTCCAGGTATGCTGCAGTCAACATGTTTGTGATGAATAAGAATGCATCAGCCATCTGTCAGCCAAACTTCACAATGGGACTCATCTTGATGAGATCTTGAACAAGCAGGATATTGAGTGAGGCATACCTGGACATGCACTAAGCTTGCTCATGCATACAGTGGGCAGCTCTAGCATGTACATAGGAATACAAACATGCATCCTGGACATGTGGTTGCAGGAGCAGGAAAAAAGTCATGGGATGAGGGAGGAAAATGAATACAAGGGGTCATCATTGTTTGTGTAATTTATGCTCGGTGAGCTGCATTTTTGCCATAATTTTCCAACCAAATTCATGTTTTATCTACCATGTTTAGAACCTACACATTTTCTTCTGTTGTTAGATGTTGGCATTTATTCTATTTATGCCTGTGCATTTTTCAAATATGATCACCACTTCATTCAGTTTGTATGTCCACATTGGTCTTCCTTGAATAATGTCTAAGGTAATGCAATCAGTGGCAATGAAGCATTTTAGTTGAAGGTTGGATGCAAAAGTTGCATGTGAATTAGGCACCTTCCTTGCAATAGGTGGAATGATATTGATAAATGGTGTCATATAATTGGTTATGTGCAAGTGGTGCCCCTGGCAACATTTGACAAAAATTGACAGTTTTCATAAAATTTGAAACATAGGACACCCCTGTAGGGGCTCTGAAAATTACATGCACTGCAGGGGGAGGGTGGATTCTGCCCCCTAAGAGTTTGGCTCCTATTCAAGCCTGGGGGATGGCATTTGCATGGTGGATTGGTATGGTAATTAACTATTGTATACAAATTGCATGACCTTAGGTCAATATCTTCAAGGTCAAATGAGGTTAAAGTGTTAAAATGCTCCGGTTTTGCGTGGCTTGTCATTGCTATGGATCGCTGTGATTGTGTTCAAATGCTCCAAAATGGACATCAATGATGTTTTGAACATTACTAATGATGCAATACAGATGCTAGACCCATAATTTGACCTCAGATCACCTATATAGGAGCACTTTATCAGGTTATTGCCTGCTCCAGTTACCGGAGCCGGGCAGCCCGCCCGACGGCTCCGTTCGGGCGACTCGGGCGCAATCGGCCTGACAAAGAAATGAGTGAAGCACATGAATAACGTATGGAAATGCTTAGGCACACAATATCAGGCAGCAGCTTTCAGGGGGACGAGTGGCCTAGGAGTAAATTGCTCGTCTCACAATCGAAAGGTTGTGAGGTTCGAGTCTCACCTGTCGCTACTCTTCGCCCGCGACCGATCGGCGTGAGAGATTGGCGACGCTACATGACTCAACGGTCGATGTGTCGTAAAACCAATAACCAACCAGTAACTTTCAAGATGTGTAAGGAGTAACATGCAAAGTGACATAAATCGCATGACAGTCATTTGCATTTATGGAAACATTCCAGTCGATCAAGTTTGATGCTATTAACCTGTCCTGAACTTGACCTCACTTGATCTCGGTGACCTAACATGATTTAAACTATATAGCATAACAATATACATCAAACAAGTCGTTAGTGTTGCCAATAACACTTCTCCGTTGCTAATATACGGGAAGCGCATCGGCGCCGTTTTTTGTGGTCTGACGCGGCGGTTTTTTTTTACTTTAACGGCCAAAACTATAAAAATAATCGGCTGATTTTCTTGTTTTTTTTCTTGCTTTGAACAACGCGCCTGTAATTTTTAAGTAGGTACACAAACAAGGACATGTATCGACCGGTAAAATCTGGAGTTATGTACGAAAAACCGGAGGGGTGGGCGGATTTCGCCCCCCTCCCCTCCAGGGTGCTTGTTAATATTCATGGACAGATGTAGCAGCAGCAGCCATTGATATGGCTGCTGCGAGTAAGGGGAATGCATTCCCAGGGGAGGAGTAGTCTGGGGGTAAGTTTCCCATCTGACAATCAAAAGATTGTGGGTTTGAGCACCAACCGCCACTCCTCTTTCGCCCGCGGCCAATCGGCGTGAAAGATTGGCGCTGCTACACGACTGAGCAGTCGATGTGTAGTAAAACCAATAACGAACCAGGGAATGCATCAACATAAATTCCTTAAATTTGGTATGCATAGGTGCTCCACACAAAAAATCAATCTAAAAGGCCTCTCAACTCCTGCCCCATTCTGTTCAAAATCCGTGGCAAGGCTAATAGTTTTGACAACTTGAATGAGTGTGATGGAAGTGTAAAGCTACCTGAAAACTATTAACTGACTTTTGTTTGGGGGGGGGGGAGGCAGGCATGTAGCCTGCCTCCCCCGTGGTGAAATTTTTGTCATCAGAGCACTTATGGGTTATGACAGGAGCACTGCTTACTGGTAAACACATCAGGTGCACTTCTGACATCACCATTATCAAATAGTCAACAAATATTATGGAAAGTACTTAATCAACAGGCAATTTACATATACATTTTAAAACATCAGTTGGCTTTCTGACAGCATCCTACCCTTCATTGTACAATACAAATGCAGTATGCTGGGCCCATGCATGCAAACCAAGGGGAGGGGCAGGTAGAACACTCCCCCAAATCTGGGAAAGCTGCAAGCAAAGTTGAGATGAGATAATTTGCTTGAAATATGGTTTAATAAGATAATATACATCAATTTATCATGTAAACTAGTGTTACCGTACCGCGGCCCACCGGCGAAACAGTGTGGGCGGCGCCATTAGCCGTGAATGCATAAAGTGCGTCGTAAACCACCGAATAATCAAACAACAAATAGTGTTATTGTACATATTGCAAATTACAGGTTAAATATGAGTTGTTTTAAATCAACATTATGTTGTAGGTAAATCCGATTTGCCACTCATTGCAGAATATATCAGTAAAACTTAGCATTCAACAAAACAAAAAGTATTCTGTACAGTGCTAATATAATATAAAGTACCTCTAATAAACCATGCCAGTTATTTTGCATGACCAGGTAAAAATGCTAGTGGGCGTCTGATGTCTATGAAGTATTTACTCTTGTACTTGATCTATTCTCAGCATAATCAAAACAGGTAATGGCATAGGGATATGGGTGTGATGATCATTAGTGGGAAAATATGACTATTTGTATCTACATCCTCTACTAATGTGTATTGGTTTGAAACTCAGCTAAGTAATTTCCCCCCTTCAATGCTATCAACATTTTCGCATGATTATGTCACCTGAAATTCTTGATTTGTGCTTACTGACATATTGGCACATTTTTTTTCCAGATATCCCTTCTGAGATTAGTCTTATTCAGAAAGCCTTGGTGCACTTTCTGGTGACGTTAAGTGTGTTGTGAGCTGACACAGGCCGTTTAAATTATGGACTAAGGCTACTATGTCCATCTGTTGCTTTGAACTGCTGTAATTTTTGTTTTTTGGTGAAATATTCCTCTGCTGAATGTCAGTGAAGCAAATAGGGCAAGCTTATGTTGTTTTTTTCCAAGGCTACCAACTGTAAATGGTCAAGTAATGGGTAGGTATGAGGTAAGTGTGCTTGATTGGTGGAAGAGTAGGCCATATATACATTTGGTTTTTCCATTAAGCTATTTTTGCCATTTTCAGCCGTCCAATCTTAAACCTGTTTCATACCGCGCCTTTTCAAGGTTTTACGAATGTCGGACGTCAGTAAACCGTCCGTAAAATCGCCGAATACCATCCGTTGTGGTCTGGTACGGTGTGTAAAGACAGTTCTGGCTGGCTCTGACACAGCACTTTACGTCCGTCTGAAGTACGTTTGTTGGTAGTTCAGTTGGTTAGAGTGCCGGCCTGCACTGATCTCCCCTGTCCTGGTAAGACAGGGTCCGAGCCGCTTCGCGTGCTCGCATTCAGCAACCGGCTGGGAGGATCAGTTGGCAACTGGCCTGATAAGGCCGCGAATGAGTTACCAGGGCTGCCGTGTTGGTGCATCGCCGACACGTTAAACTCTTGGTCAAATTCTGCCATTGAACTGGAATTCATTGATTGGATAGGGGGCCGGGGTTCACACAAGTTCTGTTTGACAATAGGGCCCTGGTTCTTAAAGCCACCCCAGCAAGAACCTGGACTAAATTTCTTTTAAACACAAAAGTCAAAAAGTAGGCATTTTTTGTACATGGGAGCCACCAATGCACCTTCGACGTCCATTGAGGAAATAGCTGGATGAAGTGCTTCCATGTAGGTATTGAGCATCATACACCCCAATGATTTTCGGAAGTTGACAACCCTGGTGGCTGTTAGGTATAATTGATAGCAAAGATGGGCACAATTTATTCATAAATAACTCCAATAATAAAATAACTAGTGATGCTGCAGGAATCCAAAGGCAGTTGCCATCCAGTGTATCTACCCTTCTCTTCTGTGTTCCATGTACCCTCTCAAAAAGAAGATTTTTGCAGTGCAATTGACATGACTGCGCTAGAAACGCGTAATTGACGTCCATCAGGATGGAATGGAATGGAGTGCCCGCGATTCTCGACTCTCATTCCGTTCGAAACTGACGCGAGAAGCCCGTAAAATCTGAGGCAGGTACAGTTTGTAACGAGCGTCCAGTGTGCCACCCCAGTTCTGTGGTGTTGCTGAACGTGTGATACAATCTGCATCCTTTATTCCGTTTTCTTTTCTGTGTAAAGTGCCTCGCTACGTCGCTGTTCCAGTTACAAAATAAACGTTCTAGTTGGGAACAGTTCGGGAAAGTCACGTCACAATGTGCCACCACTAAACATCCCATGGAAGCATAAGATCAAGAAGCAAGTTCTTGGTTTTGAGCAAAGTGACCATGTGTCTCCATATATTATGTTGTTTAAATTTGTTGAGATGAAGCTCATTGTGCTGTGCTGGGAGCCCCTACTCCGCACGTGGATAAGCAAAGCAACGTTGTTCTGTTTTTTAATTGTAGCAGTCAGAAAATCGCATGGCATGTTCGGAATAACTAATGTGAAAGTGTGAAGATCAGTTCGTAATCTCTTGGAATTTCTTACATTTTTCTCCTCCCTTGCTGATGTGATTCCATGATATTCTGGTACGGAAGAAAACAGAAGGAATCAATTTTGCTTTCTTCCTCGAAAAAGATGGAATCGACTTCTGGGACTTGTTTTGGTAAAGAGCAGGTCCATATCTACCAAGCGATAGATACGGATTGCATAACTGGAAACCAAGCCATGGCGGGATGACGGGACTTACGAATTGGGAGACCAAATTGAAGCTATGGGGCTGAAAATACGAAATACTCCAGTGTTCGTCAGCTATGACGAGTGCACGTCAGGTGCCCCACCCGGGCGGCTAGGAGCATACTGCTTAACCAATGTCCTCAAAGCGTAGTTCCTGGGTGGCAAAGTCCAGAAGAATGTCCGTGCCGCCGTGGTTGCAGGCTCGCTGACCATGCGCCTGTCCGCCCCCCCCCCCGTGGCCGTCGGCACGCTCACCACGCTGATCACACTGTAGACATTCAGGCCAATGTGTCAGCAAAGGGACCTAAGGCTCCTCCTCAGTCCCAGTATCTCGCAAGTGAACGTTATATAGCTACAACTGATATACTCTAAAGCTCAGTTAATCAACCCGCTGACTTAATCATCGCCGAAAATCGAGGTTTGCTAAGTCGACCCAATGCTCGGTTATCTTCGATGTGACCTGTTGCATTACGGCGCATGCCCTGTTCAGAAGCTATTGCTGTCTTTAGCTCCCCATATGTAGTGTTTGGAGTTTGATCCATCACATTGGCACTGGTTACATGTATGTGTTGGAGTTTCGGCCGTCCGACGCCCCCATCCCCTACCTCCGAGCAAATAAAAGTGTCAGCGATGCCCCCGAAAATACTAGGCTAAATTTTGACGCACACTTTAAAGGAAAAAAGTATTATGTGGTTACTTGATATCTAGACATTATCTAGACATCAACATCAACGCGTTTAATGAAGTTATTCTGTTCACTTGGTGTGGTATGTAGTGGTTTGCCATCTAATATTGGCTTGTGTTTCAGGCTAACATCGCAGCCCAGCGTGCTGCGTGATGGCAAAGCGCGGCGCAGATGAGGGCGTCGGTGGAGAGCCGCCGCCCAAAAAGGTGCTCTTCGAGCAGATAAAAATCGGACCGGTGTCCACCCTGGAGGAGATTGACACGAAGACTCTTCATTTCCAGAACAAGAAGTTGGCTGAGGTGAGCTTGAGCCATCGAAATGTACGAACGGGCGCCATCACAACTGAAGCTGTTAGTTGGTGTTTGAGAAAGTATGCATATATATATATATATATATATATATATATATATATATATATATATATATATATATATATATATATATATATTAGGGTGTTTAAAAATTAAAAGTTTCGAACTATAACAGCGTCATCTGTCTTTCGGTGATGTTGGATGACGATACACCAAATATATAATTTCGTTCGAATTGAAGAACATTTCGGAGTCCTGTAATTCCATCAAAATTTATCCTGTGTAACCGGCTGGCACCTCGTTGGAATCTAGCCGCTGGCGTTTCACAAAAGTTTTGCGCTGCGAATAAGGTTTTTTATTAAATTAAAAAACATCGAGACTTCAGGTTACAAAATATAGTGGAACAACCTTTTGTCAGTCAAGATGGACCTCTTAATTTGACTTTATTGTATGCGAGTCGTTGACACGAAATTCTAACTGCTGAGGAATGCTTCCCGTTTTCCGATTCCTGACTTCACTCGTGCACTGAACAACGTAGAAACGCGTTGCAAAATGTGACAAGTAAAATAGATAGATAAACTATGGGAGGGAGTGTCAGCTGATGTACTTGCGCAATTTGGAGTTCAGACCGGGTTCAGGAGTGGAAACGGCAATTGGCCTCGACGTCCTGCAACAAACACTGCTTTTCGGCCTTGTTCTTCGTCAGGAGAGAATTAAAGTCAGATATCAGTTTGATCCCGCGTTCCGTTCCGTCGCCCAGGCGGGGATCGCGCCCAGTGCCTTCGCCGTCCACCGTGCGTGATGTGACGCACCTGGTCGCCGGAGTGTACCTGACACTTGGCCGGTGGCCTACACTCCCGGCAGCCGTCCCGCACTCATCCCCCCGCCTTCAGCACATCCGCCGTCGCCACGCAGCACTCTTTCAGATGGCCGAGGTGTGCATCCTGTAAAATCTCCGCTTGCGTAGGGACCATGCACAGTCACTTGTCTCGGAACCGCTTCAAGAGCGCTATCATCGATCCTGACGACGTGCTCATATCGGATTTGAATGCGGAGGCCAGCACGAGGTCCAGGGTGTGGTGGCGACACGCCAGGTGGAGCGGTGGCCGATAGAACGTTTCATCCAACAAGATGCAACACCCCCGGTTGATAACACGCTATGATAGCAGCACCGTAGGTTGATAATAATTCAGGTATGGGCGCAAAATGTCGACGCCCCCCCTAAACTCTAATCTGCCACCAAAATGCAACACCCGAACTAGACTCCAGTGTTCGACGCAGTCGTGTCGAAACGAGAGCACAGCAACTCGCTTCCCCAGCCCCCATTACACGAGTACCTCTGTCCCGACTCAACGTTAATGTTCGGCGTGAGCTTGTCGTCTCAGTGCAAAACAGGGACTGCGTCGACGGCTTCCACCTCCTTGACGAGCACCGTCAGATAAGTAATTTCCAAGTCGTATAGGAACTTAAGTATAATTTATTTTTATAAAAGAGGAAATTATTACGACTTCTTCAGTAAAGCCCTAACTCGTAATGCATGCCTAGCATATTAGTATTTTTCAAGCCATCTGCATATTCCTTACCTTAATTCGTTTGACAGGCCAGGCGGTGATGGCGAAGACACCTCCTCCTCCGACGACGTCGAAGAGCCACTCAATCGAGCAATCGCAGTCGCTGACGATTTCCGCCATCGTTCATTGTCCATCTCCACCTGCTCCTCTTTTTCAGCTCGCTTTATCATCTCTCACCAGGTCATCGACGACCTTGCCCATCACCATCTTTTCCTCACGCCGTTGGTCGACGAGGAACTCACGGTCCTCCTCAATCGTGATCATCTTCAACTTACCGTGATGGGAGATGCCGGATAGACTTGACAGCTCTCCCTCCAGCATGGCGGTGAACACGAGATCCCCATCCGACTTGCGCTGCTTGGACCTCATTATTGTCTCGTACAATCGGGGCAAATAACTTGCGGGTTGCATGTTTTATGTCACAAAGAGTAGTTTGCTCGACTATTTAGCCATCTGACGTCTCAAATACTCGAAACATTGATTTGTATTGCAAAAACATTTTTGTGAAGTGTCGACGCCGAAATTCGAACGAAGTGCCAGTCCTTTACATAGGAGAAACTATTACGCACTTGCGAGATCCTTAAATACTCTTTCATTCGAATACAAATTTTTATTTGGAGTTTCCTCGTCAAGCGTCACTAACCGATAGATGATCCCGTTGAAATAGTCGTGTTTGAAATGTCCCTGCATTAAATGAAGCATATGTATGCACATATCATATCTGTCTAAGTATGGAAATGTCAATCGAGTTTCGTCGTTTGTCATACATAGGCTGTTTCCAGCTTATGGGAGTTTTATGCTCTCTAACCCAAGAAAGAAAACACTTCTGGAGGAAAAAAAGTACAATTAAGTATTGAAATGAACAATGTTTGGTTTTTCAGCGTCTGAAGCGACATCATCGCGCTGACCAGGAGCTGCGGGGCCGCATCGACCAGCTGGAGAAGCGCCAGATCCAGGACGATGCCGTGCTCAACATCATCAACCGCTACTGGAACCAGCTCAACGAAGATGTGCGCGTGCTGCTGCAGAGATTTGACGCCGAGACCAGCGACGAGTTCGAGAGCAAAAGTTAGTCGTTCGTTGCCGGTGCCAGATTCCAGTTTGTCCTGTAATGTTCGGTATTCAGATGTCAGATTCTGATCCGTTGAGCCATTTCAAGTACAAACATTTCAAGCGGTGTTAGCAGTTTGTACCAACAAACCTGTTTTTACTACTTTTACCAGTGGCACAAATCAACACGACAAGAACTGGCTTGCCGGTTTTCACCAGTAGGAGTCCTGCAAATGTTTTCCTTAATCTTTTTCAGACATAACACATTCTGTTTGTACATCTAGAAGTGTGTCAGGTATCACACAACGTGTAAAATATCTAGAAACATGCACATACAATGCATAGAAACATGGAACATTGGTCATGAAAATGTCACGGTAAGTGCAAACATGGCACCAATTTTCGCTTGTTCTTTACCAGTTCTTCAGTCAGTGTAGAAACATATGCATACAATACATAGAAACAGGGAACATGAGACATTTATTTTTTTTTTTTTTTTTTTTTTTTTTTTTTTTTTTTTTTTTTTTTTTTTTTTTTTTTTTTTTTCTATTTTTTTATTTTTTTTTTAATTTTTTTTTTTTTTTTTTTTTTTTTTTTTTTTTTTTTTTTTTTTTATATTTCCTTAAAAAATTTTAAAATTTATTTCTTTCTTTTCTTCCACCTATAAAAACAATTTTTAACCCTGCATTAAGTGTCACAGGAAGTGCAAACATGGCACCAATTTTCACTTGTTCCTTTCCAGTACTATCGGGTTCTACCGGTAAAACTGATCGACATGACAAACACTTTTTTTCGGTAAAAACTCCAGGCCTGATGTGAAGCAAGCCATTCACCATTACTTGTACTACTAGATGTATATCTTGTTTTGCATATATGAAAGTCTGACACTGCAACCAGTGCAGCCTGATGCCCAACGTACAACTTTCACAGGTACCACGCTGAACTCCGAGCCGCCCGGTTTTGAACATCGTAAAGCATTTTCGCTGACGCGTGTGGTTGGCGACAGACGAGAACGAGGCGACCACATCGTTCCTGACGCAGCTGTCCACCTGGGACAAGCAGGAGCTGGATGAGAAGCTGGCTCGGCGCGTGCAGGTGTCCAAGCGGGCCGTGGCTAAAATCCTGCAGGCGTTCGACCGCGCCGTCCAGCGGAACGAGAGGATCACTCTGGCGCTCAAGGGCGAGCTCAGTGACAGCGGTGCGTACTGTCAGCGAGCCTGGCTGTGTCAACATAACATAACCTAACTTAACTTAACACGCGCCTTGGAGGGCCTCGGAAAATTACGCGCACTGGAGGGGGCGGATTCCGCCCCCCCTAATATCTCGGCTCTTACTGAGGCTAGAGCAACGAAATTCGCAGGGTGGATCGGCACGGTAGTGAACTCTATTGTGTACAAATGTCATGACCTTAGGCCAATATCTTCAAGGTCAAATGAGGAAAAATACCCAAAAAATCTGGTTTTGCATGGATTGGCTTGTCAGTGTTACGGATCGCTGTGATTGTGTTTAAATGCTCCAAAATTGGCATTAATGATGTTCTGGACATTACTAATGATGCAATACAGATGCCAGATCCGCCATTTGACCTCAGGTCATCTATATAGGAGCACTTTAGCAGGTAATTATCTGCTCCAGTTACTGCAACTGGGCTGCCCACCCGACTGCTCCATTGGGCGGTTGGGCATAATCGGCTTCGCGAGGAAAGGAGTGAAATACAAGAATAAAGTATGGAAAATCTTAGGCACACAATGACAAACAGTACATTTCGGGACGTGTAGGGAGTAACATGTAAAGTGGCATCAATCGCATGACAGTCATTTGCATTTTTGACAACATTCCAGTTGGCCAAGTTTGGTTCTATTAGCCTGTTATGAACTTGACCTGACTTGACCTCGGCGACCTAACATGACTTAAATTATATAGCATAATAAAATGCATCAAACAAGTCTCTAGTGTTGTCAAGAACAGTTCCTTTTGCCAATATACGGGAAGCGCACCAGCGCCGATTTTTGTGTTCTGGTGCTGCGAATTGTTTTTATTTTAACGGCCCTTAACTTGAAAAGTTCTCGGCCAATTTTCATTTTTCTTACTTTAAACAATGCACTGATCATTTCTAAGTAGGTACACACAAAATAGTGTATATCGGCCGGTACAATATGGAGTTACGTACGAAAAATAGGAGTGGTGGGCGTATTTCGCTATCCCCTCTCCAGAGCGTGTGTTAGCCTGTCATAGACTTGACCTAACTTGACCTCGGTGACCTGACATGACTTTAAACAATATAGCATAACAATGTACATCAGGCAAGTCCATAACATATAGTATAACATATATCATAACAAGTACATCATCAAGAGGATAATTATCCGGAAGGATAATGCTCTTTATGAGAACAATCCACTACAAGGTTGTTGTTTCAATCATTTTCTGAACCACAAATTCACTGCTTAAGGTTGTTTCTGGAGAACTTCCGTGGAGCCATTTCATCTGATCTGGAGAACACAAGGTATATTCTAACTGCCACTTATAAGGACAGTCATTTGGTAGCTTATATAGAAGACAAGCCACTTTCCACGTGGTCCATTGGAAAATGCGTATTAAGCTCACGACCTCAATTCCCTGGGCAACTATACTAGATTAGCTGGAAGTCATAATAAATATAGTTATAATTGTGTGGTGCAGCTGGACTTGTTCGATCCCAATAACAAGCATGCTTTTGCGAAATTACTTAGACAGCCTACTTTGTTTTCGGCCATTGTTGAGGTTATCTAATATTGAACACAACACTGACTCGAAAATATATTTATCAACACCCAGCACCATCAGTAAGTGAATGAAAGATTCCAAATGATAACGCATCCCTCCATCGTTAACCAGGTCCAGATTAGGCTTCCATCACTTAGGGTGGGGATGTGCTGATGTCCTAGGATCCTTCATGAGAGTGATGTTTTATATGAAATTGCTAGGTAGGAATTGCTAGCTGGCATTATGAAATGTGGAATGCTAAGCACACAACTGATTGCAAATAAGTGATATCCTGTCGCATCTTATGCATATCAATTCACGAAGGTAAGATGACGTTCACGCGAGGTCAAAGCTAAACTCTATGAAGTGTACATTTCCATGGAAATATTGGACCTTCCAGACACCATTTGTTGGTGTCATAGGAATTATCTGCAAACAAACTCTGTGTGTCATGAAGGTGTATGTTCGGGATCCCAATTGGTTGCCTGTTGGGGATACCTTCATAATATACATATATATAGATATATACATGTATATGTATATATATATATGTATATATGTACACACACACATATGTATATATATATATATATATATATATATATATATATATATATATATATATATATATATATATATATATATATGTACATATATACATATGTACATATATATACATGATTAATTTATATTACGTGACGCAATTTGGGGTGTCGGTAGATCGGTGGTTAAGCTGAATGTCACTGCTAATTTTCACTGCTAAAAATCATACCCGCCGGTAAACGTCAAAGCTTGTCAGCTTTCGGACAAGCAGCTGACACAGCTCCCTCTTTGTGTCATCCATATGATCAGCTGGGAGAGGAATGGCCAGGCTTTATTGCTGTTTGTTTGCTCGACTTCTTTGAAGTGTATTTTAACCTGTCATGCGATATAATAAGATGAAATAGTTTTTTAATAGCTCCGATATGGATGCACACATACACGGGGGATGGGTAGTCTAGGGATAAGTCGCCCGTCTCACAATCGAAAGATCGTGAGTTCGAGTCTCACCTATCGCTATTCTTCGCCCGTGGCTAGTCGACGTGAGAGATTGCCGACGCTACATGACTTAACGGTCGATGTGTCATAAAACCAATAACCAAACATGTACATACCCAAAATATATTCGTGTATTATTTGATATATTATTTATGTATTTTCGTTTGCATCATAAGCGTATGGGGAAGTCGGCCGAGTCTGATTCAGAGCCAGGCCTGGTGTTGGTGAGCTCAGATACTGATGTATGTGTGGTGATGTGATGACTGGGTGTTGTTTCAGAAGAGCCGCCCAGTCTGGACGCTGAGATTAAGCAGATGAACGTGTCACTGCAGAAGGAGAACGCCAACCTGCACGCGCTGAATGCTGCCCTGCATGAGAAGCACCACATCATGTCGCTGAAGGTGCTGTACGCAGTTGTTGGAATGAATCTGACGTGCCATATTGACGCTTGTGACGTGTATGGAGTGTGCTTCCTCGACTGGTTCCCTCTGGGTTGCGTTTTGCTTGGTCGAAATGTTGTTCCATGTTCGATTCATGTAGGTGGGAATTCGTTGAGTTGTATGCCAGCACTTGCCACATGGTTAGAATATGTGGTGTACACAAACGGGGAGTTTCGTTCTGATTAAATGCTTGTTACCCGCTTTTACAATGAGACATAAACATTCAGCATCGATGTTCGTTCATGGGCGCCGGGGTTGTTACACGTCGTGTTTTTACTCGATTAAAAAATTTGCTTATCCACTTATTGTATTTTTATGCGTGAACTATATGACGGCAGATGTATAATTATAAGATATATATCGCAAGCTTTGCTTTGTTGAATGTTGTTGCTGTTAAACTTCACTGTTACGTCATTGTGGAACGCAGAAATGCGTCTTACGCCGCCTCCTCACTGATGACTTACACTCAGTATTGGTGCAGCACTCGGTTGCCGTCATTTCGGGTCTCTAGGGAGACTTCCATGTACATTTATAGTGGCAGACAACTTTCTGGCGGGACTTAAAGCCAGAGGGGATGTCTCCAGATGCGAACCTCAAGTATTTTCGCCGAGATGATATGGATGCACAGGGTTTGCTTGTGGCCTTGTGTCAGGATGGCAAGTGGGCTGTGGGTGACTATGTGTGGGCTGCCACCCTTGCATGAGTGTGGGGAACCTGCCCCACACTCATGCTGGAGCTAGCTTTGCATATATGCAAGCCACACCTTTCCAGAGCTTTAGGATAATTGATATCTTTCATGGGATCCCATCGTCAGTCACTGGTCAATGTCTTTCTGGAAGCCCGTTTACTTCCTGTTAGCCAGTATTCAACAAGGCTATGTTAAAAAGCTACCCAACTGAACCAGAAATTGAATTGATCAGAAGTATACCTATAGAGTGTGAACGAAGAACAAAGCTCTACCCCGGTGGGAAACATCGCTCGATACCCTACTTGTGTTGTGGGAGTGACCAATGAATACCTTTTCGAGGGCAGTGTTTGTGGTGTTTTTACAAATTGGTACAAAACGTGAATACCAATGCCCAGCTTTTTCTCTGCTACTTTAGCGCCGTCATTTTACCGGCAAATTCTGATCCACAGCACCGTCCAATATCGTTCCCGGCTCATGTTCTACCGTGACGTCACGAAAAATCACATAAATACCCATATAACCGACAATAATTGGGTTTAATTGATTTGTTCCATTTCTAGTGGCAATAATGGGATTCCATTAAAAAAGGCCCAAGTGAGAAGTGAACCAGGGCTTTGTGTTAGGTGACATGCACCCACTCCATTATGATGGGGTGACAATATATGCATGGCATTTTTCATCAGTTGTATTATACAGGATCAGTGAGGATTTGCAGGAGTTTGTATGCAACATTTTTTTATTTACTGATTGTTTTGCATTCTTTTCTGCCTAATGCATTCTGAGACATCTCCCTCGCGCTTTATGGGTGATGGTGTGCTACGTCACAATCCGAGCTGTTCATCCTGACGGGCAATACATTCAGATTTAAGAACAGTTGATGATTTCCTTTTTGGCATGCCATGATAACGCTCAACAGTGGGTGGGCGCTAAATGACCAACCATGGTCGATGCGCCCTAAAACCACAATCACACACACACGCTCAACAGTGGGGCCGTTCTGCACAGATGTGGTAAATGAGCGCTAAATGACCTACACAGGTCGAAGCGCCCCAAAAAACCCGATCATCATCATCATCTGCACAGATGAACTTTCCTAGTCTCTGGGCCTGTCTCTGACCAGGTGGACCCGATGCAACAGACTGACCAGACCTTGCCTCGTCCGCCCTCCACAGACGGCCGAGCTGCAGGAGCGTCTGACGGCACTGCAGACGGAGAAGGACGAGCTCGGCAACCGGCACGACGACATGCAGTACGAGTGGGAGAAGACGCGCAACTACAACGAGAAGCTCGAGACTCACCTGGCCGACGCCGTCGAAAAGGTGACCGCCGCTCAGCCGGCCAGCGTGTCCGGCCCGACTCCTCGTGTCGCCTTCCACCGGTCCAGATATGCGCCACCCGTCAGGACATTGTTGTCCGGCCCGACTCCTCGTGTCGCCTTCCACCGGTCCAGATATGCGCCACCCGTCAGGGCATTGTTGTCCGACCCGACTCCTCGCGTCGTCTTGCACCGGTCCAGATATGCGCCACCCGTCAGGACATTGTTGTCCGGCCCGACTCCTCGCGTCGCCTTCCACCGGTCCAGATGTGCGCCACCCGTCAGGATATTGTTGAAGGGTGGATGTATTGATCGATTGTTTTGACCTAGGTGCACGTCAACTGCTAATGGTTGTATAGCGACCGTCAGGACATTGTTGAATGGTGGATAAATTGATTGATTGTTTTGGCTTAGATGGGTGTCAACTGTTAATGGTTGTGTAGCATCCATCAGGACACTGTTGAATGATGCACTATGAAATAACATGATGAAGTTTAGGAGAGAAACGACTTGGGTAACACCACTTCCACTTGTTGCTATCCCCGCGTTCTGGAAATATACAGGTTTGTTTCACGTGGTCCAAAATGGATGTTACACAGTGCGGCGCAGGATATGCTCCCCATGCTCTGCAGCAATGGAATTACACTGGTGGGTAGAGAGTAGGGAAATGGTTGCCTTACCCTGAGATAATACCAGGCAGCCTATTGTGTCATATCACCATGTGTGTCATCAGAGAATGTGCTGGTATAGTATAAGGAAAATATATCTGTAGAATCACAGATAGCCACCTGAGGCGTCTTTTGATGTTGATTGAGAACTGTCAGCCGACATCGCAGCTGACATCACCTGACTTTCCTCCATTCTCCCTTTCTGAGCCGACATCGCAGCTGATATCAGCTGACGTCCTTCCGTTCTCCTTGTCGGCGATAGGTGCTATGGCTGGTCAGCCGTAGCACCTAGCCAGCCATAGGCTATCGACACAGGTAGCCATAGGCATGCTGTGCCGATGTCGGCGTGTGGCACCTCTGTTATGCCGCTGACCGTGTGACCCCGTTCAGCTCAAGTTCTACGAGCAGCAGATGGAGGATCTGCGGCCGGAGGACACCAGTGGCAAGGGATCCTCGGCGCTGGCCGGCTCCGGAGTCGGCGCTCGCAGGTCGGAGAAGTCGGTCAAGATCAGCGGTTCAGTTCAGAAAAAGGTCAGTAGCGCGTCTTCGGTGCACCGGAATGTCTGATTTGTGCCCGAAACGCCAGATGGATCGAGACATAACGTCACCGAACCTACGCCATTCAGTGTTCAAATATTGACTGGCAATGTCGGTTAAGCGCCATTAGCCGTGGGTGTGCATAAGGCGAGTCGTGAATCACCCAATGTCAGTTGAGGAATGTCGGTATGGCGTTGTCTGCCGAGTGTGTGCGATGGCCCGTCTCCTCGGCACTAGCGACTCGGTGGCCTCGGGCCGCACGTCGCCCGGTGTTTGGCGGGGCGTTGCCCACGTACTGCTCCCCGATGATCTGTAACAGGTGGGATGTCTGCGCTGTCGGTGTCGCCCTGAGCGTCCCTCTGCAGCGGACTGGGGGCGCTGCTGCCGGACTGGCGAGCGGCGGTCCGACGTTTGACCGGTGTGATGCCTGTTCTGCCCGTGCCGTTCGTGGTGTTGTCGTGGTGTTGAGAGACTGCCGACGCTGGTGAGCGACTGAGACGCTGTCCACCGTGACATTGCTGTGCCACGCCGCAGATCGAGGAGCTCAACCTGGACCTGGAGGAGCAGCGTGAGCTGGCCGCCAAGCGGCTGCAGGAACTCGAGGATCTGCACCGCAAGCACAAGGATGTGCTGAAAGAGGTGGAGAAGCTCAAGATGGACGTGAGTCGCACCGTCTGCACTAAGTTATGGTTCCTTGTTGGTGGCAGTATGCCACAGGCGTCGCCTCCTCTGGGGATGTCGTGGATTTGCACCCACCAGAGTGCCCTTAGGAGAATTCCTGAATGGTGGAATGCTTGAAAATAGGGTTTATTCGCTTCGAGGCGAGGCCTTGGCAACACCCCTGCAGCATAGTGCTTGTATTGAATTTTTGTAAGCTAATAAGATCTATGCAAATCCGTCGACATTTCATTTTACAACCCAACGCCAAATACACCGTCGTGGTTATGATGCATAACGCCAGGTTTCGCCAGGCCAAGCACTAGCAAACCATATCAAAGGTTTTATAAAGGTTTTCGGTACGTTTTCATCATCGTTAGGCGTCATGAGCGGACATAATACTGGTGGCGCCGCGCTAGTGGTGGACTTCTGAAGGAACACCACCATAATGAGCTTGCTATGATGAATCTCGTATTCTAGTTTCTACAGGAAGTGCAAGTAATTTCCAATGGACAAATTTGGACAAGATTCAAGCAATATCTCTGACGATATGCAGTACCTTTTATTATCAAATAATTTCACCCTGTCACTTCGTTCTCAAAGTGAAATGGGATCAATTCCCACCAACTTCTTGTAATACAAATGTATCATACAGCTTCTGTGAACATGCTGACAATTTCCAATGTCCTTAACGAAATGAAAACCCGAAGTGCTGCATTTGAATAACATATTTAATTGCTTACATGGAGCAATTAAATGCGATAAAAGCAATTGCTCCCTATCATTTTTGCACACACTTCCAGAATTTGTGTCATATTCTCACCCTGTATTTATTTAAAATATATATGACTTGTTCTATATGAGTGAATTAATTTCCAATGGTCTTAAGAAAACTGGTATAAAATCAGCTGCTTCTGATGGCATACTTGAGCATTTTTTTTATAGACATTTCACCATTAACTTTTCATTTAAAATTTGATATCAGCATTTTGTCAGGAAACTCTCAGGCATTATTGAGGTTCTGGCAGGGCTCCATATGCGTCAAGCGCCGAATTTGCTGCTCAGAGGACCCGTAGCGCCACCGAGTGGTGGCACGGCAAAAAAAAGATAAAGGTCCGGCCTTGATCAGTACAAAGCAACATGAGCTCTGCCATGCCAAAACTGTGTAGGGGATATTCACGGTTTTAGATGCATTATTTCCATTGAACGCCATCATTGCAATGCTCTTAAACAATGTCGAAGGGGTTTGTCGGCCTCAACTCTAATTGTGGCTGAAATCATGCCGGGTACATCGCTTAACGTTCCAAATATGAAAATCTGCTTGTAGCTGTGGTGTTGGAGCCCGTTGACTTCTCGGGAATGGTTTCACGCTCGGCCAGGTCATTAGTGGCGGACGGTCGGCGGCGGGCCGCAGGCGAGCGCTAATGGTAGGTGAATACCAGAATATAATTACACATGTAAATTTCCAAAGTAACGATATTTACAATATGTAGGCGTAAGTGGCAATGGGATTTTCACCTGAAGGCAAGCCAACTCTAATAAATTCACTTTACATCATATTTTATGGAGATAAGGTTTCGCAAATCGCAACTATATTTTTCGCGCACACAACAGTGAGCATCTGGGCGCGCTGGTCGCAGGCGCTTATTTCAGAGTTCTCAAATGGCATAAGGAACCCACCTGTTTTCTTGCCTTAACTGGAGATTCCCTGTCTTGTCCGCATTACACCAGAACATTAGGTGTCTGACACCTAATGTTCTGGTGTGCATTAATAGCAATATCGCGCAGCAATATCGTGATGCATTATACTAACTGTGTGTCACGTCAGACCGACCGGAACATAGTTTATAGGGGCGATGACGCTGCCTTGAAGGCCAGTCAATACCTCTCCTTAACAACTTAGATCAAGGCTATCATTTGAAATTATGTGGGTAGGAACCACTTGATTTTCACAATTTCAGAACAGTTTTCACTTTGATATTTTTCCCTTGTCCTCAACATACTTGATATTATACTCACTACTGCATGAGGAGTGAGCTGCCTGGATGTGGACGCCAAAGAACATCACTGGGCGCTGTGTGACAAACACAGTCGATGCGCCCATAAACCCAAATAACTAACCAAATGGCCTCAGTTGTCGACGAAGTCAAAAAGCATAGCCCATCCTATCCCCCAAATGTAGTCTTGATTGTAACGTAAAGCTTAATATTTATTGTCCTGGTCCCGGTCGAAGGTTTATGCCGGGGCATTTTGTAGTTGTTCAGTGTGTCAGTCAATAGCGAACAATCGTAGTCGACGGCGAATCTCACAATGTCACCTTTCGTGAGTGATCGTTGTCTGTCTCATTTGTGTTCATGGCTCACCTCGTGTGTTCGTGACCCACTTAGTCAATGGCCGCGACTCGTCCTGTCTGTGACTGTGATCACCCTCATCTGTGACCGTGGTCCATTTCTATGATCATGACCCATTTCGTCTATGACCATGCCTCATTTCGTCTGTGGCCATGATCCTCTGGTCTTGACCAGTTTCTAGACGGCACTCAGCTGCGCAAACTGCCAGAGTCTGTAACCATGACCTGCCTCGTCTGTGACCGTGACCCATCCTTGGATGGCCTTCAGCTGCGCCAGCTGCCCGAGTCTGTGATCGTCGAGACACCCGAGTACAAGTGTCTGCAGTCACAGTTCTCGGTGCTCTACAACGAGTCAGTTCAGCTGCGGATACAGCTGGACGAGGCTAAGCACCAGCAGCAATCATGCACCAGCGCCCACCTGAGACAAATCGAACAGATGGAGGTTAGTCACCATGGCTGGACCACCCACGTTGTCGCTGAAGGTCGGGCAGAGAAGGTCGGCCACGACTCCGGGGAGCTCGAACAGATGGGCCGAAATCAAGAGCTGGTTTCCCCGCACGGAGACCGCGGTGGGCGGGTCCTCGCCGCTCTCCCGGGGACCGGGCAGATGGCGGCGTGTGCCAGGCGCAGCAGCTCATGCATTTGCTGCGAACGTCCGAGTGACCTATCACGTGGTCGAGCGTATGCATCCCTTGACATACATGTCGCGTGCTTGACATACACCTCATCACACTGCTCTCCCGTGGGTGCTGCGCGACCGTCGTCAGCCAACGTTCCCCGTGGCCTCAATGCTCTCTCCTGTACACTAAACGCCGGCCTGCCGACGTGCCCATGCTCTGTATGTAGCCATGTGCCATCCTGTCCGTGTGGGCTTCACCACACACTTTGACCATCGCCGTCCGCGCTGGCAGAGTGAAGAGCTACTTTCCCAGCGCAAGCTGCGCACCAAAGAGATCCAGCAGGAGGACGAGCTAGCGCGTGTTCGCAAGGAGTATGAGATGCTGCGAATCGAGTTCGAGCAGAACCTGGCGGCCAACGAGCAGACGGGTCCGATCAACCGCGAGATGCGCCACCTCATCACCAGCCTGCAGAACCACAACCAACAGCTCAAGGGCGAGGTGCAGAGGTACCGGCGCAAGTACAAGGAGATCAACATCGAACTATTCAAGGTGAGCCGCTCACTTCGCTGGCTGTGGGGTCTGTCGTGCCCGCTCGCTCTGTCTGCGTGCGGCGATGGGTGTGATATGGGATGGGTGGATCCTGTAGCAAGGTCCTGCTTACTTCCCGGGGAACCTGGGTTAGTCCTGCACTGCCTGACATTTGGTCAACTCGTTGAAAATTCCAAGTAACAACAACAAACACTACCTGTCTCCCGCCAAGTGTGTATGTGACGGTGTGTAAGGGAGAGGGTGGATCGTGCGAGAGGCCGTGCTAATCTCACTCTCGCCCTGGTTGAGTCCTGCACTATCTGACTGCTGCCAAGTGTGTGCGATGGTGTTTGCACACTAGACAGGGACAGATGGCTAAGCCCTGCGGAAGGCTGCGGCACGCATACGGGTGAAGCCAGGCGAGTCTTGCACTGCCTGGTCTCCGTGAGTGTGCGATGGTGTGCACAGGAGTGATAGTTGGACCCTGCGGCATACTCCAGGTCCGCCCTCTCCCTCTGGACCTGTGTGAGTACTGCACCACCTGAGTACTGGCAAATGTGTGTGATGGTGTTTAGGTGGACCCTGCGGCATACTCCAGGTCTCGCCTCTCCCTCTGGGTGCGCGTGAGTACTGCGTCGCCTGACCGCCGCTGGCGCTCGCAGGTACGGCGGGAAGTGGAGGAGCTGAACCAGGAGAAGTACCGGCGAACATCAGAGCGACAGGACTCGACCTCGTCCGACCGCGACGTCAAGGAGGAACACCACCAGCATGCACACGATACCGGTGTCAAAGACGAGGCCGACATCAAGAAGGAGGAAACGGATGGAGATCAGGTGAGCCGGTCACGTGCGATCTTCAGCGCTTCCGTCGACCTTTCATAATGGTCGTCGTTTGATGGAGATGATGCCACCCCAAGCTGTTGTCTTGCAAGCACCGGAAAATAGAACCTTGCAGTGCTCTGCCGTTGAATATGGCTAATGATGTATGCGGTGATACATGCTTATGGTATTTGTGTTGACGGATACTTAAGAAACAAATTTGGTACGAGCCGGTGCTGTTAGTTGATGTTTTTTTCGGGAAGGTTGTACTTCACGTTTGAAGAATCTTTAGTTAATGAAAAATGTTAATATATCACCAGAGTTGGGATTTTTGCCGGTGAAAACTAGTTTTCGCCCTTGAAAACCAGTAAGAAACTGGTAATTGTGGTAAAAACCGTTCGTGCCATGATTGCATTTCCCGGGATATTTTCAGCTCCAATTTCCCCCACTTCTATATGTTATACATTTTGTATGGTATACGACATCCCAGACATACAAACAGGATGACCTATATATCTTCAAAAACATTAAGCTAAGTAGCTATAGTACCCTTGCTGTTAAAAACCGTTAAAAGCAATTTTTGAGATGTCTGGTTTTAGCGGTCGAAAAGCCCCAATAAAGCAGGCTTGGTGGTAAAGACTGTGAGACCTGGATACCATTTGTAGCATGCAACAGGCTTTCTGCGCCGTATCATCGCCGCTTTATCGCAATGGCTCAGTCATTGTGATAGAGCCAATGGACGCGTCGCTCTCAGTCTTTCGAGACGCTGACCTGGTGCGTAGCCGTTTCAGTCCGATTTTCATTCGCCCGGTGTACTGGCCTGCCTGACTTAACCGAGCCTGCGTGCCTATTTCAGAGTGGTTCTCAGTCGTCCGAAGCGCAGACGGCTGGCGATCCGGACCAAAAGGACGTGAAGGATATTAAGAAGGAGGGCGGGACTCCGGTGAAGAAGGAGCAGCACAAGCACAGAGAGCTGTCCAAGCAGGAGCAGGACATGATCCGCGATCTCAAGACCCAGCTGAAGTAGGTCGACAGCGCTGAGTCCGATACTGATCAGGGCAAAGGTTTGGGGTCATTCAGCTGCGCACTTCGGTCGTCCTCTCACAGTTTTTGATATTGATCTGTGCACCTCGATGACACTTGTTTGGTGTTTGATAGATGTGTTGTTTGTTGCTCAATCAAGACCATATTTGTACTAATGGTATTGCTGTAATTGTGTGGGCTTCACTCATCAGCTTATTTCTATTGATATGATGCCTGTGGCGACAGCGGTGGCTTCGGCAATATGGGCTTCCAAACCACTTTAGAAAACGTCCAGTGAATGTTTTGTTTAATTTGCTTGAATCTAACTTCAAACAATCCGAACTTACACATTGGCCCTGGATAACGCGGTATTTTTGGCATCGATATCACCCGGGGCTTCCGGGATTAATCCATGCTCCCCAGATCTTGTTAGCTGGGGCCCTGCTTGTGCTCTTCTCGATCTGACAGGTCTGACCCCGCACCCAACATTGTTCATGGTACCCGCAGTCACTTCATGTTTGCATGCACCACCGCTCACCTTTTCGCCCAATTGATCCTCTCGCCTGATGCTCGTCTCGCCCTCCGGCTACACAGGAAGGCTCTCAACGAGCAGAAAGAAATGAAGCTGCTGCTCGACATGTACAAGGGTGTGGGGAAGGAGCAGCGGGACAAGGTGCAGCTGATGGCTGCCGACCGGAAGGCTCGTCAGGAGTGTGACGATCTGCGCATGCAGCTCAAGCGATTCCAGGTCAGTCGCCGACAGCGCTGGCTTGCAAAGGTCACCGCTGCTTCTCTTCGGTCCGCCGGTATGTGTTACATGTTCTATGCCCATCCAAGGAATGCGTTGTTGCGCGTCGGCGACTTCGTCATGCATTATTAGGACATCGTGTTAATAATGTCAGCACGTCGCTTTCGCAGTTATTGAGATTGGCAATTTGCATGAGAGTTGCATCACTAATCAGGTGAAAGCCTGTAGTGCATAGGAATGATTTTTGACAATGTGGCTCTTTAGAGCTGTTTCGGACTGTGATTCAGGAACTGGACCATTGAAATCCTGTATGTGCTGTGATTCAGGAGGCGAAGCGTGAAGAACGTAAGAAGCTGGCAGACGAGGACGCCATTCGGAAAATCCGCCAGCTGGAGGAGCTCAACCACGTGCTGCAGAAACAGATCCAGAATCAAAAACAGGCGAGTCGCAACAGTGCAGATCCAGATTGTTCGTATTTCCACAGAATATTGTATCATGTATTTGCGCCACTATCTGAATTATGTCTATCTATCGCCTGTATACCGTCAATAAGCGGAGGCTCTGGTGAATTTCCTGATATTTCGCCACATACTGTCAGGAAGCGAGTCACAACAGTGCAAATCCAGATTGTTCGTATTTCCAGAAAATATTGTATCCTGTATTTGCGACACTATCTGAATTATGTCTATATATCGCCCGCATGCCGTCAATAAGCGGAGGCTCTGGTGAATTCACCGATATTTTGCTACGTACCGTCAGGTGAGAGTGCAGTGTCAGTGCAGAGAGTGATGTGGGTATTGTATTATGTTGGTGTACGAATGTTTCTTGCACATCTGCTCCAACTACTGACCACAACTATCCTTTCTTGGTAAATATCTGTGAGTTATACCCAGACTGTCCATAAAAGCCACTGCACGTGATAAATAAATGAACAAATAGTAGGCGGAGGCTCTGGTGAATTTACCGATATTTTGCTACGTACCGCCAGGAGGCGGAGGCGCTGGTGAATGAGATGGAGGTCACCGGTCAGGCATTTGAAGACATGCAAGACCAGAACATCCGGCTTATTCAGCAGCTCCGTGAGAAAGATGATGCCAATTTCAAACTCATGTCGGAGCGCATCAAAGCGAACCAGACCCACAAGCTGGTGCTTGAGGAGAAAGACATGATGAGTGAACGGGTATGTATCACATTTTGCAGTGTTATCGACAGTAGTTTGCTCATGTGAGTGAAACCACATACCAAAATGTCTGGAACATTTGGGGAGATTCCCTTTTAATGAAATTGTGGTGCTGTCCTTTGCAAATAATAGCAAGGCAAATGCTGAAGAATATCGCTCGTTTTGATGCAATACTTGTAAGACTGTAGGATGCTGGCTTCATTGCACGTCTAGAAGGCGTGATTTGGTGGCATGTTGGATACTGAAGTAGCTAACTCAATTGGCCTTTAATTTGTACATCGAAATGGAGTATGGATGGGGGTATTATTGTCGTATTGGTTTGACGAGTTGACGATGGCACCATCATTTTTCAGCATTGGATACATATTTTGTGTCAGATTTAGTCTGTCAGCCCAATCTGGTTGCGTGTTTATGAACTGTTTTGGTTTTCTGGCAAGTGGTGTATCACTTGATGTATTGGTTTCCGAGAATATAACGAACTACGTCTGCATTGTAAATAATGGGCCTTGATTATGCTCTTGTAGTGGATGTATGTAACATGCTCTTTTCTTTGGGTTAGATGCACTCCTCTACACATTCGTTTTTCGTGAGTCTCGTTTTGTGTAGGGCAGTGTAAAATCACCCTATTTTTCAACGTGAACTGATCATTAAAAAATGTCAGTATAATTTCCGTGTAGAAAGATCTACTTTCGATCATTCTAAATGAGTGGCGAAGTTTGCTTGCTTTTTGGTGGTTCACGACGCACTTTGTGCACATTCACGGCTAATGACGCCGCCCACACTGCTTCGCATGGGCGCTGTATGACCTCTGCAGTCGATGCGCCCTAAAACCCTACTAACTAACTAATTACCCACACTGCTTCTCTGTATGACCAACGCAGTCGATGCGCCCGTAAGCCCAAATAACCAACCAACACTGCTTCGCCGGTGTACCACGGGATTGGGAAATGTCTCGAGCGGTGCGAATGTTGTACCCGGGACCTTCAGTACCCAGAGCCCAAAACATTAACCGCTCGACCCCCCCCCCCCCCCCACTGAGTGACGGAGATAGTGTGACGATGGCCCTCCGTGACGCAGGTAAAGACCCTCACCACACAAGTGGAGGCGCAGAACCAGGTGGTGCGCAGTCTGGAAGAGATGGAGCGACACATGCAGAACGATCTAGCTAATGTCAAAAAGGAACTCAGCTTTCGGCAGCAGGCTATGGAGATGCACAAACGCAAGGCCATCGAGTCCGCTCAGGCAGCTGCTGACCTCAAACTTCATCTAGGTGAGACTTTGACGATACGAAACACAAGCATGTAACTAAAAACGCAATGCTGCGTAATGCCACATGAAGTATTTCTGTCAGGCCCAATTTGGGAATTGATGTTTTATGCTGCTCAGATTCGATAGTTATATTTTGTTTTGGTGACGTTGTTCGTGTTCCTATGTAAACATATTGTTGATAAAATTCGTGGGAAGTTTTTCAACTCTGTAGTGCACTTTTCCTGATTTAAAAACTCGAAGACAACATTTGTCATTGTCATTCGTAAGCTTGATGATAGTATGGCGTTATGCTATTGCATTGTGCACATAGTTCGTAATATCACAACTTTAAAAGCACACAATGCATGTCCTTTATTTCAGAGCATGCTCATGAACATATATCTCAGTGTATTCCCACCTATGAATGTCATAGTTCACAGTGATGTGTGTGTGTAAATGGCACCGTAAGTGTTGTCACATAGTATATGAATGATGAGCAAAGCATAATGAAAGTAAGCCGTTATTTTTAATGTCGCTATACCACAATATCGCGCGTTGAATTGTGCATGCAAGTAGGTCGCCAAAGTTTACTTTTGTCCCTGAGATGCAAATATCAAGTGAGTATGACACTCTATGCAGATTTGCATCGATCGATCAGAATCAGGGACGGACCCAAGGAAGGGGATGGCAAAGGAGGCAACAACCACTACCCCAGCACCCAGAATGGCTTCCTCAATGGAAATGGTGTTCCCCTCCATGTAAAAGAAAAGCGTTGTGCCGGGAATATCCAGTGCACCTATCATCATGACTAGTGATGAAGTCATCACAGCTTCATCTCTTTGCAGTGGCATCCCCGTGACATGAGTAACCGACCATGACAGCTATATTATTTTCATCAAAACCAGACGGAACTTGTTAAGAAATTCCAGAATGAGTCGTTTCGGTACTCCGATTGTCAGTTGATAATTTAACCTGTTGCTTGCTCGGTTGTATCCAATGAGTTGTTTTCTTCACGTGTCCTGGAAATGCCGTATCACTAAGCCCCTTAGTTTTGGAGGTTGGAAAGTAGGGAGTCCTCGGCACGCTCAAGCATCCACAAAGCGAAATCCCCAACGGCACGTGTTGAAAGTTCTCGTCACCTCAGATGACCTCAATATCAAACGGTATCAAGCTTGATATTGAGTTATGCCAATATCAACTGCATTATGACATCAAGCTGCACCCATGATGCATTTTGGTGGATGGATCCGTGATGGTAGCAGCGTGCCGTGGTGGTAACAGCGTGCCTAGGGAAAGGGAGTCCTGTTGGTAACAGCGTGTCTAGGGGAAGGGAGCCGTGATGGTAGCAGCGTACCCAGGCGAAATGCTTATAATTCCAGGGCATTCCGAATGGTTTATGGTTGCAAATTACCATTGAAACACTATCCTTCCACGACAATATACGGTGCCATCGGGACACTTAGGAGGTCCGATATTCCCGTTGGCTGAATAAAACCCGACTGTTTCAAGCGAAATTGCTTGGTGTTCACCGTCTGCCCTGTTTCCTATTGGGCTATACTCGGTTCGTGACTGCTTCTGAAAGGGATGCGGATGCGTTTGTTGTGCGACTAACGCTACCGCTCTGCTGTGAAGTGGAATTGACCAAAGGATTGCGGTGGATTTTCATGGTCACTGCCTGCATCTTGATCGACCCGAACTCCACGATCACTCCTTCAGCAGGTTGACGCAGGTACTGACATCGTTGGCGCTGGAGTCATTTCCGCTGCGTTTAACGGCCCAAGTCAAATATAATAGCGAACTTTCTTTTAGTATATTATCTGAGAGTCTGACTGACGCTGACGTGTGTGACGGGTGCCGCTGTGGAGATGTTACTGGGCACGCTGTGACGTACCCGCCGTCCGTCGGCAGAGAAATACCACGCCCAGATGACCGAGGCGCAGCAGGTGGTGGCCGAGAAGACGTCCTCAATGGAGCAGGAGACGTTCAAGACGCGCCGGCTGCAGGAGGAGATCGCCACACTCAGACGCAAACTGGAGAGGGCCAAGAAAATCGAGTTGGCCGGCGCTGCCGACGATGTCCTAATGGAGGAGGTGAGAGCGAGAGGCGCCGTGTGCAACCCCCCCCCTACCTCCACCCTCTAGCTCGGCGTGTCGCTGTAGAGTTAGTGGGAAGGAGGCGAAGGTGCGTGGCCCCACTATCTACACCTCCCAATTGCACGTGTCACTGTAGATGTGCCGTGGCTTTGGGAAGGAGACGAACGGACCGCTCTTGTGCTGTTTGTGTCCTCGAGGAACCAATCGACATGCGACTGAAACCGCTTCCACCAATCTGTATATGTGCTGAAGGCGGGTTATATGCGCAGGCAGGCTTCCTGAGCTATGTTTATCTGGCTCCAGTACATTTCACGGGGCTTGTATGGGGCTTGTATACAATAAATGATTACCATGTGTGGGTTTGGATTTTGAACTGTGGTGTTGCAAAATAAGCAACACTGCAGTGAGTTATATGTAGATAGTTTTAAGCAATGGGCGCTACATAGACATTGTATTAGCTGTATAAGCATTAGAGCTATTGCACCCATTTGCACTGACACTATCAGATCCTATGGGTTGGCTTTATTCCTTGCAAATCCCACTCATAATGACACTCCTTATCTAAATAGGTGAAGGGTTATTATATGACCCATCCAATCAATGCGCTCCGATGCTACAATAATTAATGGATATTCACCTGTCGTCACCGTTCGTCATTGTGCCGCCTTGGAAGGCATATGGGGGTGGTATGGTCCCCTGAAGTTCCCAAGCAGAACGACCTGTATAAGCAATGAGCCTTACATAACAATGGAAGCCGATGCGCTACAAGGCCAAAATAGTCGATAAAATAACTGACCTTAAGAAACGAAACGAAACACGGCGTATTCATCGTCACGATTTATCGCGATTCGAGCCACAATTGACCACCTATGCATCATTGGTTGACCCTCCATATTAAGTGACATCAAATTTGTGTTAAAATTGTCAATTTTAGTTTCAGTATGACACTGCAATGCCGCAAGGGACAGATGTCGCACAATAATGCTACCGCAAGAGTGCTGCCGAGGATATTGTGTGTCGAACCACGTGTCAAATATTCCGTTTGGGTGCATCACAGCACAGCTGCTGGTCGAGTCAGTCCGCATGACGGACCATAATTTGCAACCCAACCAATAGGACCGAAAGTTATTAGTTACAAGTCTCCCATCGTAAAAATCAACACTGAATTCTGATTCAGCGCCTAGAAGTAGTAGCTCGGAGTAGTGCTAGATACAAGCATTTCGTCCCCAGTCGTCATAGGTCAATATTGCGTGATGTCCATGGAGAAGGAGCTGACTTGTGTCATCCTGTTTGTTAAGTACCCAATTGTCACTAAAAACCAATCATTGGCCTTTCTGGATATCAGGCTAAACGGCGAAAATCATATATTTCGTGGAAGCAAATAGCTGGGATATGTTCATGTATGACACCACAGTTCCATGGCATGACCTTGGCAATTTTGTTAACCAGGCGTTGCTGAAATGGTGCTCTAATAACCACCCAAGTTTCATTGGCGATCAGATGAGTGATAAGAAACGTATGAGAAAAGCGGCTGCGTGAACCCATTAGTGCCGGCGAGGGTTACGAGAGATGGACGACTTTTCTTTAAACAAAATCTTCGTTAGAACACCCCATTTGCCATCCAGACTAGCTAAAGCACACTGTACCATGCCGATGAAAACAGTCTTTGTTGGCTACATTTAGTCTTTGAAGTGCCGCAAATTCAGGTGTCCGCCAGTCAACTTTCAGGTCGCTAGGCAAGACTGCTGCATGAAATCACAACTTAGCACCTGTCTGACGTCGAATGATTCTTATTCAATTAACAGAAATTAGTTGTGGTTTTCATTGCAATCAATACATTTGTGATCTTCTCTAGAGTATGATTGGACGTATTTTGCAACTGCACAGTGGCCATGCAGTTTCTGGTTGTATGTATTCTGCAGCTGCACAGCGACCATGCAAGTTCTGGTTGTATGCTGCTCGAATCCAACATTAGGTTTAGGAAAACGTCAAGGTGTATGTTTGGCCGTACATTTCAATATGATTATTCAATTTGATCAACAAATTTAGACGATAGTCGCGGCGGAGGCCTTTTGATCGCTAGGATTCACAAACAATTGTACTCCTTTTAAGCGGGGAACTGCTCAGTGTCCTTATGGTTCTGTCATAGTGACCCGCTTTTCTGTTGCAGGTGCGGGAATACAAGGAGCAACTAACGTGCCCGTCCTGCAAGGTGAAACGCAAGGACGCAGTGCTCACCAAGTGTTTCCACGTGTTTTGCTTCAGTTGTCTGCGCACGCGTTACGAGACGCGACAGCGCAAGTGTCCAAAGTGTAACGCGGCGTTCGGCGCCAACGACTATCACCGGCTGTACCTGGCTTAGGCGCACCGCCTACGCGCTCTTTATGGTAGATTGGTCTATTTTTGTCGCTCTGCGGAGTTGCAGCTGGCCGCTGCGAGCTGGCTGTACTGTGTCCGGTGTGCTGCTCCTTCCGAGCTGGTCGGGATGGACGGCCGGTGCCGCCGGTGTCTGCTGTCTACTTCTCAGGGTGACGTTGTTGGCGTCGGCGAGCCGCGGGAGGTCAGACCGGTGGGGTGTTGCCGTGTAGGCTGGCCGTGCTTCCCAGGGCGGGCCGCCGCGAGCCGGGACCGGTGGGGGGCTGGTGCGGGTCGGTCGGCGAGCCGCGGGAGGTCAGACCGGTGGCGTGTTGCCGTGGAGGCTGGCCGTGCTTCCCAGGGCGGGCCACCGCGAGCCGGGACCGGTGGGGCGCTCCAGGGGTGGGGGCGGTCGGCGGCCGCAGCCGGGACCGGGGCGGACCGCCGCTCTGACCGGCTGCCAGCTGGCCGGTCTGTTGTCGCCGACCCGTCGCCGGCGTACCGCGTCAGTCCGGAGGTGGTCCGGTGCGCGGGGCCCTGCTGTGTGACCGTGGCGCGGCCGTGCGGCGCAGCTGTGATGCCGGCCCGGCGCGTGTGGCGCTGTCCGTGCCGTGTACAGAGGCAGTGTGTTGTGTCGTGTGACAGCCGCCAGGTGCGGCGCAGCGTGACGGAAAAATAACGTCGGTCCATTGAGTCGGATGTGGGCCGGAGGCAATTTACAGAGGGACCTTTGTAGGCTGGCGTAGCCAGTGGACCTTTATGTGCAGAGCGGGCCAGTCGGCAGGTTTGTGGTGGCTGTTGCGTCGCGTCGTGCGAGCCGCCGTTGCTGATGTACTCTTCCTTGTGCCCCCGCTCCGCCGGCGGGCTGGTCTCAAGTCGGACCGCGGTTGGTCGGCGTCCACTGCCGGCGGCAGCCGTTAGCCCTCGGCGCCACCTTGTATCCGACATTCTCTGCAACTGTGCATTCTGACCGACCTATATTCGTGTGCGGGTTGACGCCGGCCTACTTGTGTACGGCAATTAGCGCCGTAGTTCTCTCTCTCTCTCTCTGATATACGTTTGGAATTTTAACCGGCCGCCCCGGGTCCAGCTATTCGGCGATCTGCCACGGCATTTATTGTCCCTTATCGTATGTGTATAGCTCCGTCAGCCATAGCTGCATTTTCGCCAGCTCTGATGTCTGATGTGTCGTCGGGTGGAGTGCGCGCGAGAGGTGCTGTCGAGGTGACGGCCGGGAGTCGGCTGCATGTCCAGCGGCCGACCAACCCGCGCTGTCTGACCGTGCGACGGCCGGTCGCGAAGCCGGCAGGCGACGCCGACCGCTGGCTGTGCCGTGAATATCAAACCCTGCCCACGCGCGGGGCGACCCCGTAGACGCTCTGTCCGCTCCGTTGTCTCCTCTTTTCGTGTCGACTGTGTATGCCGCTAAGTTGTGGTTCTGATGTGATCATTACTATGACAAATAAACGCCTACCATGTGTCGGCCGACTGTTGGCTTTCGGCCGCTGTTGCCGCTGTCACGAGCGTCCGTGCGGTGTGCTTTGGGCCGTGCTGGTGTTGCAGCGTGGCCGGTAAGAGCACGAGACCCGCCGATTCCTTGTCATTTGCCCCTCGTCAAGTTGGTATCGCGCTGGATGCGATCAAGACTGACGGAGAGCAGGCAGAGAGCTGCCTGTCGCTGGGCTATATGCCACAGCCATCGTCGGGCGCCGCTACAGCGAGACGATCCTGTCACGGTGGTACGGTCCCGTCGTAGTGGTGCGGTGCAGTCATGGTGGTCCGGTCCTGTCACAGTGGTGCGGTGCAGCCATGGTGGTCCGGTCCCGTCATAGTGGTGCGGTGCATGTGCGGTCCCGTCACAGTGGTGCGGTGCAGTCATGGTGGTCCGGTCCTGTCACAGTGGTGCGGTGCAGTCATGGTGGTCCGGTCCTGTCATAGTGGTGCGGTGCAGCCATGGTGGTCCGGTCCCGTCATAGTGGTGCGGTGCAGTCATGGTGGTCCGGTCCCGGTCATGGTGGTGCGGTGCAGTCATGGTGGTCCGGTCCTGTCACAGTGGTGCGGTGCAGCCATGGTGGTCGGTCCTGTCACAGTGGTGCGGTGCAGTCATGGTGGTCGGTCCCGTCATGGTGCGGTGCAGCCATGGTGGTCCGGTCCCGTCATAGTGGTGCGGTGCAGCCATGGTGGTCCGGTCCCGTCATAGTGGTGCGGTGCAGTCATGGTGGTCCGGTCCCGTCATGGTGGTGCGGTGCAGCCATGGTGGTCCGGTCCCGTCATAGTGGTGCGGTGCAGTCATGGTGGTCCGGTCCTGTCACAGTGGTGCGGTGCAGTCATGGTGGTCCGGTCCCGTCATAGTGGTGCGGTGCAGCCATGGTGGTCCGGTCCCGTCATAGTGGTGCGGTGCAGCCATGGTGGTCCGGTCCCGTCATAGTGGTGCGGTGCAGTCATGGTGGTCCGGTCCTGACATTGGTCCGGTCCTGCACAGTGGTGCGGTGCAGTCATGGTGGTACGGTCCTGTCACAGTGGTGCGGTGCAGTCATGGTGGTCCGGTCCCGTCATAGTGGTGCGGTGCAGTCATGGTGGTCCGGTCCTGACATTGGTCCGGTCCTGCACAGTGGTGCGGTGCAGTCATGGTGGTCCGGTCCTTATATTGGTCCGGTCCTGTCACTGGTGCGGTGCAGTCATGGTAGTCCGGTCCCGTCATTGTGATGCGGTCCTGGCATGGCCCGGTCCGGTTTAGTCGGCGATCCGGCTCCGACTCTGCAGTCCCATTCCGTCAGTGATCCTGTGCCGACACTGCGAACCTGTTCCGATAGTGATCCCGATGTCGACACTGCAGACCTGTTCCGACAGTGATCCCGGTGTCGACACTGCGGACCTGCCCCGACAGTGATCCTGCGCCGACACTGCAGACCTGCCCCGACAGTGATCCTGCGCCGACACTGCGGACCTGTTCCGACAGTGATCCTGGTGTCGACACACGGCGGGGCGGCCGGTCGATTCCAGGACAGCTCATTGGCGCGGGCGTCGCAGGCGTGAATGGACTGTGTTGCGCTGTATGGTGACCGGTCGCCGGTCGATCCACGCTGCGTTATACCGCCGTTGTCCGGCTGTGTGCGTTCCATGTAGTTGTGGGGATCGATTGAGGACGGGGGGGTCGGCTACTGTTGCCCGCGCCCGCGGCCTTACAGTCGGGCAGCCGGATCCGCCACACCGCCCACGGCTCGCCGGGTTGCAATTGAACTGCTCAGCCTGGCTGCATCTAATGGTCATCAAAACAGCAGAAGCTGTGAAGTGTCTTTTATGGTGTGATGTCCAGCTGACCTCATGTGGCCTTGTCACGTTTGTAGTCGAGGCCGGGTCTAGTTGGTGCTGGGATGGTTGATGCAACAGAATTTTCTCAAAAGTATGATGCAGGTTTCCATGGCTAGCACACATGTCGCTACTGATGCCCTTTTCTCGCAGCAAAATAAGCACAAGTCTTTCTGGCCCACGTCTGTGGAATGGTGACGATGTGGCACATTTTTTTAGCGAAAGCGAAAGCACATTTAATGGGCGCTGTATAACCACTGCAGTTGATGCGCCCTAAAACCCAAATAACTAACTTAGCGAAAGTAAAACTTCAATGCCTGCTTTGCCCTTAATTTCTAATTTGTCGCCCACTTGTTAACTTTTTAGGTGTCTGTTATCCTTACCATGTTTTTTTCAGCTTTCCAACGCTGAAATGCTTTTATCGTTTGCCGCTGCACAATGTCGCATAACATGTTGCAGCCGGCACCAGGAAACTCGCAGGCAAGTTGGTGCAGGCTGCATCAACTTCTTACACTTGGGGAACAGTTCGATTTCCCCCAGGACATGGATGCATCATCGTTCTGCTGCCCAGCTCTGTATGAGGATGTTTATTCCAGTGCCACCAGCAGTGCGTGGGTGGGCTGTGCCACTAGCGTCGTTATAGCCCTGCGCCGAGTCAACAGCGCGTACCAGGAATCGTGTGGAACTGCACGTTGTGCAATGTTTCCAGTCGCGGGCCAGCGGAGGCTGGGCTTCATGAAGCCCGTGCAGCCGGCGATGTGAAGCTGAGACCGATGTCAGCCGTGACTCGGTACTGACACGCTTGTCGGTCGACTCTTGAGCTGTTGCTTTTGTGGCCCACGAGTGACACCAAACCTCGGTAAATGCTTGCTTTTCACTCCGTTTTTTTTGTCAAATATAAATTAGCACAGTGCACATTTCAACGCACCAGAAAATTGCTTCCCGGATCAGAAGAGCCACTCTCTTCAGTTAGGTGCAAAGCAGCTCCCTTCCTTTCGAAAAAGTGCCGAGTCCCTGATGCGAATAAGAAGTAGATGTGAAATTATTGCCACACACAAAATGGGCTGTTGAATTGTGACGTGACCACCGAGAGGCTCCCAGTCAAATTTGAAGAGCGGATCGGGCCGAGAACATCAGGGGCAAGAGCAGATCGGTCCGATAATGTCTCGGGAAAGCTGACCGATTGTGGAATGTTCTGACATGTAATGACAATGGTGTTTTTGACGCTCTGTTTTATTAGCATCATGTGCATTGCTCCTTTTATTCTAGTTGAAACCGGTCCCTAAACAAAAAGCAAAGAAGGTGATATTGTAGTGGTTAGGTAAATTTGTAATGTAATTTTCACATGACACAATGCTAGCTCGCACAAGTATTTTGCAGAAATGTACGCATTTAATCCCTGCAAGGATAGTAAAGTTGTTGAAATACCACTTGGAATAACGATGGGTACGGCAGTGTCCTGAAGACAAGGGTGGACAGCTTTCTGTCGAGGATCAGTTGCTTCAAATGGGTTAGGTTCAAGGTGGCCGACATCACGCCAGCACCCGTCGCGCCTGATGCTGTTAAGCCCAAGTCGGTAAATATCAGAAGGGATCTGGTCATCTCTATTCAAGCGCTGAAAACCGACCACCGTGAAAGGAAGGGATGGGCGCAAAATGACCGACGCAGTCGACGGGCCCATAAAGCACCAATCAACCGCACGACCGTGAAAGTAGGTGTACCTTTAGCACACAAGCCATGTAAGTATCAAATTTAATGGCAGAAGAAATTATATCAACGCAAATGGTACACAAACACGTCGTAAATACAGAAGGAGGGGAGAATGTGCACCTGAATATACCATGAACGCACATAAATAGCGGGTGACTGCGGGGACACCGCTGCCGCGGCACACCCGGTTCGGCGCCCGACTGGTGACCGTACAGTTGGCAGCGGAGACACCCCGTGGGCGGCGCGACTCGACGCGGTGTCCGCACCTCATCTGCCGGCCAGAATTTGGCGGCCTGCTCCCAGCGGGCCGACGCGACACGGTTCGTGTTGACGTGTCTCGCCGGATGACGTCTGGGACGGCCTAAGTCCCACCTGGCTCGTGTTGTCCATCTGAGCCGGGACGGAGCCCCGCCTCTCCGAGCAGTGACGTCTTCTCTCATCTGCGCACAAACAAGTCAATGACCGTGATCATGGAGGAGTAGTCGCCCCTACCCTTAAGCTCTGGATGAAGTTTAACATTGAGCGTTACCGCCCCTCTAACTCTGAGAGCGTTCTCACGGCCCTGCCAGAAGCGCGGGAATGGTCTGCATTCTGCGGTGTTCTTACAGGGATCCCACAGTGTAATTGTGCAATCTCGACCCGGCACAACAGCTGCTGCGAGCGTCGCCCAATCTCCCAATCTCCTTGTAACTTACCACTGGAATTTTGCCTGCCGAGCGTAGTTTTCCAGCCCTCCAATCGAAGCTATCGTCATTTCAGTCCTAGTTACACTGAAGTTGCCGAATTAATTCCAGGGCATGGCGTGCCATCAGAATATCGAATGGTACTTTGCATTGTGCTTTCAATGAGACCTCGAGTGCAAACGAATGTTAAAAACTGGTGCTGCAGGGAGTGAATGGCAAAAACTGGTCGAAGCCCACTAATGCCAAAATAACTGACAAGCTAACTAACTTGGTGTATTGCATGTAAATCTGTAAACTTCCATTTCACTTCGTAATGTACATGGCTAACTAACATTCCAGGGTAGACCACATCATGACAGCTGACACAAAACGTAATATACGACGACTTCAAAGAGCTTCCAAATAACTCTTATTTTCAAGTTTCCAAGAGTAAAAATGATTGCAGAGCTCCAGCTCAGATCGCAAAAAGCATGTCCCTGAAGGGACTTTTGCCGGAAAAAGAAATACCACCCGATGTCCATCGTGGAAAATGAACGTCTTTGAACTCAAAACGTTTACCTGTGAGAACAAGTAAAGGCATACAATGACAATTATTTGGGTATACTGCAGGGAAATAGAACAAAGTGAATGAAGGGGGAGCAATGAGGAGCAAAGAAAGTTAAAACTGGAACTTCGGCCTTGTCTAGAGGTGACGACCAGATACCTACTTATATTGATTAATATATCACACTGGTTCAGTCATATATTCATGTATATATATATATGTGTATATATATGGATAGATATATATGTATACACATATGTATATATATATATAGATGTATATGTAGGTATATATATATGTATATATAGGTATATATATATATATATATATATATATAGGTATATATATGTATATATATAGATAGATAGATAGATAGATAGATAGCATAGATAAATAGCTAAATTTGTGAGGATCTCCTGGTCTGGATGAATATCTGAGATTTTCAGAGGTGCAGCTGAGGAAACCCAGTTCATTGATTCGGAAGTGATGAGTCAACTGTTGGATCAGGCTACTACATGTGTCCCTTAGTAACTGGGCTAGGGACCCCAACAGAAAGATGCGCTCATAGCGAAAGTCAGAGACCGTGTATACATCACCGTTATGACTGTCATGGTGCGGCCCACCTGCGTGGGAGCGCCTCGCTCCGTTGGCGTTGACCTGACCTTTGGAGACGCCTTCGTACAGCGGAGGATCGGCCGCGCGCGCTAGGGAACCACGTGACTTCGGCCCGCGCTGCCGCCATCGCGTTTGTTTGTGAGTAAGTCGGCTTACCGGTCAGATGAGATTCGGAGTGGAGCGGGAAGGGCTCAGTTTCGTCGCATCCGTATTGTTGGGGAATTATTTGCCCAAGCTGCATTGTGACTCGAAAGTAAATTCGGGGCTGGATGGAATCAATGGAAGCGTTTAGACCGGCTGTTTCGGGGCGCTTGCATGGGATTGTCGGCTTTAGCAACGCATTATCCGCTTAATGAAATACAAAATAATTTTCAATGAATGGACGAATTTTGTTAAATATGGAGCGTTTCCGACAGGTTGAAATAATTGAGGGCTTTGTTGCATACAGGCGGTAACAGGCGAAGTGGTGCCACATAAAACACACAATAATATCTCTTTTTGGAGTGATGCACAAGGAATTCCTTGTGCGTCGCTTCAGCAGCTTAGAAGCTGAATGATGTTATTGAGATGGAGTTCGACCAGTCTGTTCTTTGAAATAATGCATAGGCTATGTTAGGTTTTCAAAGCACGTTCTTCATTACATATTACCATAATAAAAACCACTTTTTGTTAGAGACATGATCAGCAGCGGCTCACGAAAGCAATACGTATGTGAGTGCGTGTGTGTGTGTGTGTGTGTGTGTGTGTGTGTGTGTGTGTGTGTGTGTGCGTGCACGTGTGTGTGTATATATATGTGTGTGTGTGAGAAGTTGCATACTTTAGAATACACACAAATGCACTGAACTTTAAAAGGAATTGTCAGGCTTTCAACAAATATCTTTCCTTTCTTCATCCTTCGCTATTCCATAAACAAATAGTTTACGTGCGGGAGATACAATGTACGACATACGCTTCCCATTACGCAAACACATGCAAACATATATATATATATATATATATATATATATATATATATATATATATATATATATATAGATTATATACATCCGTAGTCAGATTGAAGTCCAGTGCATTAGTCCGGCGCGATGTAACGGACTGGCTCTACAGGTAGACGGACGTGATGCCCCAGCACTTATGCGTTGCGGCACAGCATCAACACATGCGCCATCAGCACAATGAGGACCTGACGAGAAATTAGTTGGCTGGCAATACTGCAACATTCCTGACATGTAGTGACATAAGACGGCCTCAAATTCCAGAAGCTATATTCAGAAACTCGCCCCGAAAATGAGCAAATAGTTGAAGTCGTGTTTTGCACTTGAGTTGAATGCACGGTGGCTTGCCGGCGTGTCTGTGTTTAAGTTTCGTGTTAACCGCGATGGTGTCGATGGTGACATAGCATAACATGCTGTATTGCACACGGGTATTTTGTGTGTTCTTTGTACTGCAACTGCCACATCTAATGATTGCATGCAGTGATGTCGTGCGATTTTAACTTCAAGATGGATCCTACAATTTCAAATAGTTCTTCTGATCGGGAGTGTGCACCTCCGCTCTTTAACACGAACGAAACTGGGTTATGACATGGGCCAACATGTGACTGAGATAGATGAGAGGCGCCGATTGGCCACCATTTTTTGTGTGTGGATAGAGTGGCGCATCTCATACCTATACTAACGATTGTTTTCTGACGATTTTGCTGTAATGATGTTCAATAATGTATTATTGAGTGAAAGTATCAATGCTGATCTTGTCGCATGAGCGAGAACAACACAATTTGCAAAACAAAATGAAAGTATCTTGCTCACTTTGTAAGACATCTGAAGATGTCATGCCAGGGCACTGACCTATGATGCCATACAAGGAAGCATGCCCGGATGTGTTCCGCCAAAATTTCGAATTATCTGCCATTATATCTCGTTTGCACCTGAATCACCAATGATGAGTGTGTAAGGGTGATGGACAACTCAGTAAACATGTCTACATAGATCATTGACCTGTACAAGGTTACCTTATATCAATAACCTAATTTGATCTCAAGTTGTCTTTTCGGGTTGTGAGTCACCTGTGGTTCATTTTGACGCTCGAGTTGAATTGGGCGTCGAATTTGGCCTCTGAATACTGTAAAAGAGTCATTTCGGTAATATTTAACATCAGACCAACACAATGACCCCATCTGACTCAATATATATGGATCAGAATACAACACGTCATGCATGGTTAGCGTCTCACGATACCGAGGAACATGATGGCGAATATTTGAAGCGTATATCTGCCTCAGTTTTCGTATTGGCAATGATAGGATGTAGAGTACAGTAAAACAAAGTCGAGTACCGCTGATATTGCCGATTTGCCGGTATGACACTGCTGGTGCTGGCTGGCTGGCATTGCCGCTGTGTCGGGGTGGTACTGCTGGTGCTGGCTGGCTGGTATGGCCACTGTGTCGGGATAGTACTGCTGGTGCTGGCTGGCTGGTATTGCCGCTGTGTCGGGGTGGTACTGCTGGTGCTGGCTGGCTGGTACAGCCACTGTGTCGGGATAGTACTGCTGGTGCTGGCTGGTTGGTACAGCCACTGTGTCGGGATAGTACTGCTGGTGCTGGCTGGCTGGTATTGCCGCTGTGTCGGGGTGGTACTGCTGGTGCTGGCTGGCTGGTATTGCCGCTGTGTCGGGGTGGTACTGCTGGTGCTGGTACTTTGGTGCTACTGGTATTGATCAGCTCGGTGGACGCTTGGCTACCGTCAAGGATGTCCTTTGGGTGCGTGTACTCTCCTATTATCTTCGCGGTTCGAGGAATGCACCTAATCCATGACACCGTCAGCCAAAAAAGTCACGTCACAATGCAAATTCATATGTCGGAAGAACATGCGGGGCATCTACCTGTTTCCTTTTGCTATGCACGGCATTGACTGCACCAAATTGTTCCGTTGGCCACGCCACTGGGAACAGGTGCGTGTGACATATTCTTGGAGATTATCTCGTCACCGTGGGATATTGTAGGCGTGTATTGGCGCTGTGGTTTGACGGCTGTGTCGCGTCGACTGCGCCATTTGCTGGCGGGGCTGGCATCAGTGACTGTTGCGGGATCAGTGTAGCTGTCAGGGGCCGAGCTTCTACCACGTCGCCACTGCTGCGGCCATCGCCGCCAGGCGGGGTGCCGGTAGGGCCGCTGTCAGAACATCACTTAGCCTACCGACCTGCTGCACTCTTGCAGAACACTTTCCAGAAATGTAGGATTTGTCATGTTATTGAAAAACAAGATATTATCTGATCTATTGCCAGATGTGAATGGTGATTCACACACTCACACACACACACACACACACACACACACACACACACACACACACACACACACACACACACACACACACACACACACACACACACACACACACACACATATATATATATACACACTCACACACACACACACACACACATACACATGCCCCCCCCCACACACACACACACGCACACACACACACACACACACACACACACACACATGCACACATATATATATATATATATATATATATATATATATATATATATAGGTTGAAAAATATTTTGTTGTGAACAAATACTTAGAAAGTTAAATTGTGGTCCACTAAGGGAAAAAACTGGAAAGTACATGATTCAAGTGCATTCAAATATTCGCAGCATTGATGTACCAGACATTAGTATCCAGTGAGCTCTTCGAGTTGTATACTGGGACCAACAGAGGTCAATTTTATAAGCTAAATATAAAAGGTATATAACAAGGTTACGCCAGCAATAATTTGTCATATGAGTAATTAATCACCGGAACAGCTTGCCCGCTTCGTTTGTGGCAAACCGTTCTTTGAAACATTTCAAGACTAGAGTGAGTGCACATTTAAAGCAACATATCGGTCATATTTCATGCTGTGCGACCTCTTGTGCCGTCTCTTCGTGACTGTATTGTCTGCTGACTTCGTGTGTGTTGCGTCATACATAAAGCACCCGTTACTGTGTTTCACTTTAGTTTTTGTACTCATTTTTGTTAATCGTTTTTGCCTCATCAATGGGTACTATGTTCTGTCCAAATTGTGGGTTGAATGCCTGCTGGCATTGCCTGATAACATATTCCATCCTCCTGTTGTGGTTGAATTTTTTTTTCTTCAAAATGATGCTCTTGCAATATACGCTTTCGTTAACAACTCATAGCATTTTAAGAGTCTTCCTCCTGACCTCTTCACGCCGTCTACCAAACCTCAAGTCTTTTGTTGTTATCACCCACGCGTCCTTTTCTTCATCAGCTACGGCTAATGTTATTTCCCCTATAACATACTGACATTCTTTGCTATTGGATCACAAATGAATCATCTTGTACTTTTCGTAATTCAACTTCATCATCAAGAGCCCAGACCAATGTACAAGCTTGTTTGAGTCATTTTGCAACCTTCTCATGTCTTCTCTCTATCTACATCTTCAACTATCTTACTAATAGTACTTTACTGATATTACTCCGATAATATCGTGGGACTGGAACTGAAAACATTTCATGTCATCGGGAAACTTGAACACCCTGGACGATATCCTCTCCTCAATCTTATCAACAAAAGTAGGAACAAAATTGGTATAAATAAAGAGCCCTGAGAAACGCCGCGGGGAACATCGCTTCATACTGGTAGTGAAGAGTCCACAGCTATTCTTTCCGTCTATCTCGATGTCACTTTACTATCCATTCCAATATTACTCTGATAGTATCGTGCGACTGTAGCTGAAAACACACTTCATCTTCTGGGAGGCACCCAATCGAAAGCTTTGTAAAGATGCAAGTATATTACGTCAACTGGTTTGGGGATGTCTAAACTTAAATAAAGTTGGTCAACGAATTCAAGTATATTTGTTTCCCACGATCCACATCTCCCGAATCCATACTGACTGTGGTTAATAAATGCGTTTCGCTTAAGATGTCCTTCAATGTGAAATTAAACAATTTCATCTGAACATTTATATGCTAGAGATGTCACACTAACGGGTGTATAATTGCTTGCATTTTCATCTTCTCTTTTAAATGGCGTATTGCGAGCCGATATCCAATAAACTAGAAATTCAGCAAGCTCATTACTTAGGCAGTTATGGGTCACTTAGTTCATTGCCTCACTTAGTTGATTGATTGGGTGCACCAGGAAAGAAAACATAATTTTGCGGTCAATGTTCTGTGCATTCAATACGAGACAGTGTGCAATTATCGGCTCGAGGGCAATTGATAGTTTAGGTCCGGGTGAACACGCAATGATGTCACGCAATAATGTCACGCGATACGCAAACGGGCAAATCGCCTGGACCAACGAACTCAGCCACCCATCATCGATTTGCAAAGAAACACCGTCGGCGGTATACTTTTGACTGATTTCAGCATACAGTCATAATGCCAAAAAGTGTTCTGACTTAACAAGAGCCACAGGGGTCCACACGGGTTAAGCCAGTAAACGGAAGATATTATAATCCTGGATGAAAAGACTCAGCACCCCAACGAATACCGACTCCTAAGTTCCAAAGAAGGTCTCTACCAGGATCATTTACACCAATCGAGCCCTATTCACTCGATCACGCGTAACACACGCGAGGCTCGAGTGTCGCAGCAATAATTTTCAACTCCATCCATGCCTGCACAAAGGGACCTGCACAATGTACACCTACTAACACAAATGTCACGCCATCCACCGCTAATTATGACTCAAAAACCACATTCCTGGACCTGAGGAAAAATGTTCACGCAGTGTTTATATGCATCCAATGAGGGTCTCCCCCACAATATCAGAAGGGAGCCAATTCCACCGATCAACCACTCTTTCACTGAAAGATCGTTGGTGCTTAACTATCCTGGACCCGGACCTGTTCAAACTAAATTGATGACTGCTATGTGATGCTCTAAATAGAAGAGCTTCACTTAAATTGATTTTGTATAACCCTTATATAAGGTAGATATCTGAAGTCTGTACCTAATAAGATATCTGTACCTAAACTAAAGTACAGTTCTTTCATTCCTTCTTTGCTCTTATGTTTCACACTCCTATTCATGCTACCAGCATTTCGATTGCCTGTTCCTAGAGTAAGTACATTGCTTTTTCTGCTTTAAGGTAATTTGAAACTAATACACCTAAGTCCCTTTCGTCTTCAATAACATCCAGTTCCCTATCTTCCATTGTATATCCGAATGCCTCACCTCCAGACACTATATGCATAACCGTACACTTCTAAAAGTTGAAAAACATCTGCCACTGATCAGCCCACTTTGCTAGCTCCTCCAATTCTAGTTGAATGTTACTGGCTTGATTACTACTATTTGGCGTTCCTATCGGTTTTACGTCATCAGCGAATTTGAAGAATTTTCCTCAGCGCTACCTCAATGTTGTTCACAAAGATGATGAAGTGAAGTGAACCTAAACATAGCCCTGCTGCACTTCACTTAGAAAATCCTTCCATTCAGATTCACTTTCATGTAACTCTGCCCGTTGTTTCTGTTCCCTTAACCGTACTCCAATCCAGCCTAGAACTTTTCCACCAATCTCATGCTTCTCTACTTAGCAAATTAGACGTCTGCATGGAAGGTTACAAAAATGCCTAAAGTTTAAGTACACAATATTTATCCTGCTTTGTTGTCTGCTTCTTTAGCTACATACTGTGTAAATTCAAGTAGGCTACCTAAACATGATCTCCATAATTTAAATCCATGTTGAGCAACCCGTAAAATGTTGTACCTATCTAGATGAGTGTGAACCTTCTTTTTAATCAATTTGTTCGTATCTTACAAAATATTGAGATAAATGGTCTGGACTGTAGTTTCCTCCACATTTCATACTTCCCTCTCTGAAAATTTGTGCTACATTTGCACTTCGTCAATCATGGGATTTTTGCAAAATACTCCATGGACCACCTGAATATGACACACAGGGGAACCACTAAAACTTGGGCCACTCTACTGGGATCCTAGCATTTATGTCATCCAGTCCAGCAGCTGTATTGCGTCGTAGGTTCTTCAGCTGTGTTTCTACATCCTCTGTAATCATTGCAATATATTCCAACCTATCACTTGCCATGGCACAACCTTAAGGGGTTTCCAATGTAACCTAGTTCTACTTAGAATCGATTGATGAGAATTGCTTACTTAGGGACTCAACAACATCCCAATCATCAACCACTACTTCAGCATGCTCCTCCAGTGGCCATGCATTATATTATAAAACATAAATTTGTAGAATCTCTTAACATTGCCTGGTGAACATTTTCGAGCTGATATAATTTCAGCCGGTCTTTTAGACACACTCACACATATCAAAGCCACATTTCTACTTGCTCTGTATGTTTCCAGGGTTGCTTCATAATTAAAATCTTTTAATTTCTAATGCATGCACTGACCTGCGGTGTATTCGATTCTTGAGATTTTAGACATGCTCGAGAATATTCACCAGCTAAGGTCAATTGAAATTCATCACATATAAGGCTGCTTCATCAGGATGCTCAGGTGAAATTGGCTGTGTGAGTCGGAAAAAAAGGAAAAACTAATTGGTGGTTCTTATAGCCGTGTGAATAATGATATTGGTATTTCAATGTGTAGCATTTGTAATCCTAGCTAGCAATCCTCGGAATTACAGAAGAAATGCAATGTTTCCTACAAAATATTCGCTTGAAGCTTGACGTTTTATCCTAAAAATGGGTTTTGTCGGATGTCTTGTTGACGTATGCTGCAACGAGGCATTATTGGCAGTGTTCGTGTGGGCACATGCCGGCTGGCCAGGTCATATACGGGCCTGACTTACACACCCGACCACAGGTACGCACATACAAGTCAGCTCAGGCCTCAGACCACATGTCCGACGAATGCACAAAGCAGTTTATCTAAGAAACACAAAACACGGAAATGGCTGTTGAAATCAGCTTTGAATAGATTCCTGCGGGAATTCTAGAGCAGGATACTTCTGCTTAATCCTGGCCATTTGCTACCGTGTATTAGCATACCGTATATTTGCGTACCGTACATTGACACATCTTTCATTAGCTTACCGTATAATAGCATACAGTATATTAGCATTGCATATATTGCGCACTTCATGCCTGCGTGGTCAAATAATACGCCTTATACGCGCATATTATCAACACAATATGTTTCGTGTGTATGAGCTCAGTACGCGTTTCCATAGTCCCGCGCACATGCATTGCGCCGCATACCTTCGGACAATTGAGCCTTGCCAATTATTGTCAGAAACCGACACCCTTACCATTATCTCATTTTACAAATCCACATGTATAGCAGAAGTAGTCTGATTAGGCACATTCATCATGAAGCTCCCCACCCACTTCAAGATTACGCTTGCGAACTAGAATCCTGGGTTTGATTTTGCAAATCACTTGGCTACTAGTACAATAGGTATAAAGATTAGTAAAAAGACTGAATGCACATAATGAGTAGCACCTGGTTATGTAATTATAACATTAATTGAGAGCCAAACTGGACACTGAAGTTATTTGTGGAACAAATGTAAAATGTTTGAAAGGGAATGCAGTATGTATTCATGTTTCCCACAATAAACACTTGCTCTTGTATTGAGGATGAGCTAAGAATGCAGCTAGGATGATTTGCTTGTAAATTATGTCTAACCAAAGAACATACAGGAACTTAATGCATCATTTCTTTGGTACTTCGCCTTCTTTCTGTAGTACAATAATTACTTATTTGCATAATTACAATGACTATCTTCTCCTTTTCAATTGCATTCTATTCGCAATATTTATCATTGCTGACTAAGTTATGATCAGAACATAAAAACAATAACAGTACTAAAATGTGTCGATGACGAACATCGGTACTTATTTCATTTTGAGTCCCTATTTCTTTCATTTTGAGGCATTGCGTAGTGCACTCAAGTTTCACAGCGCAGTAAATAACTCCTGCCTTTCATCCCAGCGTCCCTAACATCATTTTTTGGATATCATAAGGTGAATTGCCATGATGAGATAAGGGGATAAAAAGATGATGACTTTGAGTAGGGGAATGTTGAGTGGCATCATTGTTTAAGTAGAGTAGACTATCCTTCAGCGTGTTCTCCCAAATAGAATAGCACACTTTATGCCTGAATGTTCTATGTTCTTGCTCTACTTACCCAGTAACACGCGTCCTGGAGGGCCTATGAAAATTACGCATCCTGGAGGGGGGAAATCTGCCCCCTAAGATCTCCGCTCATATTAAAGCTAGAGTGACGGAACACGCAGGGTGGATGGATGCGGTAGTGATCTCTATTTTGTACAAATGTCATGACCTTAAGTCGACATATTCAAGGTCAAATGAGGTAAAAAGTGTCAAAATTGTATTGTTTTGCGTAGCTTGGCTTGTCATTGTTATGGATCGCTGTGCTTGTGCTTGAATGCTCCAAAATAGGCATCAGTGATGTTTTGGACTTTACTAAGGACGCAATGCAGAAGCAAGACCCGGCATTTGACATCAGGTCATCTAAGTAGCAGTACTTTGTCAGGTCAGTTACCTGTTCCAGTTACCGGAACCGGGCCGACCGCCCGACTACTCCGGCGGGCGGCTCGGCCAATCGGCTTCGCAAAGGAAGGAGTGAAGTGCATGAATAAAGTATGGAAACGCTTAGGTACACAATGACAAACAGTAGTTTTCAGGATGCGTAGGGAGTAACATGCAACGTGACATCAATCGCATAAGTCATTTACATTTATGACAACATTACAGTTGATCAAGTTTGGTTCCATTAACCTGTCATGAACTTGATCTAACTTGACCTGAGTGAACTAACATGACCTTGAAACTATATGGCATAACATTATACATCACACAAGTGGCTAGTGTTGCTAAGACCACTTCCCTTTTGCCAATATACGGAAAGCGGATCAGCGCCGATTTTTGTGGTTTGGCGCTAATAATTGTTTTGAATTTAACGGCCCTTAACTCGAAACGTTTCGGCGGATTTCCGTTTTCTTGCTTGAAGCGACGCGCCGGTCATTTCTAAGCAGGTGCACAAGACATGGCTTATATCGACCGGTAAAATCTGAAGTTATGTACGAAAAACCGGAGGCGCGGGGAGATTTCGCCCATCCCCTTCCAGGGCTAGTGTTAATTATGCATGCTTTCTCAAAGTAGTAATATCTTCATATGTATCCCCGGTGAATGTTGAATGAGAGCAATACTCACGCTTGCAGGAACCTGCACGTTGAGGGGGCAATCAACGAGATTCGGTTTTTCGTTCGTGCTAAGCAGGTAGGTAAAGAAGCATCCACTTATTTTCCGTGGTAGCAATACAATGTTGCGCAATTTTTTGGGGATATGCTCGCCTCTCCGAACATCTCGCTGGCGAACGGGCCATCCAATATCCACTAAGCCACCTGCGCTCCCCATTGTCGCCGCACTTCGGTAGATACTCGGGCCTTGATAGCATGCATTGCATTGCATGTAACGCTGATGGGTGCAGCTTTCATCCCCGCGGCTCAGAGCACTCAACTCTGCCACGCAAGTAGCTGTCAACCTGAGTCGACAATTCATTGCAGGTGATAAACACACGACACCACCACACAAAAGCAGTAGCTCGTGTCAGCGACGGAAAAGACCATAGATGTAAATGATACATATATGCGCAATATACACATACACACACACACACACACACACACACACACACACACACATATATATACACATATATACATACATATACATATATATATATATATATATATATATATATATATATATATATATATATATATATATATATATATATATATGTATATATGTATATATATGTATATATGTATATATATCAAGATTCACAGTGGGTGTTCTCGTAAATAAATAAATATATTATAACTTCTTCAACGACTGCCGTACTCTTCTCTACATCAATGCCAAACAATTGTTTTCCTCAGATCACATAGAATGCATTACATCGCACCCTCGGTTGGCAAGATATGCCATTTCTTAGTCAAGAAATCATCCATTGTGCAGTAGTTGCCAGTGTGCACGCGCATCTTTGGTCTCTTATCCTATGATACGAGACCATTTCTTGCGGCCCTTTCCAAGCCCCACCCACCTCAGATACCCTTACTTATAGCGAACCTGGCTGAAGCAATAGACTAATCCTAAATCTTTACAATCACACTTGGCGCTGGACAGGTTATCTTAAATCACATATTATATAATCCAGCCTGTTTCACCTATGTAGGTTACCATCTGGCACACCTCCCACCAAGTCCCATATATAACGTTTGATGGCCTGGGGCCTGCACCTATGTTGCAATTCTCATATCATAATCGTAGTTTCCATATTCCCCCGCTCTGGTTTCATTCGTTTCATCTTGTTACGGTATGTTATCTCCATGGTAAGTTATCTACAAAGTCAGATTTTCTTTCAGTGAAACTGCACAGCTTTTCCCCACAATTGCCTACCCGTGGCTGTCTTGCATCCAATGGTTGCGTTGCTTTTTTGGGGTACAAAGATGCTCCTTCCCTTGAGTACACGTGCAAACAAACACTTTCTTCAACTACTGTCAACAGTCCAAAATTCGTTGCATCCCTTTTAGAATTATATGAATTCTTAGAAGTTGGCTGGTGCGTCCGACGACCATCGGGATGTCCTGCTTTGCTTTAGGAGTACGCTTAAGTGACAGAAGGTTTTGACAACTCGCAATGTCTGCTTTTATTATCCCCGTATCAACTTCGATTTCTGGGTATCCCCTACCAATACGCTTTTCCTTAGAACAATATAATTGTTCATGCAAATTAGTCGTTCTACTACATTTACGCATCGCTCTCTAAACCGGTCCTGAGGGATGGCCTGTTTGGTGTGCGGAAGGTGATCCGATGATAAATGTAAATGTACCTTGGTGTCCTTTTGCTCTTCGAACATATATCCGCATCGATCTACGTGATCCTGAATATCTTAGATCTGCTGAAATTTGTATATATGTGCTCTTCGCTATGTTATGCAATTCGCTTAAACAATCTTCCCAATGTAGCGGGACAACGAATATTTCGTCTATGTACCCTATCTGTGTAAAATGCTTAAAATATAACTTTTATATTAACTCAGTCTCCCGCTTCCCCATGCAGGTTCTTCATTTGGAAGCTGCTTCCCAGTCTTGACCCAATAGCTGTACCACTCGACTGGGCATAGTGTTGGGACCGTCCTAAACTGAAGTTACTACTTAACACTAATTCAAAATAATCCATCGTCTCCTCAGTGAGAATGGTGGGGCTGGTTCTTGCTGGTAAAGCTTTCCTACGAGCTGAGAATCCCTCCCTGCTCGAGAAGCTACGGCACAACTTCCTGATGTGCATGCAAGATATGGCTGGCGCGTGGTGATGAAGTTCGGGAAATTCTAGGTTTCGCAAGCTGTTGGTGAGGTCTGTGGCGTATCTTATTAATGACGGTTGCGCTTCAGCGTGTGACCGAAGCTTCTTTTCTGCAAATTCGGCTTAGGCGCTCTGTGACGTGTCCCCTTCCGCTGACTATAGTTCCGAGTGGGACCTCCTCCTTGTGCAACTCAGTGTTTCCCCTGTAGGTATCTGGCTGCTGGGCGTTTTGACACCAGGTAAGCATTGAAATTATCCTGTTGGCCAGGGCCCTAACCGTTCTATCGATGGCCTTCGACTGGTCACCAAATGTCGTCCGACAATCCGTGGTATCTGAGCTCCTCCCCCTCCAGACGAAGCCAGTATTCCGACCCGTTCATCACTGCAACTCCCAAGGTCTTATCAGCAGGTTTCGTGATTATATCTCGGTCCGACATTACCTCACCCATCCCAAATGTATGTCGTCATCCGTAGTCCGCAGACTGATTGGAAAGTATGCCTCCGCCATCATGCTCATGGCGTAAAACGTGCACTTTGCCGCATCAATTCATATTCGCTGCTAATTAGGGCGCGCAGTGCCGACGGCTGAAAATGAAGTGCAAGTAGCACGCCATATTATGCTGCAATATTACAAAGTGGCCTGCGACGGCCAATTTGTCAGTGACCGGATATCTGTCACGAACATCGGACGTAATAAAAACGTTGGCCGCCCCGGCCCCGCCCCATCCCTCCACCTCCGCCACGCCCCGACGGCCGCCCACGCCCTCGCGTCCGCCCCCGCGACCGGTGATTGCGTCGTCGGTGTGGAGCAACAGCCTAGCTGTAGACAGCACTGGAATGGCGCGAAGGGTAGCCAGAGACACACGGGCGCATGGGTCGAACCAGTCGGTGCTCTTCCACCCCTCTTCAGTAGCACAAGCGTACGTTGCGTGACGGCAAGACAGTCCTCAGTGGATTTCAGTTGGCTCGTGACTGAGCCCAAATCACAACACGATGCTATGTGCTCCTCAATAACAGCCTGCTCACATTTTGGATGCATCGTTGAATGAAGTTGAAAAAAATATTTAAACTACCATTGATGTGAAGTTATTGCACTGTACCTTTCATCCAATTAACTTCATCATACAGTTTGTTTAAACTGCCATGTTCACTAACGTCTGATATGCAATGCACTAAAATCCTTACACTCTGATACAAACCCATGCTTCTATACCACGCTGAAAGGGAGTACGTATTCGGCCTTGGGAATTGTATTATTTGAAAGCATTTGTTTGGCACGAATTGCCAAATATACCTTTATAAAGTATTTTCATAGCTTCAACCAAGATAAGAACACTTCTGAGTCTTAGGTGTGCTAGGTGGCCGTGTCCTGCGCATATTCATCGACGAACCATCGCGTAGCACTGCCCTTTGCAAAAGCGCTTAATATTGCTAACAGGACAAATCTGGAACCACAAACAAGATGAGTATCAAAGCGGTCAACTTGTATGCCATCCAGATGGCATACAAATGTCTACAGGCAAAATTGAGGGCATTAAACAAAATCAATCACGACCACCCGCTCGCTCCGCTGAACGAAAGGCCTAATGTTAGACCATGCCCGTGTCCCTCCTGTGCACGGTATGTTAGGTGGCCGTGTTTGTCCTCGGCCTGATCATCTCCCTGCCGTGTCCGTTTTGTGCACGGTATGTTAGGTGGCCGTGTTTGTCCTCGACCTGATCATCTCCCTGCCCGTGTCCGTCCTGTGCACGGTATGTTAGGTGGCCGTGTTTGTCCTCGACCTGATCATCTCCCTGCCCGGGTCCGTCCTGTGCACGGTATGTTAGGTGGCCGTGTTTGTCCTCGACCTGATCATCTCCCTGCCCGGGTCCGTCCTGTGCACGGTATGTTAGGTGGCCGTGTTTGTCCTCGACCTGATCATCTCCCTGCCCGGGTCCGTCCTGTGCACGGTATGTTAGGTGACCGTGTTTGTCCTCGGCCTGATCATCTCCCTGCCGTGTCCGTTTTGTGCGGGGGAGGTGGCCGTGTTTGTCCGCGGTGTGATCATCTCCCTGCCGTTCTGTGCACGGTGTGTTCATCCTCGGTGTGATCATCGGCGTGATCATCTCCCCGCCCGTGTCCGCTCTGTTCACAGTGTGTGGTGTGGCCGCGTTCATCCTCGGTGTGATCCTCGGCGTGATCATCTCCCCGCCCGTGTCCGCTCTGTTCACAGTGTGTGGTGTGGCCGTGTTCATCCTCGGTGTGATCATCCTCGGCGTGATCATCTCCCCGGCCGTGTCCGCTCTGTTCACAGTGTGTGGTGTGGCCGCGTTCATCCTCGGTGTGATGCTCGGCGTGATCATCTCCCCGGCCGTGTCCGCTCTGTTCACAGTGTGTGGTGTGGCCGCGTTCATCCTCGGTGTGATGCTCGGCGTGATCATCTCCCCGGCCGTGTCCGCTCTGTTCACAGTGTGTGGTGTGGCCGCGTTCATCCTCGGTGTGATGCTCGGCGTGATCATCTCCCCGGCCGTGTCCGCTCTGTTCACAGTGTGTGGTGTGGCCGTGTTCATCCTCGGTGTGATGCTCGGCGTGATCATCTCCCCGGCCGTGTCCGCTCTGTTCACAGTGTGTGGTGTGGCCGCGTTCATCCTCGGTGTGATGCTCGGCGTGATCATCTCCCCGGCCGTGTCCGCTCTGTTCACAGTGTGTGGTGTGGCCGTGTTCATCCTCGGTGTGATGCTCGGCGTGATCATCTCCCCGGCCGTGTCCGCTCTGTTCACAGTGTGTGGTGTGGCCGTGTTCATCCTCGGTGTGATGCTCGGCGTGATCATCTCCCCGGCCGTGTCCGTGCTGCGCCCCCGCAGCGGCGCGGCCGCCCACGGTAAGCGCGGCTGACTTGGGCGGCGGTCGGCGGACTGCGCCCAGTCGCTCGTCACATCTCGACTGCGATACTGCCTGTCTCCGGCAACAGCAGCAGGTGGGTGCCGCCGGGTGGGACGGCCTGCCGTCGCTGCGCTCGCGTCCAACTGGCAGCTGCGCGACGTCATCCAGCGCGAGTATTGAGCCTCACTCGACTCAGACCCAAGAGTGTGACTGCGAGCTTTAGGTGCTGCAGCACACATAGCTTTCATGTCTGCACTCGTAGCTACATATTTTAGTTGAAAATATTTGTATTGAGTGACCCTAAGCATATTTAGCGGTGCTAATTACCTGCCTAAATATGTTCTGCCCTTCCGTCATACACATCGCGAAATACCACGACAAGCGGTGAAGTTCGGAAGCGACATGGATCGATATGCACGATTTGTAAAGACATTGGATGTTGAAGCATCGGATAGCTATGCGAACACATTTGCTTCTTCTGTTCTTATGGAACGGTGGAATGTGGTGAGAACTATCAAACTGTAGCCTTTGCCACGAAAACAGCATGATCTTGCAACTACAATAGTCCAGCTCCCGGCAGAGACCTGGTTTTACAAAGTAGCAGAATAAGTTATGGCAAGCTAGTAGTTTTCTTCGTTCTGGTATTAGGTATCCGTATGTTTTTTTCCCCAGGTTCGCTTTGAGTCAAAGGAGAGCAAAAACAAAACAAGTACATCACACATGTACTCGATTCTGTAACCGCTTAGGTATAATGACATCGTCTTTAGAGAGCTTCGCTCAAATGGATTCAAATGGAAATGGAATGGTTTTCTATCACATGAAAGAAAACGAGTGGCAGACATCTTGGCGTCAAAATATTGAGAATAGGAAACCTCGCCGACGTTTAACTTCTTCATTCTTTCGATTCAAATATCTGGGAACAAGAATCACATCTGGTGAGATTGGGCATTGACCTTCGTATAACTAAGAACAGATTCATCGTCAGAAAATTGTGGTTACTGACCGAAACCGAAAGTCAAGGTTATATGATGATGTTTGTGTAACAACAGGTGAAACAGGTGAAGCTCTTGTAGCATGTTTCGACAAGATGTCACAGTTCTATTTACTGCTTGAACATGAATTACCATGCATAATGTATCCAATAGGAACAATTTTGTTTAGAGCTTTAATTTGATAAGTATCCATTTCAATGGAGCCGGAAAGCATTGAAATCAGTGTGCACTCTGAACACAAATGCTTCCACGGGAATGCGAACAGCATGCGCCCACCAGCGGATACATTTTCCTCGAATGAGTACTTGCTGTCATCGAATATTCTTATGCTGCCATTAATGATTCCGCAAACACCTACATTGTTCAGTCAGATGCTAATATCCTGGTAAATAATAGTGTTGTGGTGAATCGCCCACCTGGGACAATGCGGCAACAGCACAGCTAACTCCGCCTACGTAGATCCATGCGTACATAGCTCGGCACCGTTACCGCCATTGGATTGGCGGTCTTCGCGGGGTTCGGTGCCGGCCAGAGCAGTAGCAGGTCGCCACGCATGCTGCGAGTCAACTCGCACTGCCTAGTGACTCGCTGCAGTCACAATGAGCCGAAGGCTAAGAGACGAGACCATAGCTGATATCACCTACACTACTATCGCATTTTCTTCTTTTTTGACGAAACGCTGTGAAATGATTGCCAATATAGACTACGTGCGCTTGGCTAGTTCGGCGCAGTTTCCTCGTTGATGTCCACAAGTCTCCTGTTCCTAACCACAGCATCACACAACGCTTTTAACAATGCATAAATTCAGCACTGTATGGCATGAATCGTGAAGCTGCATCACAGCGATATTTATGTCGCTACTCTTCGCCCGCGAACAATCGGCGCGAGAGATTGGCAACGCTACATGACTCAACGGTCGATGTGTCGTAAAACCAATAACCAATAACTAACAGCGATATTTCGGTCGTAAAAGTATGCCAGCCAGTTGGGTGGTATAGCTAACCAAATGTGTGAAGCTACGGCGCTGAATTTCTGCCAGCTTGCTGGGTGGTGCAGATAACCCACTATGTGAAGCCGCGGTGATGTTATTGTGCCTCCTTCCTCTCTTGCGCTGCCACTGCTACTGAACTGTGAATCATCCTGCCATGACCACTCGCACGGATGAATACATGTCCAATATGGGTAGAATGAACTCGTGGAACATATCTGAAAAGCCATCCATCAGTAATCATGCTGCCATCAGTTGCAGATCACTGTTGGTGATAAACAGCTAGGTCAACATGGATGGAGCGTGCACCACGTCACTGTTGAGGTTACACGGCTAGGTAACCATGGGTGGAGCGTGCACTACGCCACTGCTGGGGTTACACGGCTAGGTCGACATGTGTGGAGCGAGCGCCACGTCACTGTTGGGGTTACACGGCTAGGTCGACATGGGTGGAGCGGGCTCCACGTCACTGTTGGGGTTACACGGCTAGGTCGACACGGGTGGAGCGTGCACTACGCCACTGTTGGGGTTACACGGTTAGGTCGACATGGGTGGAGCGTGCGCCACGTCACTGTTGGGGTTACACGGCTAGGTCGACATGGGTGGCGCGGGCTCCGCGCCACTGTTCGGTTACACGGCTAGGTCGACATGGGTGCAGCGTGCACTACGCCACTGGTAACATCCTCACTTACGAGTTAGTAAGTGTTTTTTTCTCGATCTAAAGAGACGCATAAACGTTCGTCGTTTCTGCCAATCGCATCCCTTCTGAGCTACGGTTAGATCGAGAACAATAAATGACAAAGTGTGTAAACAAGTGACACGCATAGCCGAATAGTCGTCATGACTTGCAACAACATTGTAGAGTCGTGACGTACAGCGCTGCGTAGATCCATGACATGCATCTTTGCATAGAGTCGTTACGTGCAGAGCTGTATAGAGTCGTGACGTGCAGAGCTGTATAGAGTCGTTACGTGCAGAGCTGTATAGAGTCGTGACGTGCAGAGCTGTATAGAGTCGTGACGTACAGAGCTGTATAGAGTCGTGACGTGCAGAGCTGTATAGAGCAGTGCCATACAGAGCTGCATATAGTCGTGATACGCAGAGCTGTATGAAGACGTGGCATACAGAGCCTCATAGAGACATGACACGTAGAGCTGCATAGAGTCGTAGCATACAGAGACGTATAGAGAAATGGCATGTAGAGTTGTATGGAGCTGTGGCCCACAGACAAGTATCGTCGTCGAATGGCTCGTTACCTATGGCGCCCGACTCAGGTGGGGGGGGGGCGGTTGTATGGTAGTATGGCTGGCTGAGTGCTGGTGCCTGACTCAGGTGTTGGCGGCGGCTGTACTTATGGTGGCATGGCTGACTAGGTACTGGTGCCTGACTCAGATGACAGCGGCGGTTGTTTGGAGGCATGGCTCGCTAGGTACCGGTGCCTGACTCAGGTGTTGGCGGCGACTGTACGGAAGCATGGCTCGCCAGGTGCTAGTGTCTGTACAGGTGTTAATACCTGTAGTGTCTGTACAGTCTGTACAGGTGCCCGACATGGGTGGCAACGGTAGCTGTATGGCAGCAATATGGCAGCAAGGCTCGACAGTATAAACAAAGATCACACGACGAAGCGATGAGTAGTTCCTGGTTGCTAATTGTGTCATCAGAAGATTGTTGCACATCGTTGTGGAATCCGAAACATGTGAAATGCGTAAACAAAAATGTGTGCGTGAGCTGTTTTATGGCAGTTTTTATCGAAGGGTGCCTCCTAGCATACTGATTGTATGAAGAACGCCGAAGTGGCGTTGTACAATGTGACTTATTTATCTAGACATGTTCAGGATTTGGTCGATATAGATGCTGATAATGTTGTTGTATGCTTGGCCGGCTTCAAGGCGACTCCTTGAAGCTCGCAGAATAGTTTGCTGTCCTTTGTGTTGCCGTTGGTGACCCAAAGTTGATGCATTACCTTTTCGCCGGGTGGATTTGGCGTCCTTTCGAAATATACCAAATGGAGATAACAGCCAGATCAGCCTCCATATTTACGTGGAGTGTTTTTTAGTCCAGCGGACGTAGGTACGGCACTGTGCATGGCTTTGGTCGGTGGCATGTGTGACGGCGACTGCATTTGGTGAAAGATGGTAGGGTAAGTCGATTGCCAACAGGTTCAGCGGGTTTTACCAGAGGTTGCTGCCCTGCACTACTTCGCGCGACACTTCCAGAGCTTTCCTGTTTTGAAGTGACTATGTTCGATTGCTGAGCCATCCCTGAACCAATCCGTAGGTATCCCGTACCACTGGAGTTTCGTTAGGAGTCCATCGGCGTCAACACAGTCAAACGTCTTGGACAAATGACATGCGGTCACACTTGATATGCACGGCCCCGACTCACTGTTGTTTGTCCATCAACAACAGTGACGTTGGTAATGACGTGATCGATTAGCTGCGATACATTATCCGGACGCGATGCATTCCTTTATCAGCTGACGGACGCTAAGGCCTTGCAGCATGGTATTCCACAAGTGGTGTAGCCGGGGGGGTCGTGGCAGCCGCCCCTGGAGGATCTGAGGGGACCATCCAGGACTTTGGGGCCTTAGGGCCCACAAGGACCCCTTAAGGCGTCGGTGCAGGGGACCCTCAAGGGACTCTGAGCCGTTATGAAGGGCCACTGGACCAACGAAAGGACCCCCGAACTGACGGAAAAGGTCCCGAGCCGATGAAGAAGGCCCGTGCCCTCGGAAGGCCGAGTGCTCTCGGGGAGATGTTCAGGGCCCTGGACTGGGCCAACGTGAAAGACTTCCAGGTCGATGGAAGAGCCACCGGACTGACGAAAAGGGATCCGAGCCAGTATGAAGGGCCTCTAAGTTTATGGCGAGACCCAAGCCGAAGGAAAGGTCTCTGGTCTGATAAAGGGAGCGGGACAGACTTTTGAAAAAGGCTTCCGGCCTGCCGGAAAATTCCCTGGGTCATTAAAGAGGGCCCCTTAGACAGTGGAGGGGACTAATTAACGGAGAGGATCCCCAGCCATTCGAAAGGGCCCTTGGGTCGACGGATGAAGCATAAGCCGTAGAAAGGCACTGACCTGATGAAGGGGCCAAAGCGGTTAGAGGAGGGCCTCTAGACCGATAAAGGAGGCCTGAATCACTAAGGAGGGCCTCTGTACCGATTAAGAGGACCCCTAACTACTGGAAGGTCTTGCAAGGTCGGGGAGGACCCAAAGCCGGCATGAAGGGCCCTGGGCCGACAGAGGGGACCGAAGCCGCGCAGGGCTTGATTGAGAAGGCCGAAATTGTTGAAAGAGGTGCCTCCAGTTTTACTGAGATTGTACTGTGATGAATACTGAAGGCCAGCCTCAGAGCATAGGATCTGTTTGAAACCCAAAAAAAACTGTCGATAACTGCGAAGGGCCCTTTGCAATTTGAGAGGGCCCTGATGGCTAACAGAGTTCCCAGAGAGCTGAAGAGAGCCCCTGAGGCTAACGTTAGTTGTAATCAATACCAAGTGCACGCCTTTCAATGCACGTTACTGAAACTATCAGTTCAGCACCTTGAAGACAAACTGTCAGTGCAAGGTACTCAAAGTTTGTCTCTCTGCATCTACTCATTCTGCCGCTATCCCGGAAAACCCTCAGGGGGCGTGGCTCTCCAGACTCCCCTCCCGACGCGAAGATGGGCAAATGTAACCCATGCGTGAGACAGCCATCTTTAGCTTTGTACGTTATATTATATAAGGTACTGGTCCAATGTCAAAGTATCTACTGTCAAATTATCCAATGTTAAATTATCCAATGTCAAATGTATGTAAGGACCCCAAGGAGTCTGAAGCTCAAATTTAATCCAGCCACATTTCAGGCATCAGCACGTTATACCCAGCATAGGGTTCTGCACCATAAAGTGTTGCAATTGCAGTTAGTCATTTCTTAATACCCTTGACGCATGATATGCGCCGCAAATGGTTGTCTGCTTACAACAGCAGCGAACACAATGCTGACACATTCACAAGCGACCTGAATGTTGGAGTGCGCGATGCACGCATTCATCCAAAATTCCACCATTTCACTTCGAGCGGCATCATTACCGATAATGATCTTGAGTTACCTCCTCCGTCTTTGCTCCACCTCCATCGTCTTTGCTCGGCTGGTTTGGCTCCAAAGTCGGTTGCCCCTAGCAACGTCAGCGACGCAAGTGATTCGGCAACAGAGGCGCAGCCAGGATTTTCTGAAGGGGGCGACGATAAATGCGATGAAACAGAGATCGCTATCGACGCCGAAGCGCGTCAACAATTTTTGGTTCTGCATAGTGAAAGCCTGCAAATTTCTTCTTTGATCACATGCATTTTTTGTTGCTCGGGTAGGGGCCACGACCCCCGCCCTCTCCCACTTGGCTGAGCCTTTGCCCGGAAATCTCCATATCGATAGTAGGACTAGAAAACAGGCATGACCTATTTGAGCGTGCTAACTATGGGTGCCCCGCAGTAAACATGGATTATGATTAGGTACGGGTGCAATCGCGAAGGCATTTATGGCACTCTGGCATTCATTTATGGCACTCATATAGATGAAGGTTGGTGAATATGAAAATAAAAATAGCAGAGGTGCACTCACGTACTGAAAATGAGGAGGGTCACATGCGGCATTACTTGCCTTTGCATCACAGACAGGCATTTTGATGTTCATGAAATTATCATGTAGTGGAATATGTTTATACTTTATCCATTTATTTACTCATTATCTGAATCGGCCCATGCGCATTGCATTGGACTTAATGTTTTCGCCCATGATATGTTTTCTAATCTACATTACCAAAAAGTGAACAAAAAATATGGGATTCTACTCCTAAGCTCCATTTTTCCTTCTGACGCCGCCTATGGTTTTATGTAGGCTGTATACCATAAATATATGGACGAACTACAAATTGCAAATTCAACCGTATGTGCAATGCAAAGCGGTTGGTAAGGGTATGCACATTAACGACCCCAAAAATCTCGCAGCATTTTCGAGTTTTTGTTCACTGATACTTCTTATTAAAAATTTTCAATTTGTTTTTGCTTCAATGATGTAGCATCAACCATCATCTAGCATGTCGGAGCGGATTTAATGTCGCTTTGCATCCAACTCGGACCAGTTACCTTAGTATCGGACGACTCGCATGTTACCGGACTGAAGGTGTTTTCCGCTCACATACAATCCGTACATGAAGGCGTAGGCCTAATCCCGCGCTCATGGGGCTTCTGTCAATCTACTATATCTGCTGATTTGAAACTTCTGACTGGGACACCGTGTTGGGCTTGTTTTAGTCTCATGGACGGGGATGGAGACTCTCGAAAGGAATGGTGACTGCCATAACGTGCTCCCAGGTGTCAAGTCCATTTTGCTGTGTATGACTGAGTGACCGGTGTGTTTCAGCATGTCGGGTCGGACGTCCATCTCGAACACCTGTCTCTTCCTACTGCTGGCGACAGCCGCCTTGGCCGTCTGCGTCACCGGCTACAACGACGACAGGCCCATCTTCAAGTGGAGTCCCAACTTTTTCAACGACTTTTACCGCCGCAGGGCCTACAAGAGAGTGAGTACGACCATTAATCGGGCAGTGTCTATAAGTGTGTGAGTATGACCACTGTCCGGGTAGCGCCTACAGGTGTGTCAGTATAACCACTAATCGGACAACGTCCATAAGGGTGTGAGTACGAATACTGATCGGATAGCCAGCCTCGCCCGGCCCGAACACGACATTTTGTAATTTTGTGACTTATTGTCCGGCCATCTGCCTTCGAGGCAGATGGCAGGTGTCGTGACTGGCCCTTATCGGTTGGCTCGTGTTGTATGCCCGACCCCATTGCCCAGTCCCCATGCAATGCTGCGCTAACAGCGAATCGGTGATGCTGGCTAGATCGGTGAACTCAGCGCATCGACTGCAGGTCATGTGTGTCAGCTGCATCAGCGTATCGATATGTCAGAGGACGATATGCCGCAGCCACATCCACCCACCACACCCCACACCCTATCCTGGCTCACCACACACTCATACTCTATCCCGGCTCGCCCCACCCCATACGCTATCGTAGCTCATCGCACCCAATACCCTACCCTGGCTCACCACACCGGGATAGGATGTGGATAGAATATAGATTCTGACTCATTATATTACATGCTCTACCTTGGCTTCTCTACACATTTTGTGCATTTCTTTATATATTGTTCATGTATCCAACAGATAGACAGCAGTAACACGCAAAGCCAACTCTTAGATGAGCAGCAGCCAGGAAGGTATAGCCAGACGCAAAATATTTCTTTAAAATACAATCAGCAATGAAGAAAAATAAGTGCATATCTGAGCCAAGACATGCTTAAGCAAGCCGCAAACAAACGCGCATTAATAAATCGGCATGCTTAAGGAGCTCTGCAGTATTCCAGCTTGACCGGAAAGCTCGCCGACCGCGTGTCTGGACCTAAGCATTTGAGAGAAGAAAACGTCCTTGTCAGGGCCGGAGGCGAGAAATTCTTTGCACAGCCAGGCATATGACTGAGGCATCTATCCTGCTCGATTGCTGCCCTTGCACATCAGCTTGGCCAGAGAGTGGTGTTTCTGGTGTGTTCTCAAGAATAGGCGGAAGCAATTATCAATTGTATGTGGAAGCAAAGGGAACTGTCGACTCTGGTACTGTGTATGCAGTTGAGGAACAAGGACGGATTAAAGTTGAATAGAGTGGGATTTCATTGGTCATACATTAAAATTATGTAATAAGTGAGCGTACTCCAGGTTTTTCGCTCTTTCATCTTGAGAAAATGCCAGCTGCATCAGAAGGTTGCGCCGAATACATTCAGGTTGCTTCAGGTCTGTGGGTGTGACTGCTGACCACACCCACACCCACAAACACCTTTTCTTCCGCCGCACTTTCATGCTAAATGCCAGAACACGCGTGAGCTCATACTGACACACAGTGAAGGCTTGTTGTGCAGCCAGCCACCCCATACACCCCGGGTACAGTTGGGTACCTGCATGCTGCTAATTAATAGGCATAGCATTCGTGTCTATTTTGAAACAGCTGCGTCAATGTCGCTAGCAAACGTGAACATGATGCCTGGCATAGCACCATGCCAAGGTCTCTGACGTATGTGCTCCGCTCCGGTGTAACGCCATGTAGGGTGTAATGGTGCAAATTGGCGATTTTCGCAGGTAAAGGAAAGTACATGGAATTAAATAGGATATAATTTGAGATGCCACTCTTGAGACTGCACAGAGGGTCGGTCGGTATTGCGCTGCAGCTCTAGAGAGTCATTTCGGCAGATGGCTCGATGTAGCAGTTTTACTCCACCGACTAATAGCGGGCAGTCGGTACTGGTGTGTCGCGAAATGTCAGCCGTAAAACAAGCAAGCAACAAAATCCCACTGCTGCCTTGCGGAACTACTGACCTATCCACGGCACCTCTTTTTCGTTGGGAATCATCCGCTAGATCCTCGTTTTTTCTTCTTCAAGTATGACTGAATCGATGCGAACGCACCACCAACTACACTGAAAAAGTGTTTCATCTTGCGACGCACCATCTGGTGGTTCTCACTTCCCATCTCTTCCTTCTCCTTCATCCCATAATCTCGAAATGGCCGCTGCTGGCTGAAGAGACTTCAGTTCAAACATTAAACCAAGGGTGTGTCCGGACACAAAGGAGCTAGAGTTGTCGACCTATGGAAATAAATATCCTAAGCATTTTGATATCTAGCATTGGGTCCAGGTGTCCAGCTAGCATCGTGCCGGTACCGTGTTCGTAAGCCGTTTATGACGTGCGTGGGGAGCACGTCGCGCAGGCAGTCATCGAGCTAGTCTCGGGAAGGCCAGCTAATGGGTGGACGGGGCAAACTGTAACTAACTGGACCGAGTCGGTGTTCTTGCGGTACACTACTAACACGGAATCTAGACGGTGTCAATGTTCTCGCGGTACACAACTAACTCTGAACATGGGCCGAGTCTGTGCTCTTGCAGTACAATACTACTCCGAATCCGGACTGTGGCAGTGTTCTCGCGGTGTACTACTAACACGGAACCTGGACTGAGTCGGTGTTCTTGCGGTACACAAGGAACCTCCTGGACCAAGTCGGTGTTCTTGCGGTACACAACTAACACGGAACCTGGACCAAGTCGGTATTCTCGCGGCACACTACTAACTCGGACCCTGGACTGCGTCGGTGTTCTTGTGGTACACTACTAACTGAAAACGCTACACTAGTCGCAAATTGCTAACCGCTGTAAATCTGTCAGCGTTCCTTGTCGGTGAAGTGGGATTTCCCGGTCGGGTCGTGAATTCGGAATAAACATAATAAGTTCTTCTTGGCGTGACTTTCGGTTCCATAACATCACCACAGCACCACATGATTATGTTCAATTGAAGGTGAGCTTTGACTAGTATGAAAACTGCCATAGCAGTATTTTTATCCATATCTGTTCAGGGACAGCGCTCCTGGTTAAGCTGTGACACAAAATTATATGTCGGGTGTAGAGAAAGATGACTGATATGCTGGACCGAGGCGAGCACCAGTGTGTCTGTCGAGAGTATGAGACTGTCTGTCCATAACAGCCACTGCACGTGGAGGGCATGTGTTGTGAAATATATAAATATGACGAGGGAGTAGCACGGCTAATATGCTGGAATGAGTCGAACACAAGTGTGGTTGTCGGTCGAGGGTACGCCGAGGTGCAGGTGTGCAGCAGTCATAGTAATCGAGAAAGAAGAGCAAACTTACAATTATGAATGCTAATCGTGAAGTTGCCCAATATGTCCGGATACTTATTTCCTGGATGATGAAAGAAAAACGTCACTGCAGCCAGGCGTGCATATTTTGTATTTAATATGCGTTTCAATATAAAACCGCAACTAGGACTTCTTGGCTGACGATACGGGTATCATGAAGATACTACTGGGCTGATGAGACCGTTATCACATCGTATTCTGCATCCATGATTTTGATTACCACCAGCGCGACTGTCCATGAAAAGAATCGTGCGTTTGCAGGCTCTTTCTTGTGATCATGCGACTGCTTTGAAATCATGTCATGTGTGGACTACACGCAGTTACACGATCTTACCTCACACCTTATCAGAGACATGAGAAGCGTATGCGCCAGGAACCTTTGCACGTTGGCATGCTTAGTCTGTGGAAAGATTATATAAGCAGTTAAGACGAAGCTTATCAATTTCCACCAACTTCTGATACAATGGTGTCCTATATATATCCGATCGAGCTAAATTTACTGTCTTATGCTCATTTTTGTGACGTACTTCACTTCACGCTCGGAATCTTAGTGATGTTTTTCGCCCCTCACAAGCATTTTGACATGCTCCGGTGTATAATATTCAACACTGACGTAGTGTCTGACTGACTGACTGACGCACTACCTCTCTGTCGTCAGTATAACGAGGACCTGCCGTTCTACAAGTGGAGTCCACGCTGGCTCTACCGCAACGCCGGCTTCTACAAACGTGTAAGACGCTGTTGTGGCACGGACGACGTACACAGCGAGTAGACGGCCTGCCGGCATGGCACAACTGCGTTCCCTTAGCATACACCCGATCAAAGGAGGGTCGAGCGGGTTTTATTGGAATGAAATGGTGTTCGTGGGCCTGGCTGTTCAAACGGCGCCCTTTGCTTACATTGCCCATGCTATTTGATGCTTCCTTCCCGCATTATGAATTCGCATTAAGTTAAGTTGTGATACCGGCTTTGACCTAATACTTGCGCATTTGACCCGGTAATGTGGTACGGACAACCTGCTGACCACCTGCTGAGGGACTAAATTATGCGGCGTGGCGCAGAAGCGAGGTCAGGGGAGGTGGCGGGAATCCGACATCCTTAAGTGGACATTTTACACTGGTTCAAACAAGACATTTTGGGATTTGCACGAAGTCAAACAAAAGTGTTCGAAGCTCGAAGCGAGCCGAATCGGATTGGCATAAGTATATACTTTTGGTGGGATTGTTGATCCCTTGGGGAAATCCTAGTTGCGCCCCTGATGTTGTGCCAGATCACCAAACTGCACTCGGTTGTGTGGTTACAGACCACCCTCTGGGAAATTGGTTCTGGTAGTGTGATGCCAGATCAGTACCACCCTATGAGAAATTCTGCACGGAGAACTGCAATGTGCTAGACTAGCGCTAGTGTTAGGATTTGATCTCGGCTGCATTGTACCTGATTTCCCTTTACATTACACTTCTGTTCCCTCTACATTACACTACATTAGCTAACCTGTTTGTGTGCGTGTGCGTGTGCGTGTGCGTATGCTTGTGCGTGTGCGTTTGCGTATCCGTGTGCGTGTGTATGTGTTTGTGCGTGTGTGTATGTGTATGTGTGTGTGTGTGTGTATGTATGTGCGTGTGTATGTGTGTGTTTGTGTGTGTGTATGCGTGTGTGTGTGTGTGTGTGTGTGTGTGTGTGTGTGTGTGTGTGTGTGTGTGTGTGTGTGTGTATGTATGTGTATGTGCGTGTGTGTGTGTGTGTGTTTGTGTGTGTGCATGTGTATGCGCGTGTGTGTGTGTGTGTGTATGTGAGTGGACGAGTGGAGAGAGTGCTGAAGACGCAGCCGGAAGGCGTGGCTCCCTTCATCACCCAATGACACTCCCGCATCCTTGTAGCCAAAGAAAGCTGAGTTAACACGCTACGCCCGCGTGCGACCTTCTCCCACGCTGGTGTTGGCGTTGCAGTCTGTACCCGAGCCGTTCAGTGATGAGATGGCGGGGGTGTGCGTGACCGAGGGCAGTGCCTGCGAGGCGGAGCCGTCCGGCGACCGGCTGTTGGCCTGCTGCGGGCTGCTGCGCTGCCTGGTCACCGCCGACGGCGACCGCTGCCAGCCTCCCGCCCGTCCCAGGTCAGTGCCGGCCGTACTAGATCACCGCTGTCAGTCTCTCGCCCGTCTCAGGTCAGTGCCGGCCGTACCAGATCACCGCTGCCAGTCTCCCACCCGTCTCAGGTCAGTGACGGCCATACCAGGTCACCGCTGGTGGGGCTGCCAGCCTTCAGCCCGTTTCAGGTCAGTGACGGACGTACCAGGTCACCGCTGCCAGTCTCCCGGCCGTCTCAGGTCAGTGACAGCCGTACCAGGGCAATGCAAATCTCCCTCCATCGGAATAGGGTAAAAATCAATTTTGTGTCGTGCCCTATTCCGCAATTTTTTTTTCATGTGAACCTACTTGATTGGTTGGCTGGATGCAGCGGGTATCATTGGGCTGCATGGCTGACTCCGCAATATCGCACTGCAGCCGCTCAGAGCGAGATGGTTCGCGCCCACAGCATCAGTGTCCAGCTGAGGTGGAACTGATGAAGGCGTGTCCCGGTCGCCATTGCCAGGCGGCACCTGCTGACGTGGCTCCGCGATTGCTTCAGACGCGTCTCGGCAGGAGCCGGCGCCGGAAGCTCCGACCCGGCGGCGGTCGTCAGCGCCGGCTGGTACAGGAACGCCCCGCCTCCCTTCTTCCCGCGGAGCTGGGCGTGAGAGCAGCTCACCTGCCGGCTCGCACTCTCACCTGGCGGCTCGCACTCTCACCTAGCGGCTCGCACCGATTCAGCGTGTCGGCCGGTTCCGCCGCGCGGCCCCTGTGCGGCCGGCCGTTCCTGTGTTGTGACATTGGAGTGGGCGATTAGCTATACTGCATTATGGCCTGGGGGCGAAGGTGGGGTGGGCTATCTGTACCGGCTCGGTAACTATCGGTAACCATCTGTTGTGTCAGTAGAATGTGCTATTGGTGACGTCACATGGCACAGAGCAGCTCTCTAATTCTGATTCACCACACTTAAGGATCGGGTGGTTCCTATGTATAGCACTTGGGTGACCTGCTGATGTTGGATTGGCCGAGTGGCTCTATGTCTCAAAGCAAATTTTCATTCTCAAATGTTCGTGAGCGATTTTTTGTCGTGCGAAAATGTTACCATCTACGATGTTGACACCGCATATTGTTTGCACCGTAGACGTCCGTATCGTGCATGTTCGCATCGCACATGTTGGCATTCGCAAGTATCTGTGTAAGCAAATGATCGTATCGGAAATGTTCGCATGCATAAATATTAGGACAAAGCAATTATATGTATGCAAATGATCCTACGCCCGAAGGATAGTCAACCAACCTATGCTGACTTACTCCATTTTAGGATAGCCGTACCTAACCTAATGTGATCAAGTCGGTGAGTCAAGATTTGCCAGTGCCAACATTCGCGACACAAACAATTTCGGTTGTGATTTTCCACATAGGAACATTCGAGAATCTAGCATTTGCGATGCGATACTTGTACAAACATTTCAGAATACAGACATTTGCTCATAAACATTTGTCCTGCGAACATGTCTGATGCGAATAGATGTCCGAATGCCTAGCCGTTGGTTCTAATACATAAAGAGATCCACGGGCTGGTTTGCGATGCATAAAACACGATTGGGCGGCTGCCCCTGATGCATGATAGTATAGGGCAGCAACACGTGACGTCAGTTAGTGTTGGCAAGTGGCAGGCTATAAGCCAGCTGGCCTCGACAACCGCAACAAAGGGCACGGCTAGTTGTGCTGGCCTTGCCTAGACTGGACCGCTGGCCGCCAGACCTACAACACGTTACAACACCCTACATCACGCTACAACACGTACGGCTGTATTTGCGGCGGAGCTAGGCAACGCAGAGTTCCAGAACAACTGTGAAAATCAGGTTTGTGGTGAAGCAATGCATCAGTCCGAGCGACCAACATTTCCCGGCGGTTAGATATTGTGCAACTCGCCAGCTACGATGTCATGATTCTGACCTACTAGCATGCTTATTGTGCTAATGTTCTTTGCATATTTTTCTGATGAACTGAGTACTGTTGGCTTATTATTGTCTTTGTGTACTTTAGAGTAGTATTTTAAAGTACCTATTTTGTTTCTGCTTGCACTTAGTAACCATCTGTCCGATTTAGCAAACAATGATTACTCGCTTAAGTTTTCATGCGCCTTTCACACAGCCGGCTATAACTGGCAGAACAGAACATTCTTGCGAGGAAGTACTGTGCTACATCGTCCATCACTTTAATCAAAATAGAATATACCGCTATAAACAAACCGAATGAGATAATCGCAGTCAAAATTGTTTGCGCTTGGACTACAAACCGCAGTTCTTAACTTATAACGTTTTTCATGTCCTTAACTTATACATTGAACTGTCGACCAAACTAAATTACGACACGAAAACAAAACAGCTAAATCAGTGTATACGAATCAAACTATAGGTAGCCTTGACAGTAAAATTATTTTCCATCATACAAATAGAAGACCACCAAGCAGGTTGTCGTTGGTTAGCCTCACCCGCTTCCACACCGAATGAACACGCACGTGATAAGAGCAGCTGCTATGGTTTCAATCCGATTTCAACAAACTTGCAATGTGAAACACCTGAATCGATTTCTACATATTAGAATGAGCGCATCGTGTTCCGGAGAGCTCCCTGCGCAACATTGCTTCAGTGGTATTGGCGTTCACAGCGCGTGACGTCTGTGTTCGCAGCCACGGTCCTGGGAAGCTTTAGTCGCCGGTACATTAGCTTGCGTCGGCCGCCCCATCTATGGCTGCATGTTGCGCTGCATTGCAATAGACGACCGGCGTATTCATAACTGGCGGATTCTGTGAGTGTGTGTGGGGGGGGGGGGACGACGACGAATGCTTTCTTCCGACCCAAGCCGTCTGAATGCAGAGAAATGAAAGGAATTTTAAAATGTATCAATGGTTCCCTTTTGTGTTCAACAATAACTGCAGGCGGGTACATGCTAATGCCATATCTCACTTTAGCTGACCAGCTGCTTACATTTGTGAACCGGAACATGTACATGTTCAATATCTGATTGACCTAGATACTTGACATTGCCCTGCCTTGCCCATACCTCAAGAGTTGCTGCGCCCACAGACGAGATAGTTTTGACGAATTTAGCCGCCAACGACCCTGGCGGTTATGCCACCTAAGATTATCTGGTGGTTACACCAGGTAATTTTAGGTGGCTACACAAGTCAACTGTACCGGGTGTTCTTACAAATATCCACCATGCGGGGTCAGAAAGTCATATCCGGCATCTATTCCTGTCACATTGTCATTGGTAATCACCAATAACATCACATGAGGATAACCACAAATGACATCACAGTCGGAGGCTAACCACAAATGACATCACAGTCGGAGGATAAACACAAATGACATCGCAGTCAGAGGCTAACCACAAATGACGCCACCGTCGGAGGCCAACCACAAATAACATCATAGTCGGAGGCTAACCACAAATGACATCACAGTCGGAGGTTAATCACAAATGACGCCACAGTCGGAGGCTAGCCACAAATGACGTCACAGTAGGAGGCTAACCACAAATTACAACACAGTCGGAGGCTAACCACAAATGACATCACAGTCGAAGGCTAACCACAAATGACATCACAGTCGGAGGCTAACCACAAATGACATCACAGTCGGAGGATAAACACAAATGACATCGCAGTCAGAGGCTAACCACAAATGACGCCACCGTCGGAGGCCAACCACAAATAACATCATAGTCGGAGGCTAACCACAAATGACATCACAGTCGGAGGTTAATCACAAATGACGCCACAGTCGGAGGCTAGCCACAAATGACGTCACAGTAGGAGGCTAACCACAAATTACAACACAGTCGGAGGCTAACCACAAATGACATCACAGTCGAAGGCTAACCACAAATGACGTCACAGTCGGAGGCTAACCACAAATAACGCAACAGTCTCAAAACCAGGTTTCTGGAGACGCATCACCAAATTTGTAGCAACCAGAGGCCACTATTCAATGTGCAGGCACGAGGTTTGGCGTGTTGTTATCAGTGTTTCTGTTGATTGTGGTTTGGTGTGGTATGTGTTCGGATGTTGTCTGTGTGCTTGATGGTACAAAATGTGGCTAGTTTATTTGGTAATCCTAAGTAGACTAACATGTTTCGTGGATGTTTTCTTCAATCTTGTACTAGTTTTTAGTGGTATTTTTGTTCCTTCTGCATGTTTGTGTCGGAGTACATGTGGAGCCCATTCTATACAGTATGAACCCAGAATGCAAAAATGTTTGAAGAGGTGAAATCTCTTAAGAAGTGCCTTAATTCCCACTCTGCAGAGAGGAGATATCATCGAGGTCTATAAAATTGTCCATGATCTGAAGAAGGGATATCTTGGGGAAATGTTTGAATTTAACAGAAATGATGCAATTAGAGGTCATCAATTCAAAATTAAAGTGAACCACATCAGAACAAGGTTAAGCCAGTCTTTCTTCACTAACAGGGTAGTAGAACACTGGAACCAGCTACCAGAAACCATTGTCAGCAGCAGCACATTGAACATCTTTAAAAACAGGATAGGCAATCATAAGAATAGAGGACTTGCTATTCAGTATTACAAGGAGGGCTGATCGACGGATTTGGTGGGCAACTGGTTGAGTGTACAGAGTGCAGCCAAGAAGGGCCTTTGTGGCTTATATTTGCACTGATCTTTTATGTCTTTATGTCTAATACCTACATGGACGATTTCAA